>OU426978.1:73048808-73561308 GCA_911387785.2 Aelia acuminata | reverse complement strand
ACAACGTTGCCTGAATTAATTATTGAGAGGTGGAATGCCATCCTCATATCGGCCTCTGTTATATTCAGTAACTGCTATTAAGTACTTATAGACCTCCTAAATTGCCCATTTTCCAGTTTGAATATTGGACATATGATCTTGGACCGAATCTCCATCAAAAGGGTTGGTCATGCCTTTTACAGCATCCAAAAGTTTGCCATATGCTTCCTAGTCATGTTGTCAATGAAGGTAGTTAGCCATCTCGCGTAATGCTGGTGATTCATTGTAAAAAATAAATCAGTAATTATAATGAGGGACTCAATGAAGGTTTAAATCTCCTTATCTCACACTTCTGACCAAGTCGTTTCAACAGCCAATAAACCTGATGTATCATCCCCTCCTGGGCTCTTTTTCCATTTGCCCCTTGGACATGCTTTTCTCAAGCTCAAGTACTCTTTAATATGATATTTTGCTTAAAGTCAATGTTTCACTTGTCTGAGACTCTTAAATCTTTGGCTTTCAGTATGCCAATGTATACAGCATGTCCCCTACTGCTAATTACATATTGTTTAATATTCTAGATTTGATGGCCTCATCAAACAATACATTTTCATACCAGTGGGTACCAGGACATGTGGGTCTATACGGAAACAAGACCGCAGATAAAACTGTTCATGACACTACCAAAGCATTGATACTTAACGCTAAAGTCCCAAAAATAGATACTTTCCGCTCATTGAGGGCAAAGATTTTAAATGAATGGCAAAACTTGTACGATTGGGAGTTCTAAAGTAAGGGGAGGGGTCCTTATTTAATCGAGCCTAAACTTAATTTAAAACCATGGTCCGCGACAATCGGTAAAAATCTGGAAAGAAGCGAAGTGACGAACTTAATTAGATTGAGAACCAACAAACATGGCCAAACAAACAAATTTCTGAATTAGATAAAAATAAGGGAGTTGCCGAACAGCGAGTTTTGCCATGAAGTCGAGGATCCTTTGCATTTGGTGATATCCTGCAGGCGGTTTAGTGATCAGAAGAGGAAATATATCGAGCGGTCAGCTCTCAGTATCCTCAAAATAATAAAGGAGCAGAATAGCAAAAGCTACCACCAGTTAATAAAATTTATTAAAAAAACAAAAATACGACTTAGATAATACATTGTTTATTTCTAACCTAAGCTAATTCAAAATTCATAAATTTCTGGCTATTTGGATAAAATCGTAAAGCAAAAAAAAAAAAAAAAAATCTGGGTACAAGAGAGAAGCTTGGAACCTCATCAATAATTTCATCGTTTTGGGTGAGAGAATTTTTGAAGAGCTCATGATGGATTAATCTCAAAGTTAATAGATCCGTTTTCATCGGTTCCACCAATAAGCCCTTTGTGGTTAGTTGAACCACCAGTAATGACCTAAGCTTCTTGTAGTTGTATCTTGATCAATCATGACCCTTCAGTATGAAAACTCTAAACATACATTTTGAATTTCGGTTGCTCTCCGCTCTGAAAAGTAATTTTATGAAAAGCACATTAATCTGCCACTTGCAGAGCTTGTTTCATAGTGTGGCAAACAACTTTACATGATATTAGTGACTGTTTTATCGGTGGAAAGAGGTTCCATTTCTGAGTTGAGATTGATCATTGATAATGTTGGAATTGAAACCAATCCACATAGGAGCTGGAATCCAATAATAGAATTCAAAGGTGATATCAACTGCTGCATAAGGTAGTAGTAGATGCAGTAGGTAGTAGTCTTCACTACTAGAACATTTGGGCTCGATATTTGGGTTTTCGAAAAAAGTGATCTCTCTGAACATAGGTTGCTTTTGGTACGAATTAATATCCTCTAGATACGCGACGAACCGCCTTTTCTTTCTGGACGTATGGTCACCATTTTAAGCCTCAACCACTTATCTGTGAACATCATCTGTTTCAGTGCTGTTTTGGAAAATGATCCAACGGTGTCGTGGAGTTTTTCTTATCCAGTCAGGGCTTCCACGTACCTGTCTAAATTGTGATGGTACTGTACACATACCTGTGTACAGTAATGATAACAGTAATATTTTTTTTTTCAAATCCATTGTATTAAGAAGCAAAAATCAAGCAAATAATCACAAAAAAAGTTAAATGTTATGGATAGAACATCTCTCGGGTCAGCTAGTAACAAATAAAACACTGATTATTGGTTTTGGTTCTTACTCTCTTATCTGATATCGTATTTCTTCATTTATTAATTTCAGGTATTCTCTAAATTCAGACATAAAGGAAAATGGATATGGAAGAAATAACGTATTGACTTGCAGCTACTACATATTTATAGGATAGGTGCAAATGGATGGAAAATTTTAACAATATCTGAAAGTAATATACATATTTAGACTTGCAGCTAATACATTTTTATAGGATAGGTGCAAATGGATGGAAAATAATAACAATATCTGAAAGTAATATAGGTTCCTTATTGTAGGTCTGCCAAAAAAATCCGTTAGATATTGGTGGCAGACTGTATCATAAAGTTTTTTTTTACACGGTAGTATCTTGTTCACAAGTTTCTTAGACCCATTCTTATGGACAGGAACTATAACTGCAGTCTTAAAATGAGAGGGACATTTACCTTGTAACATAATATTGTTGATAATGTGCGCTAACGATGGAGCAATGAAAGGTGATGCCAGTTTAATCATATAAGCATGTATTTGATCATATCCACCTGCTTTATTTTTTAAGCTTTGAATGGTTTGCATAACTTCTAAATCAGTAGTTGGATTTAAATACAGAGTATGCTGATTGAAAGAAATATTAGGAATATCATGTTGGTGAGCTGGTGGAATAGTATTTGCATGTAGATCAGAGATAATAGAAGTAAAGAAGCCATTAAAGTGATTTGCAATTTCCAGATTATTATTACTGTCTCTATTTTTTATCTGTATTTCATCTATTTCATGTTTTTTTCCTTTACTGTCTAATTTGCTGCGCACATATTTCCAAATACTCTTAACATCAGCATTTTGAATTTTTCTGGATTCAAAATTATAATCCTTTATTATAATATTATAATAAAAACTTTTAACTCCGACAACTTTTATTTCTCCCATATTACCCCTGACGACCTGCTCAAATCCATACGAAAATTCCAAACAAACGATTTCGGACCAGATAACATCCCAGTTAAATTGATTAAAGCCTCAATTCCTTTCATCCTTCCCGTCCTGTATCATATCTATAACTTTTCCCTGCAAAGTGCCACCTTTCCCAGTGCCTGGAAAACCGCTCTTGTACGCCCACTGAAAAAAACCTCTAATCCAGAAACCCTCAATGATTTCCGTCCCATCTCCCTACTATCCAACCTATCTAAACCTTTGGAGCGTTTAGTTCAGGCACAACTATCCCAATATCTTGAGCAAAACAACCTCCTAAATCATCTTCAGTCTGGTTTCAGGCCCGATCATTCCACTCACTCTGCCCTCATTAAAATTTCCCAAGACCTCCACACAGCAATAGACCAAAAGAAACTCACCATCCTTATTCTCCTCGACTTCACCAAAGCCTTTGACTCAGTGGATCATTATATCCTTCTAAGCAAACTTAAAAACTTCCACATGTCCTCTAATGCCCTTCTATGGTTCCAATCTTTCCTCACTTGTCGCTCCCAATATGTCATAGTCCCTTCCGAACCCCCGTCAAAGCCTTTACCATTGTCTAAAGGCGTATTTCAGGGTTCCTCTCTATCCCCCACCCTTTTTTCTATCTATATCAACGACCTCCCATCCTCCATCCTTCACTGTCAATACCACATGTACGCCGATGACGTCCAGATCTACCTTTCCTTTGACCCCGACGATTCCTCCGACGCCATCTTAAAACTTCAGGAAGATATCGACAGAATATGTGCTTGGGCAAACCTAAGCGATGTTAAAAAACTTAACTTTACAACTTTACGTAACTTAACAATGTTAAAAATCCTAACCTAAAAACCTAGGCGTTACCTTTGATCAATCCCTCTCTTGGAAACCACACATCTCACAAATTTCCCGTCAACAGCTCAACCGTCTACAATATATTCTTCCTTTCAAAACCCGCCAACTCCTAGTCTCCTCCCTTATCTTTCCCCACTTTGACTACGGCTGTATGGTGTACGGCGGACTGTCCGGGGATCTCGAAGCCAAACTTGAATGCCTAATAAACTGCGCAATACGTTTTGTCTTTGGGATCCCCAGAGATATGCATGTAACCCAGTATTACGCCGAGTTGAAGTGGCTCTATCCCTCCTATCGCCGTCAGTATCTACTGGCTTCCTTCCTATACCAGGCCATAAGAACTAAACGACCATCCTATATCCTACAGAACCTAAAATTTAAATCCTCCATCCAATCCCACCCAGCCAGATCCCGAACATCCGATCTTTATCCTCCACCCCATAGAACTGATACTTATGCAAAATCCTTCATAATGCAAGCCATATCCCTCTGGAACTCCATCCCTTCCAACATCCGACACGCTCCATCGACTTCTACCTTCAAATCCCTCCTCTTCGAGTTCTTATTCAACTCTCAACTCAACTGATCTCCGAAGGGACACAATGGAGCTTTAGAAACAACTCTGTTTATCACTATCCCCACGAGAAAATAAGTAATCTATTCAAGCAGTTTCGTTCTAACTTCGTTGCCTTCATATATCGGTATTCTCTCCTTCCCTTGTTCCTCTTCCGCCTTCTATACTTAAAGATTAATGTCATGTAGGAACGCATTATATTTGTTTCTGTCTTTTGTTTTGTTTATATTTATTTTTTATTTTTTGCTTTTTTGTAAATATCTTCTTTTTTGTAAATATCTGTAAACCATCTTGTGAATATTTAATATCACTCACATACGGCCACACTGGCTTGATCTATGTATTATGTATGTTTAACTTATTCTAAAGGGACATAGTCCCAGGATAATAAAATTATTTTTCATTCATTCATTCAAATTATCCACAACAATGGATTGGACGTGGAGGAGTAGTACCTTGGCCACCCAGATCACCTGATATGACACCCATGGATTTCTTCGTATGGGGAACCTTGAAGCAGGAAGTTTATTCGGTGTCAATCAACTCAAGAGAGCAATTAAGAGACCAAATCATAGATGCAGTGCACCAAATGTCATCAGAACAATGTTTAGCTGCAATTTATCAAGTGAGTGCTAGATGTAATGCTTGCATTGGTGCAAGAGGACAACATGCAGTTGTTCAAAGCACTAATTGCCAAGCACTTAGCTATACCAAGAGGTATATCATTCACGATTTGGAAGCTAAATGGTTTAAGGTGATAAATATAGTCGGACATTCT
The DNA here is from genome assembly GCA_911387785.2 of Aelia acuminata. Taxonomy (NCBI): domain Eukaryota; kingdom Metazoa; phylum Arthropoda; class Insecta; order Hemiptera; family Pentatomidae; genus Aelia; species Aelia acuminata. Next base: position 73,556,003 of record OU426978.1, on the reverse strand, counting down.
ATCATACTATAATATGAACTAGAAACTTACTCAAAGACAATTTTTTGAAAGATTTTTATTATTAATTATAAAAAACATTAAACACATTTATAATTAAGTATATAATTATATTATAATTAATATCTCCCATTAAAAACATTTTTGATGGGAGATATTAAAAAATTCTACAATATTGTTCAAGTTCCACTTAATTTTAATTCCTAGAAGTGTTCTGAAATAAAATAAAAAACAAAAATAATGTATTTAACTCAACACATGGTTTACTCACAAGCTCTACTACTACTCACAAGCTATACTAAGGTTTACTCACAAGCTATACTATCCCACTAGCTGACTCGCCTACTCCTAAACTCACCAACAACGTAATCTAGGCAATCAGTGCAGAACTTAATTATAAAATTGTAAATTACCTCTCCATAAAAAGCAACCCTGTAGAATCTTCCAAGTAGTCTCTTTCCTTGAGATGAGGTAACTTTCCCCATAGCTTGAGCCAGAGTAGAATAAGCTCTTGAAAGAGACGCATAGTCTTTTCGTTTTTCATAGATTGGAAGTAATAAATTGTATAGATGGTAAAGAATTTCAAATCTCTCAGAGCGTTCTATGTGTTCAGCACATGTCTCAAGCTGATCAATAAGTGTTTGCTCAGTATACTGTACATCTACAACTCCTAAAAATGATAATAACAAAACAAAATTATTAAACTAATAAAATTGATACAGCACTTCCTTCAATATAAGATATTGAAAGAATAATTTAACCAATGAATACAATGATCCTCATTAGCTAACGGGTCATTATAAAAATATGGGTTATTTTATGTCACACAGCCTCTATGCCTGAACTGTCCGTCATAGTAAGTTCAAAAATTTTTGAGGAATAAAGCAATCTGGCCGCTGTGTGGATTCACTAATCCGACGTTAACAAATTGATAATATTCACAATGAAAAAGTTTTAACCATATCAATTCTCACTCCCTACACTTGTCACACAGGCTTTGTTCAAACATTTCGAATTTTTATGTTACACTAACTAAATGGACTTATTATTGAAAAAATAATTCTTGCCTCCAGAGTACTCAACTTTTTGATGGAACATGAAAATAAAATACTGTACTCAACATACATGTAATAGGTTTTTCTTACTCCATAAAATTTTTCTTAAATAGCCTTCCAAAAACAGGAAAAGGTATATTTCAATTTTTGAAAATTTTGAGGGAATACAGTCACAACATAGCTGCCAGACTAACTTAGTTTTGTTTTCATCAGACAACATGTGTTTGTTGAAGAAAATTATAGTATGGTGGAACTTCTTTTTGGTTTTTGGTGGAAGTTCTTAGAGTATTTTTATACTTTCTCAATCCCTACAATAATTCGTTTAATCAAGTTAATTCTGTAATCCATTACTGACTATCAGCTCATAAAAACATAAAGGTGGACATTACATGAGATAAATTTTAGATGAGAAAATCTGTAGCCTCGCCAACGCAAAGCATGAAAACGTTCAGGGGAAATTAGGAAAATGGGAAAAATCAATTTTCTAGATGTGAGATGAGATTCTAGTTGTAAGTGTTAGTATGTGAAAAAAGTACATTCCAGACAGGAAGTTTTGAAGAGCAAAGTAACGCAGGTCCATATCAATTTGGTGATGATTCTTCTTATTTTTTTAACCTAGCGCATGATTGTAGATTATTAAAAATTTGTGTCTTTTTTTAAAATTATTGTTTTTCCTTTTTTAAATAGATCTTTGGAAATATGGATCTTTAACACATACCTACTTCTATTTATACTTAAATATAAGTTTGAAGTTTGATTTTACCTGTTCTTCCTCTCTCCTAACAAACAGTGATTTTCTCAAATTTTTCCAAAACCGATATTTCCCGAAATATCCACGAAAGTGTGTGCATGCTTTTAGGACTTGCCAAGGAACCTATATTGTGGTACTTTGTGGGGAGAAAAAAGGTGGATTGATATTTTTTATTTAAAAAAAATTAGATGAAAATAACCTATAATTTTGAAATGACCCTAACATATATGGACAAAATAAAATAATTTCTTTTCATTAGATTTAATGGAAACCATTAGTTTCCGTCATACAAAATGAGATTTTCATAACAACTAAATAGAGAATGTTAAAAATTGTCACACTGCCATAGTTGAAAAAAAAAAAAATAGTTTATTAAAGTGTAAATGGACAAAGAGGGGTTAATAACACACTGAAGTTTGCTTGAAATACACCAAACATTTATAAGACCAGTTATCCAGTAAAACAATAAGGTTTTTTTTTTCATGTACTTTGAAATCATATATATATACTTCATGTATTTAGTAATGTTGTTTTGAATGCACTAAAAATGCTTTCATCTAATAACTGGTATAAAACAATCTCCCATGAGATTTATAATATTTGGATCAATAACTGAGTTATATGAATATTTATTAATTTTAATGGTTACATGGGGGGGGGGGGAGGAGTGGAGTGATTTCATCCAGAACAGCTTGTTCAACATGCCTCTGGATAATCTGTTCAAACAGTAAACCTGTGCTTACAGAAAACCAAACAATCATTAAGTTGCCCATGGCAGCCTAGCTACACATCGTATCAAAGCCAAGAATAAGATGGCCATGGACCAACAGTCCTTGTAAGGACCATAACGACACTCAATTACAAATCTTATTATGGAAGGCGGGTGGATTAACTATTGGCAAATTAAAAAGACTATATATGATGCTAAAGAAGATATTTATGGTATAGTAAAGGCAGAAGAAGCAGAATATAACCTACAGTTTTTTCAGAATCACAAATACCAGACTTATTCACTCCCTGATCATACTCATCCGATATCCTACTGGCCGCTAGCCAATTGCTGACTGTAAACTTTAAAATACAAAAGGAAACGAATCAAAGAGTTGAATTGGAGGTGGTTGAGCTTGAACTTTGGAAGAACCAACATCACTGGCGAGTCTTCAAGGCCTATATAACCCTCCTGGGAACACACCAGTCCTGGACTGGCTGGAGGTGGAATGGGACTGTAATTGCATAATGATTGGCGATTTAATGCCCCTTTCATACACTGGGGATATTATACTACCAATGCTATAGGAAAAGTCCTGGAAGACTTCATTGACTCCACTCCAGCTTTGTTGGCCGAAAATTCTAAAGAAGGACCTTCCTTTCTTTCTCATACTGGAAGCACTTCTCACCCGGATATAGTTCTATCTCGTCCTAGCCTAGTGCCAGCCCTTGAACATAGATTATTCCCAGCTGCCGGTGCATGGAAAAATAAAATTTTAAGTCAATTCAGTCGCATAAAAAATGGAAAATGCTACACTGATTCTAGACCCAGATGGAACCTCAAAAAGGTTGACTGGAAACTTTACCTTCCTCTAACGGATAGATTGCTTAGTGAAGACAACCAGAGTGGGAATCCCGATGTTACATTGAAAAATATAAATAGGATAATTTTACATGATGCGAAGAAATCCATTCCTTGTGTTGTGATTTGAAGATACAAACCGTTCTGGAATAAAAAATCACAAAATATGAAGAAGGAACATGATGAAGCTGGCAAGAAAGTGGAAACGTCACAAGAACCACAGGACTTGGACGCTCTAAAACAAAAAGCAGCACAACTTAAGCTGCAAATAATTTTATCCAAAAGACACACTTAAAGGGACTTCCTCCAGAAAATGGGTTTTAGAAAGGATGGCATCAATGCTGATAAATTTCTATAAAGACTAAATAAAGAAAAAATGGGGGTAAATGGGTGGGGCAACGGGAAGGCTGAAGAGTTAGACGAGTGCGGGAGTCTTCCTCACTTCATGAGAGAGCAAGAAGCAATAGTGCCCTACTCACTGCTTCGCGCTCTCCGTCTTCCTCATCCCCACCAACGCCTACTGTCACCTTCTCGTGGTGCCCCCTGAGGAGTTTATAACTCGCGAACGACAGAGGCGGGGGAGCTTGCCTTGAGCGGTCTGGATTCCAGCCGTTCTAGGCAGTTCCCTTTCAGAACGTCTTTATAGTACAGTGGAACACAAGTTCCACTCAATGACCTGGCCTGACTGGACTAATAATTCACTGTGTACCACAGCAAATACACAGAAGGACTGTACAGATATACTGAGCCTGCGAAGCGGCATGGATGGGGATGGGAAGGCTGTGGCTTCTATCCTACATATGTCCGCCGAGCACCCGGCCTGGCAAGCACGTGTATTGGTGCCTATGTGTCGGAGCATAGGAGGTCCGAGGCGCAAGCAGTAGGGCCCTGGAATGCTAAACGCGGGTTGAGCATCCTCCCCGCACTGAGAGCATATATTCCGGCTCCTGGACGGAACTCCAGGACTCTCAGTGTTAACAGCGCTGAGATGGGGGTATACCCCGGCGGATAGCCATCCACGGAAGGGATAAACACAATGTCAGAACATTTTAAATACTTTTTAGACGAAAATCCTATATCTGTAGGATCTGTAGGACTTGTCCTCTCCAGAACCTCATAGACTGTCGGAACCCGACACCATAGATGAGGCTTCATTAGAACCCCTACTGAAGTCTCTCTCCGAAGAATCCCATGGTCTACAAGTGGGACATAACATCAAGGGAGCACTGGAGGAGCATGCAGCTCGTGTAGCGGCAGCCCTGCAGGCCCCACCACACCCACACACACTCAGCCACTCACACTCGAGCGGGGACCAGACGGATGGCGGTAATACTGCCACGTCGAGGAACCTAAAGAATGTGAGGAGGCGCTATAGGAGGAAGGCGAAAGCCCAAATCCTATCAAATCTACCAGCCGAAGAGGAGCCTGCCCAAGGAAGGACAGCTAAGGATGCAAGGGCCCAACCAGGCCCGGCAGACGAAGTTGCTCTAACTGAGGGAAGGGCACCCAGGCTGGGCCAACCAACACCCGGAAGGGACACTCCCCTGAAGCCTGCGTCTAAGGGTGCAAGGGCCAGCTCTGGCCCGGCACACAAAGTCGCTGGGCAGAAGGAGAGACCCCCCGGTCACTTACAAACACATGGCGCCAGGGCGCAGCCGCACAGGCCAGCAGGTAAAACTGCGGGGCCTCGTAGGCCAAACCCTAGCCTACAAAGTTTTAGCAAAAGACCCAGGACGTCACCTGGCACCTCTGCACCAGTGGCAAAGAAGCCCAGGGAGACTTCAGGGTCAGCAACAAACTACGCTCTTGCGACAAAAGGACAGCTGGTGGCAGTGATACCCAGGGGATATCCGCATACACAGCTGTCCAGAGACCACTGCGAACAGCTGCAGGACGAGATTACAGGCAGGGTGGACGAATTAGACGTCGATGGAGACTACCACCCATTGTTTGATGGCGCAAGCTACAACAAGGGTGGCTGCATCGTCTCCTGCCTGGACACAGCAACCAAAGAATGGTTAGAAAAAATCATTCCTGAAATCGTCCTGGAAGAGGGTCTATCCCTTCGGACAGGAGATATCAGGGAGCTAACCAGGACGGTCAAAGTAGGTGCCTACTTCCCAGGAAAGGTGCCTGCCGAAGACGTCCTGGTAAAAAGAATACAAATACAAAATAGGGCAGTCGAAGGTATTAAGGAGTGGAGACTGCACTACTCAAAAGGTATGGAGAAAGGTGCCTTCATTATTATGAAGATACCAGAATACAGCCTGGAGAGCTTGAAGACCAGAGGAATGAAGGTTGGCTGTGGCATGTACACAGTCACCTTCAGACCAATGACCAGCGCAGCCGAACAGGCTCAACAGGCTGCACAGAGGAGCACACCGATGGAAGTGGTGGAGGAGCCGGAGAGGAAGCAGGAGGAGAGAGCCCTGCCGGCCCCAACTACTTCTAGTGAAATGACCTGTGGTGGGGCAGTACCCAAGGACATAGTCAAGGTGGAAAGTGAGGAGACGGCCCACCCACAGGCTCAAACTAATCTAACAGAAAAGTGTCCAGAAGAGGAAGGCCTAGGCTCATGGCAGGTGGTGGGAGGCCGGGGAAAGCCAAAAGGCCCAACTAACGTTGGGCCTGCTGGTAGACCCAGGCCACTGCCGCCGCCACGGGATAGGCCCCCTGGCACACCCGAATAAACTTAAATAAACTGAAGCTGCTGCAGATCAATCTCCACCATTGCATTGCCGCAAGTGGAGTATTGCTACAATATATCAAAGGTAAGAACATTGATATAATATTTATACAAGAACCTTACCTTCTTAAAGGCAGGCTCAAAGGGCTGAAAATGTCGGGATACGACTGTATCTCTGACTGACAACCCTAGAGCATGCATCCTTTATAGAAAGGAATTAAAACTGCTGCCTCTTTGGCAATTTTGTTCCAGAGATTCTGCAGCAGCCTTATATACTCCTGAAAGGAGACAAAATAAATCCATCATAATGCTGGCTGGGTACCTACCCTATGAGGACAAGGAACCCACAGCTATGCTGGAGCAAATCCTGGAAGCTATAGGGGACAAACAACTTATAGCTTCACTCGACAGCAATGCCCACCATGAAGTTTGGGGCAGCACGAACACTAATCACAGAGGTGAGCAAATATTAGAATTCATTATTAATAGCGATCTTGACATATTGAACCGTGGGGATAAACCCACGTTTGTCAATAGGTTAAGATCGGAGATTATAGATATCACGATAGCTACTAAAACAATCAGTAGGAACTTAGTGGACTGGCATGTCTCAAATGAGGAGACATGCTCAGACCATAGGTACATCAGATTCGACCTACTGAATAGCATAGAATTTGTAGTCGAATACAGGAATCCCAAACTAACAGACTGGGAAAATTACTGTATAAACCTCGACTCAAACATAAATAATTGTCCAAAAAGAATTAGTAACTCATGGCAACTAGAGTGCCTGAATGCCACATTAACAGATGCTATGACTAAATCATATCATAGCAGCTGTACGCAAAAGAAAAAGAGATCCAACAGGAAAGTATCCTGGTGGAACAATGACCTGCAAAAACAAAGAACTCTCACTAGAAGATTGTTCAATGCCTCTAAGAACTCTGGCAGATGGAATGAGTACAAGAAAGCACTAACAGAATACCATAAATCTGTCAGGAGAGCTAAACGCAGGGCCTGGAGGGACTTCTGCTCTGACATAAGTAGCATCCCGGAAACCAGCCGCGTCAATAAAATTATAAATAAACACACAGAGCAGGGTATGTTGGGCACGCTGAGGCAACCTGATGGATTCACCACTAACGAGATGGAGACACTGGTAGCCATGGCGAAGACCCACTTCCCTGACTGCGAAATAACAAGCACTACAGAACCGGTCTCTATGCACTATGAACAGAACACTGGATGTGCAATGTGGAGACAAGCAAAAAACATCATCACCAGCAATAAACTTACTTGGGCAGTTAACACACTGGCCCCATACAAAGCAGCTGGTGTAGATGGAATATTTCCAGCCCTTATACAAAAGGGACTACATATACTCAGACCATACCTCCTAGAATTGCTAAGGAAGCCTAGCGCTGGGATATCTACCACACGAATGGAAGGTATCCAAGGTCTGCTACATACCAAAACCCGGTAAAGGGACCTATGACAACCCCAAAGCGTTCAGACCCATATGCCTGACATCTTTCCTAATGAAAGTACTAGAGAAGATGATGGATAGGCATGTGAGGGAACAATTAGCGGGTTCACAACCAATACACGAAAATCAATTCGCCTACCAAGCAGGAAAATCCTGCGAGGTAGCATTACATAAATTAGTCTCTAGAATTGAAAAATCTATGGACCACCAAGAAACTACGATTGGCACATTCATCGATATTGAAGGTGCCTTCGACAGAACACCACACAGGCTAGTAGAGAAAACCCTGTTGGAGAGAAAAATTGATGAAATTTCCATCAGATGGATCATGACCATGCTGAGGGAAAGACAAATACAGTCCGAATTAGGACTCAGCAAAATACTGATCAAGCCCAAAGGTGGATGTCCCCAGGGAGGAGTGATATCCCCGCTACTGTGGTGCCTAGTGCTGGACACACTGCTGACGAAGCTAAACACTACAGGCTACTATGCACAGGGATATGCGGACGACATAGCAGTCCTTGTAGGAGGTAAACACCAAAGTGTCTTATCGGACCTCCTAAATAGTGCAACCAGAATCATATTGAACTGGTGCAAAAATAATGGATTGAACATTAATCCACAAAAAATAAGCATCTGCATCTTCAGCACGAAAAGGAAGATAGCTATCAAACTACCAACAATTGAGGGGGTCCAGTTGAACCAAAGCAAAACTGTAAAACATCTAGGTGTCACACTGGACAATAAACTCAATTGGGCTAAACACGTGGAAAACACGACCAACAAAGCCCTGAAATGTCTATGGGCCTGTAAAAGAGCAATAGGCATAAACTGGGGACTTAAACCCAAAATGGTACATTGGCTTTACACCATGGTTATAAGGCCAATGGTGCTATATTCTTCCCTGGTTTGGTGGCATAAATCAGGGATAGGCAGGAGCAAGGCTCGACTGGAAAAACTGCAAAGACTAGCCTGCCTCATGATAACAGGCGCAATGAAGACCACACCTACTGCCACCATGGAATTGATGCTTAACCTAGCACCACTGCACATGGAAGCGGAGGTGCATGCCATGAAGGCCTGTTACAGGATCAACAAGCTAAATCTGTCCTCTAAAGCTACCACAAATTGGGGACACTGGAAAATATTCCAGGAGCTTGAAAAGGATAGACTACTATCCATGCACTCTGACATCCAGATCAGGGGCTCACTGGAAGCAAACTTTAACGTAAAAATAAACGATAAAGAACCGCACATACCAAACAACGGTATCTGCTGCTATACTGATGGCTCACTCACCAGCAAAGGGTCGGGTGCGGGCATCTGGAGAAAGGATAAACCCAATGAAGGAATCTATGCCGCATTGGGCAAATTCACCACGGTATTTCAATCAGAGGTGCTGGCAATTAGCCACTGCGCCTATGAGTTGCTGAACGAAAAGATGTCTAGGAAGACAATCACCATTTACACAGACAGCCAAGCTGCACTTGGTGCCCTCAATCATATAGATACAAATTCCAAGGTTGTATGGGAGTGCAAAACAAGACTCAACAGCCTAGCATATAACAACAGAGTGAACGTAGAATGGGTGCCAGGTCACACTGGCATAACAGGAAACGAAAATGCAGACACTCTTGCCAGAAAAGGATCCAGTATCAAACCTATCACCCCTGAACCGGTGTGTGGCATAAGCAAAAGCTCTGCCATAAGGAGGATAGAGGATATATGGAGCAAAAAGAAAACAACTTTGGAGGATGCAAAATCTCAAACACTCCAAATTGTTCCTGGACAATCCCTCTGTCAAAAGAAGTAGAGAACTACTACATCTCGACAGGAACGCATTAAAAAGACTTACAGCAGTATACACCGGACACTGTAAGCTCAGAAGCCACATGTTCAAACTCAAACTCGCGGCATCGCCAACATGCAGATACTGCGAAAAAGAGAGTGAGACGGCTTATCATATAGTCTGCATATGTGACAGACTCGCTGTATTAAGGTTCAGAATGTTTGGCCTGGACCGCATCACTGACCCTAAGGCGCATGAGTTAATTAACCCAAGTAGCCTCCTTAAATATACTGAGGTACTGAAAATAAGCATATAATGTGAAGCAGAACCCAGGCAGACAACTTGGCGCACAATAGGCCCATCTGGGCCGCAGTGCATATGCCACTTAAAAAAAAATAAAAAAATAAAAAAATAAAAAATAAAGAAAAATATCCTTAAAAAAATCCCTTCAAATTTAAAGAAAGGTATGTCATGAATGACCACAAAATACCCACAAACTTCTGCAAACACTATGCCAGAGTAAGTAACTATGCCTTAAATCCTTCCAATCCTAAGCCACAAATACCAATTGTTCAGTCATGTTTAAATCCGGAAGATTTGGCTATATTTGACGATGCAATTAGTATGTATGAATTCAAACTAATGCTGAAAGGCTTAAAGCACAGGGAATCTCCAGGCCCAAACTATATATTGACGGAATTCTAGGTACATTTGGGTGAGAAATGCAATATTTTTCATAACCGGAAATAATTTTATAAGGTTTTTAAATGAGGTCTGAGATTCTCATATACCGACTGAATGGTTGAGAACTAAAGTTATTCCTATCCCCAAAAAATAAAAAAGCCCAGATATCGTGGAAAATGTTTGGCTTATAGCCATATTAAGCTTATTCTGTTAATTAATGCAGAGAATAGCACTGGGAAGATTGCAAACTCATCTTGAAGAAAATCAACTAATATCGAGCAATCAAGCAGGCTTTCATAAATGCAGAAATACCATTGAACAAGTGATTAGATTGACTCAGGACATCAAAGAATGTCTTTATACAAAATGACTCAACATGGCCTGCTACAAGGAGCAGTTCTCATCCCAACATTTTTTTTTATTATGATAAATGATGTAATTAATTATCTCATGTCCATACCAGGTATCAGAGTTGTACTCTTTGCTGATGACCTGGTTATATATGTCACAAGCAGCAGCATTCATGGGTTGGAGGGAGGCATTAACATAGTCCTCGGGAGGCTCTGTCAATGGGCTAAAGAAAATCTAATGCACGTTAATCCCATTATTTTCCTTGTACATTAAACATCATTCAGTAACTTTGAAAATGGATCGGAGGAAATAAGACAGAAAAATGCAGATATATCTAGGACTGCTCCCACATATCTGGGAGTAGTCCTAGATAACAGACTGACTTGATCCAAGCATGCTCAGTATATGGGCTAGGAAGCTGCAAGGAGAATGGGACTTCTGAGTGGAATTGCTAGAACAAAATGGGAAGCAAACCAGGAAGTGATTAAATTGGCTAATAAAAGCTTGGTCTGACCTGTTTTGGTAGGAGCACCGCCAGGAGTTCCTAATTACGGCTCCCGACTAAGTTACCAACAGGTTAGGATCAGATCAGAATAAGGGCTTATAAGTCATTGAGGGAGCTCCTAAGTCCACCCCCATAGTGGCTATACAACTCGAGCGCAAATTGAGCCCACTCGAGTTAAAAGAGATATTGCTGCTCTCAACATGGGAGAAAAACTTGCGAGACTTAAGGGCACCTAGAAACCTGCAAGTACTCGTCTAAAGACACAGGTTTCCTTCATTCATAAAGTCGACGGAATTTGAGCGGTAAATGGATATAAATATTGACATGCAAAAGAAGTATCGCACAGGATCCACACAATTACAATCAAAAACAGCTGGATTCCGACTAAGCTTCATCATTAAAGAAAAAATGACTGACTATGAGCTAAAGACACTAGCCTCGGAAACTCTAGACATGTTGTATCCTACACCACCGTGGTTGTATGTGTTTACTGACGGCTATGCAGAAAACGCTATACGTGATGGTGGAACGGAGTACACTGTAGGCTGTTTGAATTGTCAGAGCCATTGTTAGCTTCAAGTTTCGAGAGTGAAGTTAGAGCAGTTCTCCAAGCATTAAAAGCCCCAAAGAATAGTGCTGAGAATGCTATAGGTTTGCTTGTTGATTCACAAGCCACAATTGCAGTCATTGCAGACTTCAATAACAGCTCTCCTGACTTCAGCGAATGACGAGGATTAAGAGAGAATTTACTAACTAACGGAAAATCAATCTTCAGTGGATCTCAGCACACTATGGTTTCATGGCTAAGTAGGCCGACATACTTGCTAAGACTGGAGCACAGAAAGAGCAGCCCCAGCCTCCGGTGACCTTTAATAGCCCAAAGTATAATTAAAAGTGCTGATCCCGAAAGGCTGAAAGAGGAATGGATTGTGGGCTCAAATGATAAGAGGTGGGCCTGCCTAAATGAGTTAGAGGGAGGAGTGCCAATGGACTACTCCAGAAAGGAGGTTGTGGCAGAGCTCAGGATGCTAACTGGTCATGACTCCCTTCAGAGCCACTTGCACCGTATAGGAATAGTAGACTCAGCTGTATGCTCTCTATGCCAACAAGAGAACAACACATCCTCGCACTTAGATGTATGCCCTGAACATTTGAAAATTAGAAGTGTTTAAAATAATAAAAAATGTGACCTCTACTGGGCAGGTAGACATCGCATGGTCGGCGTTGCCAACAGACAGGGCATTAGATACAAAAAGAAATTAGTGGTTACATGCAATCTACTACCATGATTACTGGAATGCCTGTAGCCATTAAAATTCACCATGATGCATATTGTTCATTTCAGGAAGTCGAGGCATCAGCCTTGCGCCTCGAACAAGCCGATAAGACCCAAGAATACATGGAAATCTCACGGGCTCCTCATAAGGCCTATCAACTCAAAAAGGTAGACCCTCATGTATCAGAAACCCAAATGAAGTACCTGGAAAACATTTTTTTCTTTATGGAGGAAAGGTCCATGGAGAGTCCCCTTATTGTCCAGCAAACTGTAAGGAATGTCACTTCTGCCATAGGCAAAATCATTTTGTTGTAGTTTGTTTCAGGTCCGGAAAAACTAGAGTTCAAGAAAATATTCGGTGACGTAGCTACCATTTATGCTAATCAGACATTAACGGCTCTAGCATAACTCACTCTCGCATCTATCTCACTCTACTTATAGTTCAAAGACTGATTTTAGTCTCTCCATTCGAAAATTAAAAATTGAAGATCTTCAGTTTGGCAAGAAATATCTCAAAGATAGAGTGAAAGCTGATCCAACATTTCAAAAAGTAATAGCTTGTCTAAGCAACGGTTGGCCTAAAAATAAGCTTGCGAAAGATGACATAATCCCTTTAATAGAGGGGAGGAACTATCTTATGAAGACGGATTTTTGCTCTGGAAGGAAGAGGGACACCCAGGCATAATGGGCATGAGTGCACTCAGCAGATTCAATTTCTGGTGGCCTAAAATGGATCTCATGATTGAAGACTTCATGAAAACATGTTCCATGCATCAGCGCATGAATTTGTGTGGCGTTGAAAATTGTTATTTTTCTTTGAATAAAAATTGTTTAACCCACGTAAGAGTTACAGTATCATATAAGGAATGTTTAAAATTAATGTTTAACACGTTCACGCCAGGACTGTAATTCATGCTCTTCGTCCATTGGCAGCTGAACTTATTGATTTTCGCTATATTGGACAGGAGTTATTCAAGGGCATTATACAGTATTGACAATCCAACAATGATAAAATAAACTATACAATCCTACATCGTCGTGGAAAGTTATGTGATTGACTAAAGTGTCCGATACGGCAGTCTATTGCGGGACACCAGTGGTAGAGCCCGCCACAGAAGAGATGAGCTGTGGGAGAGAGAAGGAAGAGGTTAAGCAGTAGCTTGAAGCTCCCCCACTACTCTCCACTTCCCCTCTCACGGCTCTCATTTCTAGACTAGGTAACGCTGGATTTTGCGTTATCTGAGAGGGGAAGTGAAGGAGTGGGTCATGGTGGGGGAAGCTGGTTGCGCGAACCCCGCACCCCTCACAGCTCATCTCTTCTGTGGTGGACTCTACACACTGACGTGAACATGTTATTGCATTTTTACTTTCTCACATTACGCAATATAAACTCTGATTAACAACTAAATTTATTATAAGGACTAGTACCTGAATCTAATTTCAGAGAAGTTTCATCAGTAGCAATGTTTGAAGAAATTGGTTCAAACGCTTCAGCACCCCACGACTGCTCACCTTTGAGTTTCAAATATTGGGCCATTAGAGCAGCAATATGTAGTTGACAACAGGCAGCCTGTAATTTTTTATATTGGTCTTATTTTATTTTTTATTAGAAATTATTTTAAACTGAATCAAAGCATAATTATGTACAAATAATCTTAGATATTATAGAAAATTCACCAACATAATACAACTAAAAAATAATAAAAAATTGTTTCAGTTCAAAACATATTGAGGTCTTTTTACTTTCAACAGGTTTTCAATGGAAATAGAGTTTTGAGGTCCTCTTGAGCCGAATTAACCAAGTTTCATAAAATATTTTGTTTTTGTAGGTGTTCAGGTTTGAGTGTGTGCAATACAAAACTCATATTAGGTTATTATTATATTTGGTCATCATGTTTCATCAAAATTAAATAACCAGAAGTGGCACTTTAAACCATCAATTTGACACATTGATAGCATATTTATATATTTTTTTATACATATTTATAAAATAGCATTATTTAAAATAAAACTATTTTAAATGCAAAGTAAATTTCTTTTTTTAATTTTCTTTAACATATAAAATACTTTGCTTTTAATACTTTCACTTGGATATTTGTTGTATGTATATGCCTGCGATGTGACAGCAAAAATTTCATCCCGATTGGTCAAACAGAGGTGGCACTTTATTTAATAAATTTTGTCTCATTTTCACGTTTTTTTTTTATTTTCTCAAAAACGGCAGAAACTATTTTGATCAAAATTGGTATTTGATGTATGTATATGCCCACGATGTAATAGCGAAAATTTCATCAAAATTTGTTAAATGGAGGAGGCACTTTATTCCTAAACTATTTTCTTATTTTAAGTTTGTTTTAGATTTTATCAAAAACGGCTCTAACAAATTTGATCAAATTTGTTGTTTGATGACAATCGAGTGCTCTTTAATATCAGGTAAGCTTTAAAATGATTAAAATTCCACCAATTCTGAGGGGCTTAAATGGGGAAGGAGCCTTTTTTGTTTTCTTGTAAAATACCATTGTTTTTGTTTATATGAAGAAATTGACAATCTCTCGTTATGCCTAAAAATAAGAAATGGCTAAATATGAAATATGAAAAAAATGAGTAAATATATAAAGGAGAAAAAAGAAAAAATATTCCCACATCTCATAAAAGACGTTGTGCTCACTTATGCACAGTATGCCTTTAATGTTTATAATTGGAGATGTTCTGTTCATGGGAAAGTGTTGTAAACGCATTTTGAAACATATTTAATGAAAATTGTTTCGATGGTAACTAAATAAAGTTTTAGCAACTAAATGGAGAATTATTAATCAGATAAGATAGAGTATTGTGCTTGTGTTCCCGGATTATTACAAGTAAAAACTTTTATTTACCAATAAAAAATATACTGTACTTCAGGGAGCAAATATAGGGAAAAATGTGTGAATTTGAGGAATGGTGTTTACATATTTATCAAAACACATCAATTTCTAATCTCTAAAGGTTAGGTGACACATGTCCACACCGCATCCGCACCGGATCTATCACGATTTTGCGGATTGGATTTGGCACGGAGATCCACAAAGTCCGTTCATACATCTCCGCACCGGATCAGCGCCGCATTGTGTAACCTACCTAACCTGACATCAGTATCAACTTCACTCTTGTTTACTGTGGTGTTTAGAATGTTTTAAGTAGTGAATGTGGCAATCACAGCTCTAGAACTAGAAGAACATGATAATTGGAGTAGAAATCACTTAGAGTTGAATAGTTTGCTAACATTGTAAACTTAAAAGAACAATCTAATATATACAATGTTTCTTCATCTAACAGATTACAAAACAACTTATGCTTCAGGATCACAATCCAAAATATCTTTACTTTAAGATGAAGATGCAAATGAGATTGAAAAAAATGTGATAAAACAATGTAGGTTGTGAAAAAATGTAATAAAACAATGTAGGTTGTGAAAAATGTGATAAAACAATGTTAGGTAGTGTTAGTCTCAAACTTTATTTCTCTTGAGGTTAGCATGGGCAGGAGATAATAGACTGCAATATTCTTCTAATTAACATGTTTGTGATATAATATTGGAAATTTATAAAATATTTCTTAATAGTCTTAAATATATTCTTGGATGGGTAGTTAAACCTTCTTCATGAGAAGGAGGTGTAAATGTTAGATATGTGTAAATTAGTAACCAACTTACTTTAAAAAAGATGTGTATTGGAAATATGAAATATTAAAACTTCAGTTTCCTTATTAAATTCCTTATTAACTACAATTATTAAATTTATATACTTGCATTGTATTATCTGTTTAGATGGATTATATTATACCATATTTAGTTTTATCTTTTAACATCTTATAAAGAACTAGCATTCCCCGTCGCGGCTTTGCCCGCGAGCCTTTAAAATCAATTCTGTGATCATTATCTTGGCATTGATTTAATATAATATGTTAATATTAACAAAATAACAGGGATCGGAGCTTCCGGTAGGTGGAATGTTGGAGGGGGAAGCTGCCGGCTCGGTAGAAGAGAGGGTGTCGCGCATTGGAGAGAGTTCACTAAAACCGTCGAAACAAAAAAATGCTTACTCGTCGTGAACGCTTCATTTTTCGGCTTTAAAACATAGTTTTCGACGCCCCGTAGTGCTATCGAGTTAAACTTGTCGTATCAAGATCATTAAAATGAGTCCAAATTAGATATTTTTTCTCGAAGTACAAAAATAGGTGTCCGTTAGAGTTAAATGACAATTTTGCCATTTAAAGCCCTTAGGAGTTACATTTTTGAAATTCCTTTCTTAGCGGTTACCTAAAATCTAAATTCCGAACTTCAAGTTTTTATCATTAGTAGTTTTTGCCCTGCATTGATTCTATCAGTCAGGACAAAGCCTCTTATATATATGGAGAAGAGATCAAAATAAACACACACCATCCCCAATCATGGGAATCACTGTGTGCACAATTTGATTACCACTAATATTTAAATAATCAGTAGCCATATTTTATGTGAATGTCTATTTTAATAATATTGTAACGTTAAATCGATATTCAAATAAAAAACATATGGTTTAAAATCTCAAAAATAGATTTCCGTTAGAGTTAAACGACAATTTCGCCATGTAAGCCCCTTAGGGGTTACATTTTTGAAATTCCTTTCTTAGTGGTTACCTACATCGTGTATAAAATCTAAATTCTGAACTTCAAGTTTCTATCATTAGTAGTTTTTGCTCTGCGTTGATTCTGTCAGTCAGGACAAAGCCTCTTATATATATAGAGATTGACTTATTAGTGTGTATTATGATTCTGTTATTGATTTTTCATTTTTGTATAATAATATATAAAAGTTCTCTATCAATTTATTTTTGTTCTTACATTTCTCTTACCACCCTACCAAAAACTTGTTATACCAAACTTATCTAATTTCAGCAAATTCTATGATGGCCTTCTATACAAAATAAGCATAGATAAATAAATAAACTTTAAAAATGTTAAATTGGTACTATTAAAATTACATTTAATTTTCTCAAATTGGATTCAGTCTATATTTTATATCAAGATTTTGTTTTGTAAATTAGTACCTGAGTGAAACTGTCTTTACTATTAATAATTAAGATTATATTGCTCATTAGAGTACTACTTGCAGAAGAAAATAATGAATTCACTTATATTCTTTCAGATGTTTGTATTCTCGCCTAATCAAATATTTACAATTACAGGCCTAATACAGGCAACTGATACATAATTAATGTTGGAATGTAGAAATGGAAAAGATTCAAAGGCATCTTCATCAAAATGGTTATGATTAAAGTTGTTCACTTAAGTAATACTATCAATATACTAAATAAACATGCATGAATTGAAAATAATACATCTTTTGTTTTGATTTTTCTGCTGGTATTGTCCATCATACAAACATTCTATTAATTTTAATGAATCTACATAAAAATTTAAAACATTGCTAGCAAGTGGAAATTAAAAATATAACTACCTAATTTGTATATTATAATTTTCATTATCTTAATAATGTTACACACATTATCATTAACTGGTCATAATACTGAGAATTCCTAAGTAGTTATAACTTAAAATGGTATTATGATATGGAAATGGTTGGGGGTGCGGTCAAATGAAAACACTATATGTGAAATAATTAGTAGGTCAAGTAATTCACTATATGTGAAATAATTATAAGTAGGTCAAATTTTCATTTGACCGCACCCCCAACCATTTCCATCTCATATTCTTCTACGGTCAACAAATTTCCTTCATTATAAAATGGTATTATATTGAAATGTAAATAATAAAATTTATAATACAACAAAGTTAATTTATATAATTAAAAAACCCCAAATATTCTTTCTATTTAGTGATTAATTATGTATTTATTTTATTTTCGATTTTCCTGGCAATACAGGACCTAAACTGAATTAAATTTCTTCAATTAACTAGTGTATTTTCATGTTGGGAAGACCTAACTCGAGCTATAACCATCGCTATCAAAATATAACCTCCCTTAAACATGGAATAGGCTCAGGCACGAATTGCATGCGGATGAGGAATTTGACCCGGTGACGGACATGTATGAACGGTTACTATCTATCCTTCGTAAATGAATCAGATCCGTGTTGCGGTGTGGATCCGGTGCGGACATGTGTGGCCTGACCTTAAGTTAGTAAGTGATGGTTGTGTGTTACACGCATCGCACCAGGATTTTTTAATTTCAAGTTTAAAATACAAAATAAAAAAGATTTTATTTTTATTTTATTTTTAAAATAAAAACAGCAACCGGATGTGAAGTCTAAATGAAAGGGAAATTTAGGAGGAAAGAAAGAGAAGAGGAAGAGGAGAAAAAGGAAAAATGAACTAAGGTTATACTTAAAGGAGTCTAAAAAGAAAATAATATAAAATACAAAAAAAAAAATTAGGATATTACAATAAATATAGAGGGGAGAAATAGTCAAATGTTATTCTTTATGATAGGTTAATTCATAATCAGGATTTTCAGTTAAAAAAAAAAGCCAACGTTTCAATCCAAATTGTGGATCTTCATCAGGGCTAGCAGAAATCAAATATAAGAGTATCTATACTAGAAGATAACAATTAAATGAATACTATACAAAACTGATAATTATATAAAAGAAGGTAAGCATTATACATAAATATTTAAATAAGTAACTGGTTAGCAAGATAAAATAAAATCTGATATTTACCTTCTGAATCAGAGTAATACAAAGACTGAGGGTAAAATAAGGTGAGAGGTAGTGGTAGGGGATTAGTTTGCCGACTTCAAAGGTATATTATGGGGAAACCCAAACGCTTTTGAAGTGAAAGGCTACAAGATATAGCAAGTAAATGAAAATAAAATTTTAAAACTAACAATATAGATGGTGCTGTATACAAATTGTTGTCTGAACTCAATAATAAGACAAACGTGAGATAATACATAAGGTAAAAATGTATAAAAAATTGAAAAATATAAAGAAGGAAGTTATACAATAGTAAAGATAATAATAATACAGAGGTAAATCGATACATTTTGTAAAGGATTCATTTAATTGTCATCTTCTAGCAAAGATATTCATATATTTGTTTTCTTTTAGCCCTGATAAAGTTTTTAGATTAGCTGAAACGTTTTTATCTTTATCAGTGAATTTTGAAGCAAAGTTTCATCCTTCCATCCAGCTTCATTAAGACCTCCTTTTTTTTAAAAAAACAATTTTCATTATATTTTTACTAGCTTATACTTATATAAGAGCATAATCGATGTTACGCTAAAAATTTTTGAAAATTATTTAATGTTTCATGAAATACAAGAAAAAATAATAAAGATTGATTAAAACTAGGCTAAAAAAAGTACCTCAGAATAGTTAAAATGAGAAATATGGTTTCTAGTCATAGTTTGCAACCATGTAAGTCTGAGCTCAGGGGTCGAAGCATATGAATTAGCTAAACTATGCTGAAGATCTGTCAACATTTCTGGATCATGATGAAGCTCCTTCATTTGTGCAGTTGCCATCAGAACAGTACGAATCCTTTTTGTTAGATCCTTTACTTCTGTAGGAAAGCCTAAAGTAGTAAACAGAAAAATTGATATACTTAAAAGTAAGGTTTTCAATTCTGGTTGAAGTAGTCACAACAGAAAAGATCTGGAGTCAGTAACTGAACTAAAATACAAAGTGTACTACAACTTTAGTTTTGCAATACAGCTTTATTTATTTAATTTTCTCAAAGCAATTTCCATCACATTTAATACACTTCTCCATACGTCGAAACCAGTCATTAAACCAGCTCTGCCAAGTTTCATCTGCGATTGAGGAACATTCCTTGTCCCAAGCCCTCGTCGCTTGAAAAACGTTCTCCTTTCAGCTTCATTTTCACATGTGGGAACAGCGCAAAGTCACAGGGAGCAAGGTCTGGACTGTAAGGAGGGTGCTCAAGAAGTTTTCGCCTAGTAGTGGCCAAATGCTTGGGGCAGGCTCTGGCATGGTGAGCTGGTGCGTTGTCATGGTGGAAGTACCAGGTCCATTCTTGACTTTGGTCTCAGGTTTTTCATAGACTCTATGACTTTAGGCAGGTACTGCTGAGTTTACCACTGAACAGTGACTGTTTTCTGTGTCTCCAAAACAACCGTGATCTGAAAAATACAGCGATCATTTTTTTCTTTACAGATCTAGATTTTCAGACAGTTACAGGAGTATTCGCATCGTCAAATACCCAAACTTTGTTTTGAGCATTGGTCGGCAATTCATAATAGTATAGCCAAGTTTCGTCACCAGTCACGATGCTGTCCACATATATAGAATGTCCCTTATCAAATAGTTTCAGCATCTTTCGGCACCAAGTCACACGATGAGTCATTTGTTCTTCCGTTAGACTATGGGGCACCCAAAAACAACAAAATTTATTTACCTTTAAATGGTCTCTCAGAATTGAATGAATTGCTGGTGCATGAAGGCATAATGTCGCCTCTATCTGTTGATATGTCACTCGAGGGTCCTCATGAAGCATTTTCCTCACAGCAGAAATGTTTTCCTCTGTTACAGACGTTCGCGCCCTTCCTTCTCTCTCAGCGTCCTCCAGAGTGAAATTGCCCCTTTCGAATTCTCTGTACCATCTAAATATAGTCGTAGGGGGGTAAATGGATGGGGCAAAGGGAAAGCTGAAGCGTTAGACGAATGCAGGGGTCTTACTCACTTCATGAGGGATCACTAAACCATAGTGCCCTACTCACTGTTGTGCTCTCCTGCAGACCCAATCCCCATCAACGCCTACTGTCACCTTCACGTGGTAACCCCTTAGGAGTTATTTATAACTCACGAACGACAGAATTGGGGTTCACCTAGGCGGCTCAATAGAATCTCTCTGAAAAGTCTAAAAATAAGGTGAAGCGGGTTACACACACAAAAACTGGCCAGTCTGGACTTAAAAAGCACTGAGTACCATAGCAAATCACAGACGAAATAACTTGACAAAAACGAGCCTGTGAAGCGCATGGATGGGGATGGTAAGGCTGTGGATTCCATCCTACATATGCCGTGGAGCACCCTGTCTGGCCAGCACATGTATTGGTGCCCATGTATCGGAGCATGGGTGGTCCGAGGCAGCTATAGTAGGACCCAGGAATGCTAAAAAGAGGGTTGAGACTTTTCTCGTGAAGGAAGCATATATTCCGGCTCCGGGACTCTCAACGGTAACAGCAATGAGATGGGGGTACACCCCGGTGGATAGCCATACATGGAGTGGGATTAAAACAATGACTGAACAAACTAAAATACTATTTTTCTTGGATGAGAATCCAAATTTACTCGACGAGGACTCAAACCAGACGGAGCTTAACATCTCAGACATTTACCCAGACGCCCTAGACGTATCGTCAGTTGAACCAAAGTTGAAGCACTGACGGACGAAGTACAGGGACTTAGAGTCGAAATAAACAGACTGGGAGTGCTGTAAGAGCATGCAGCTCCTGTAGCTGCTGCTTCACAGGCTCCAATGACAAACAAGACTACAACTGAATCTAGCCTTGCATGTCAAAGTGTGGACCAGTCGGAGGCTTCGGCCACGACGGGGTCCACCAGGAACGTAAAAAGGCGCAACAGGAGGAAGGCGAAAGCCCAACTCCTGGCTAACACACCAGCTGCTACGAGGCCAACCCAAGGAGGGGCGGCGGAGGATGCAAGGGCCAAACCATGCCCGGCAGACAAAGCTGCCCTGACCAAGGGAGGTGCACCAAAGCTGGGCCAACATACTGACAAGGGGGAACCCTCCCAAAGGCGCCAGGTCAAGGATGAAAGGCCCGGCAAACAAAGCCGCGGCGCACAAAGCGCGACATTCCAGAGGTAAGCCGTGTCAAAAAAATACTAAATAAAACAGAACAAGTAACCTTAGGTATGCTAAAGGTAGAAGGGGTATCCACGACAAAAGAAATGGAAACCCTTGAAACCATGGCAAAAATTCAGTTTCCAAACTGCGAAATCAAAAATACAATAATCAACAACTCCACATACTTCACATCAATCAACAACGAAATGATGTGGAGGGAAGCAAAGCAAATTGTCACTAGCAGTGCTTTGGAATGGGATGTGAATACTATGAAGCCGTATGAATCTGCTGGCGCTGATGATATATATCCTAAAGCCTTCAGACCCATATATCTGTCATCATTTCTAATGAAGATGTTAGAGAAGATAATTGATAGACATGTGAGAAAACAGATATCGGAAACAAACCCGATACACGAAAAACAATATGCATACCAAGCGGGTAAATCCTGCGAGGAAGCATTGCACAATTTGGTGTCAAGGATTGAAAAATCCCTAAACCAAAAAGAAATTACAATTGGCACCTTTGTTGACATAGAAGGTAAATTTGACAAAACACCACATAACGCCATAAAGAACGCTATAAGGAAAAGAAATATAGACAAAATTCTCCTCCAGATGGATGGAAAGAATGCTGAAGGAAAGGATTTTGGTAACAGAGTTGGGACATGCCAAACTGTGGATAAAACAAAATGGAGGTGTGATCTCTCCATTACTGTGGTGCCTAGTAGTGGATTACTTACTAGTGAAATTAAATAACGCAGGCTTCTACACACAGGGGTACCCAGATGACCTTGCAATCCTCACTGAAGGAAAACATCAAAGCCTACTTTCTGACCTGCTTATAAATGCAACAAAATTTTTACAAAACTGATGTAAAGAAAATGGGTTAAACATTAACCCACAAAAAATACACATTTGTTTCTTTACACAAAAGAAAAAAATAAACATTAAACTACCAAAAGTAAATGAACACCAGATTATACCCTCTAAAGAAGTAAAGCATCTGGGTGTAATATTGGATCATAAACTCAACTGGGCTGAACACGTTGAAAAAACGACCAACAAAGCCCTAAAATGCCTATGGACCTGTAAAAGAGCAATAGGCAGGAAATGGGTAGTAAAACCAAAAATGGTCTATTGGCTGTTCCTAACTGCAATAAGACCAATGATTCTATACTCAGCCCTGCTTGGGTGGCACAAACCAAGTAGCGGAAAAAATAAAATTCTGCTAAGCAAATTACAGAGGCTAGCATGGCTCATAACAGGAGCAATGAAAAGCACTCTAACAGCTGCAATCGAAGTTGATGCTAAACTTAGCACTATTGCAGATAGAAGTGGAGGTCCAATCTATGAAGTCCTTTTAAAGGATAGCAAAACAAAACAACTCACCTAGAATAAACTCTAGGGATGGTCATTGGGAGATATATGGGAAGATCAAAAGAGATCAAGTGCTGTCAATGCACTCTGACCTACAAATTCGTGAATTCCTGGATATTAACTATCAAACTACAATAAACAAGTTGAAACCACACAAAAAATATAAAGGAATCAACTGTTATATGGATGGCTAGCTAACCAAGACAGGATCTGGAGCGGGAATCAGGAGAGATGATAAACCCAACAAAGGCACATCAATTTCACTGGGAAAATATACTACAGTCTTTCAATCAGAAGTGTCAGCAATTTACCAGTGCGCTTCAGAGCTGCTGGCTGAGAAAACAACAAATAGAAATATAACTATTTTTACTGACAGCCAAGCAGCTATTGGAGCAATTAAAAATCATGCAGTCAAATCAAGGATTGTTAAAGCTTGTAATACTTCGCTCAACAAATTAGCTGAAAGCAATAAAGTTAGAGTGGAACTCTAAGTGGTGCCTGGACATTCTGGGATCCAGGGTAATGAAAAAGCTGATGCATAGCAAGGCTCAGCCAAAAGACCCAGAACCCCTGAACCATTAATTGGCATAAGCCTAAGCTATGCCAAAAGAAGGATAGGGGAAATATATGGTGCAATTAAAAAACAAAATTGGAATGATAAAACACAGCATCACTCCAAATTTTTCCTAAAAGGCTATTCCGCCAAAAGAAGTGACATTCTACTGAACTTGGACATGAAAGCACTCAAAAGAATTACAGCGATCTATACAGGACACTGTAAAATAAATAAACACATGCATAAGCTCAAACTCTCAGACTCATCTATCTGCAGATTCTGTGGCAAGGAAGATGAAACAGCTTACCACATTATAAGCTGGTGTGAACGACTTGTTAGGCTAAGATTCAGCATCTTTGGCGAGGTAAACTTACCTGACCCAAGTACCAATGAACTAATGATGAACCAATGAACCCAAAAAGTTTGCTCAAATTTACTGACGCTCTAAACATAGCAATTTAGAAGTCAGGCGCACAATAGACCCATGAGGTCGCGGTGCATAAAGCCAGAAAGAGAAAAAAAAATATAGTCGTACGACGTGGACAATCATTATTCAATGCAATCTTCATTTCTTCTAAGCATTGATCTATGCTTAAACCACGCACAAAATTATATCGCAAAACTGCCCTTACTTCACTATGTGATCACAATGCCATAATACGCACTTTAATCTGTCACTGCTAACGAACAACTGAGCACAGAGATGTGATACTGGCGGCATGCATGGCATACTAGTATGCAGGCATGGATAGGTCTGAACACGCAGTAACTTGCAGCCTCCCGGGTCTATCTGTTAAGTTACATTGCAAAACTTCTGTAGTACTCTTTGGAATAATAAACTCAAAATTATTACTAAAATGGTTTTCAATACACAAACGATCAGAAATCAAAAACATCCTTTGACACTTTTTCTTTTTGAGTTACTTAATAATGGACCAATTAAATTTTTTTTAATGTTCTGAATTCTAGACAATAAAATTATTTTAAAAAGGAGCATTTCGAATGTTCAGAATATGTATAGTTTTTGAGTAATCAAACCACTAAACAAATGACAATGTGTGTCCAAAGGAAGGTACATTGTAAAGTACTTAAAAAAAAGTAAGTACAGAGTACATTAGGCTATATTTTAGCTAATGCCGGTACAATTTCATTGATGTTTTATAGGAAATTTAATTGCTGCCCAATTTGATTGGTATACAATTTATGTGAAAAAATAAGTAATGCTCAAATAAATGTTTTTAATATCCATTTTCTAATGGTTGTACAATAAATGAAACTTCATGGGATTTTTGGGAAAAGTTTTAAGGGGTTTCCCTTAGGGTGGTTTGGCACTGCATTGCTAGAAAAACATGGCATTCCATAAGCAGACAGATGTTATTACATACTAAGAGATTTAATACAATTATTACAAAAAAATTAAGTAATAAGCACCTCATGGTGGAACTTATAGCAACAAAAATTCTTCTTGCAAATGCTAAGTATTCTTATGAACATAATAAAAATATACATCTTCCAAAACAGTGAGCTTAAAATCCTGTTCTGATTCCTGCCCCGCAGCATAAACTACCCTGTGATCTTACGTCATCACTTATAACCATAGAGCACAGAATAAGATATGGAGGCCTTCCAAGAGTCAAATATCGACCATTCACCACTATTCCTTTCATCTGCAGCAAGCTCTAAGCTCAATCAAAATCACACTTTGCTCTTCGGCTATTTTTTGTAATTTCGAATTGTTTCATTGATTTGATATTCAATTTAAGTATGCATGAAGATTAGACATTTTATTCGAAAGATATTAATGTTAATATCTCCGTTAATTAAGTTTTTTAATATTTATTTTATAATTCTAACCTAGGAATAAAATTAGCCTTTAACGGCTAGGAAGGGGAGGTGGTGTGGATAGTAGGTAGCATCAGCGCATAAGGACGCTCTTATCAGCTATCAAGTTCAGAAAGGGCATCGGGAAACTAGTACCATATTTCCTTTATTTTTTGAGCTTACAATCCTTGTTACATTGTTCTTTTATTTATTGGTCGATTTTTCGGGCTTTTTGCCCTTGACCATGTACTAAAAAATCATAAAAATATTTACATTATTTATCTATTACATCATATTTATGATTATTTCACCAAGTATTTTTACATTGAGATCAACAAAAAATCAAATCTTTCTACTTAATAATGTACAACCTACAACTTTGAAATTTCATTTTCATTAGTGAAATGATCATCTTAAACCAATTTTTTTTTTTTCATTGTTTGGTCCAAAATGCTGTATATCAGATATTAATTATGTATATTATTATTTTAAAATAAAAAGTCAAGAATTAAAATTAAAATTTTTATATTATTTTTTATTTAATTTTTGGCTTTTTGATTTAACAATAATAATATTCATAACTAATATCTAATATACAGCATTTTCGACCAAACAATAAAAAAAAATAATTGTAAGCTCAAAAGATACAGGAAATATTAACTAAATATCAACCTAAAGTTTCAATAAAAAATTTAGAATAATGATATTGTAATTTAAAATTTAGAAATCATTATTTCTTCTTTTGCTATTTTTCTTGGGGGGTCTGGCTCTGGCCGGTGAGAGGTATAGTATACAATCAAATTGACTTGGGTTTTTCTAATCCAAATATAAAATATATATAGTCGGAACCAGAGTTCTTTGGTTGATCTGCAAAGTTTAGTGGAAATAAAGCAACGATTAAACAAGGCAGAACTGGGCTGCCTTATCTCCCTGCAGTCCTAGGACTTGCAGCCCCCCCCCCACACCATGGCTGCTTCACCTGGCCAAGCTTACTGTCACGTACTTCTACTGTCACTGAAAGAGCACGACTTTTTTAACCAGAATGATGCCAAACCGGAAGGCAGTACTCTGAAACACTGATTGATTGCTCAGTAGGCCATTTTAGGAAAAAACATAACAGAAGAAATTATGGCCAGGTCAGAAATAAATTAAATAATTAAGTGGTCATTCAGGCTTACATAAACCTCGGACGGAGAGGGCCAGATCCGTCTCCTTAGTTGAGAAAAGAGCCTGCACATTTGTAAAATTGGCTTAGAATTCTGTTTCTCCTTTTCACACTCGTCTAGGAGACTGGAGTCAATGTGAAACTTCCTCAACAGGTGAGCTCTGAGACTATTGTGACCTGTACGCATTCAAAAAATAAGAACCTACTTTTGCCGAGGTAAGTTCACGAATGTCATCTTCAATGTCATGATTTACATGAGTCCTGACCCAACATTTGCTTATTGTGGCTTTATAGTTTTTAGCTCCTCCAGACTAAGGAAGAATCGATCAGGCGCCCTCCTTGGGCAGCTGGGCAACCCTATCGTTTCCAGCAAGGCCACAGGGTCCAGGAATCCATAGCAAGATCACTTCTGTGGATGGCAATCAGGCATTGGGGTTCCTTGCCAGAGGTCCACCCCACTTCTACCCAAATTGATTGCAACAGCAATCTTGCAGCCGCCAGGAACGCAATTTTTAAGCTATTGGGACTTTAGTGATCTTAGCAGAATCGTATCTTCACAACTGGCTGTGTTCTGCCCAATAATTTGCAGATATAAAACCTGTTGAGACAGTTGATATTTCCTGTAGGATGGAAACCAGGATCCCCCACCCTGCTTTTTGTTGGGAATCATCCATTTATGATCTAAACCTCATTAAAAATTTATTAGTTTTAAAAAGTAGTAGACAATTGACCATTTAGTTGCAATAGAGTGTGAGGAAGGTACATATAACAATTGTAGCGGGGCAGAAATCAGAACAGTACCCTTAAAATTCATTACTATTTTATTTCCTATCATCTTGAAAGACCTCAGAAATACCTTGAAAAATCAAAATATTCAGTTCAATATTTTTTAGGTTGATTTTTTACTTTCACTTACTTATATATGAAATATATAGTAAGGAAAGTATTGCGATCGTGAAAAATTTCGACTTCGGATTTTCTTGTGTTTTGGGGTCCCCTGAGTCCAATTAACCAAGTCCCGCGAAATGTTCTGTGTGTGTATGTGTGTGTGTGTGTGTGTGTGTGTGTGTGTGTGTGTGTGTGTGTGTGTGTGTGTGTGTGTGTGTGTGTGTGTGTGTGTGTGTGTGTGTGTGTGTGTGTGAACAGACTAGCTCAAAAACTATAAACCGCACTGACCTGAAATTGGGTATTTGGTGTATGTATATGCCCGCGATGTGACAGCAAAAATTTCATCAAAATTGGTCAAACGGAGGGGGTACTTTATTTAAAGAATTTTGTCTAATTTTTAGGTTTTTTCCGATTTTCTCAAAAACGGCTCTAACGATTTTGATTAAACTCGGTATTTGGTGTATTTATATGCCCGTGATGCGACAGTAAAATTTTTATCAAAATTGATTAATTGGAGGGGGCACTTTACTTAATAAATGTTGTCCCATTTTCACGTGTTTTTTTTTTATTTACTCAAAAACGGCATCAACGATTTTGACCAAACTTGGTATTTGATGTATGTATATGACCGTGATGCGACAGCCGAAATTTTATCAAAATTGGTTTAATAGAGGAGGCACTTTACTTAATAAATGTTGTCTCATTGTATGTACCAGGTCTGCAAGTTTAAAATGTCGTTTTAATTCCAATAGAATGCGCTCTTAGCCTATTGAAGGATTTGCTTATCTCTAAACGCTATTTTGTTTGTTAGTCATTTGTTTACAAAAGTCAGTTGTTTTTAAGTCGTTTACGTGGACGTATCATACCTTTCTTTGGTGTTAAAAATGTCTAATTTTAAGCCAAATAAAGAGCTTTTGCGGCATGTCATGATTTTCTTATTCAATCAAAAGAAAAAGGCATCTGAATGTCATCGAATTCTTGTTGAGACTTATGGCGATCTTGCTCCAACCGTCAAGACATGTGAACGTTGGTTTCAAATTTCAAACGTGGTGATTTTGATGTTACTGATAAAAAACGAGAAAATCGACCAAAAAAGTTTGAGGACATCGAATTGCAATCTTTATCTTCTCAAACCCGGCGAAACAGTCAATACCGACAGCTACCGACAACAAATGATCAATTTGAGTCACGCATTGATCGAAAAACGCCCAGAATGGGCTCACAGGCACGCCAAAGTCATTCTTCAGCATGATAACGCTCCTGCACATTCAGCCAGATTGACTAAGGAAACGATTTCTTCGCTTGGTTGGGAACTCCTACCCCACCCGCCGTATTCACCTGACCTGGCGCCTTCTGATTATCATCTCTTCTCATCGATGGGACACTCATTGGCTGAGCAACACTTTAACAATTTGGAGGATGTAAGAAAATGGCTCGATGAATGGATTTCAAATAAAGATGAAGCATTCTTTTGGAATGGTATCCATAAATTGCTCGAGAGATGGACAAAATGTGTAGAAAGCGAGGGCCAGTACTTTGAATAAAATATATTATACTTTTTTTTTAAATTACTGTGTATATATTTTAAGAAATAAACGACATTTTAAACTTGCAGACCTGGTATATGCCCACGATGTGGCAGTCAAAATTTCATCAAAATTGATCAATTGGAGGGGGCACTTTACTTTATAAATTTTGTCCTATTTTCACGAGTTTTTTTTTTATTTACTCAAAAACGGGTATAACGATGTTGTTTAATTAATTATATTTTAGTTTAGAAACTTTAGTTCCATAATAAATTTTTGAAAACAATATAAAGCGATTTTAGAGGAACCTTGGGTGCCTGGTCAACAGCAACGAGTGCTTCTTTGGACTTCGACATCATCTGAGAAGCCGACTCCTGTCCAGGGTGACAAAGGTGCTCCTTTAGACTTATGGATAAGATATGGATTAGTGATATGGATAAGACCCTTATCCGACTTATGGATCAGAAACATGGACCATTATGAAGACAGATGAGTTGGCTCTACAAGTCCATGAACAAAGGATACTCCACTCCATCTACGGAGGACTGTACTTCCTTTACCAGGAACCTGATATCTCCCGATTCGTTAGTCTTGGCAGGCTGCGATGGGCTGGTCATCTGACAAGGATGGACGAGCAGGCGATCCAAAAGAAAGTGTTCCTGGATAAGATCTTCGGAATGAGGAAGAAAGGACAACCCAGATGGCAAGATGGCGTGGCCTATGACATTCGACCCTATTCGGAGTTTGCAACTGGAAGGCCGCTGCACTGGACAGGGAAACTTGGCTAAGGCTGGATTCAGAGCTAAGCTGGGATGTCAGACCGCTGATGTATGAATGTATGTATGAAGCTTGAATCATATGGTTATTTTCGTGTTACTGTATTGTTACAAGTTGATAGTTATTGTAACCTTTTAGGTTATTTCAGTTTTTAATTTAATTATTTCCAATTTATAACTGGTCCTCTAATTTCCTGGGATTAAATTGTTCTATTAATAAATAAGTCATGGAGATTGCTCCTACCTAGTGGTTCAGTTTTTATTGTTTGTCTGACATTGTGAATTTTTATTTTCGTCTAATAAAAATTGTTTAAGCCCACGATAGTGTTACAATATTTTAATTTTATTTTAGAAGAGATCTTGTTTGATTCCCATTAAATTAAACTAAATGCAGACAAATTAGGGATGTGATTTCTGCAGATAGTTTTTGTTTAACAGCAGTGAAGGTATTAAATTTTCTGAAACATGTCGAAATAAACAATAAAAAAGGTAATTTAATATTCCTTGTTAATCAGGCTGTAATAATGTGTAAGCTACACTCGCCCTAGAAGTTTTTTAAGTGTTATTTTACAATGACAAAAGAAAAACAAAATAATTTTGCATAAATGCTTACTTTCATTATATTTATTTGGGGGTGTGTTATCTTACATTTACATTAAGAATATTATTTGTTAGAGTTAATTTGGCCTCTAACATTATTCGCACTTTAGAAGTGGGTGTCAGGAAAGAACGGAAGTAAAAGCAGGTCATTCATTATAAGAGATAATCATGGAACATAGACACACATATCACAAGGAATATGGCTAAAAAGGTATTATACTAAACTAATGAATTAATTCATTAAAAGCACCACACTCAACTTTGCTACAATTGCAATATTCTCCAATCTTAACCTAGCAATGACAAAAAAGGTAATTAATTAGTTTTACAACTTTACTTTACTTTCAATCAAAGTTACAAATCAATGAGAAACTGTTTTAAAATTCTTGAAGCATAACTTGAGTGTCTAATAAGATTAGTTTAAACTCAAATTAATGTTTGAAAAATAATTATTAAAAAAATAATTCTAGAAACTCACCGGTCCCTTTCATAACTTTATCAGATGTAGCATAGCTATTAATAAGAGAGAGAGATTCTTGAAACCTAGCATTATTTAGACCCACAATAGCACCTAGTAGTTGAGATACAGAGATTATAACCTGGAAAATATATTTAAAAACAAATCAGTCAGAATTTCATATTATTTATAAATTAAACCTGCATTACAAAAATGAAAGAAAAATTTATATATAAAACAAGCATAGTGAAGAATGTGGATTTTAAAAAGAGTCATACCACATTAAAAACAGGAATAACAAATTTTCCTACAAAAAAAAATGTTTAGTCCAACAAGATCTATCATACAATGACATAAGGAAAAAAATCTGGTGGGATGTGCTCAACACACAGCTTTCACTTACCAACCTCCTTTGATTAGAAATCGACGTGTTTTGAAATATAAGTGTCTGACCGAAACCAAAATTTTAACCGAAACCGAATTTCGACCAGAGACCTGGTTTCGGGCCGAAACCTAAACTTAAAATTTTATATGTATATATAATACATTTAGGAGTGTATGATTACTAGTTTACCAATAATATTGTACACACTTCTGTGGGTTAACACTATGTTTTAAATGAAAATATAATAATAGTCAATGCCACATGAATTATAAAAACACAAATATTAAAGGAGGTTACAAAAATTATCACTTTGTACACACAAATCAAAGGGCTTGAGCTTCACAGTCAAGGCAAAGATTAAGACTAACTGGCCCAGTCACTTGCTCCTTATATATAGTCGTAAAAGGAACCTTCCAGGCCTGCGTGGATTGAGCTTTCCTTTAGGAGACTTGAAAATGCTGTAGACCATATCGTTGATATGCTTCTTAATCACGTAGGATCCCCGCATTCTTCGTGGCTGGTAGAGCCAAACCAGTTCTCCTTCTTTGTATCCACCCTGAATGGCCCTGCTCCCGCTTGGTATCGTCATCCGATCGCTGGCAACGTGTCTCTTATTGACAGCAGTAGGGTGATATCGATCCTCTTCTCGAGGCAATGACGGACCGACGCCTTCCATCACCCTGTCCTACTTCTTGTATTTATGCTCGCTCTTTGTAGTCGCCTGCCGAACCAACAAGGTCATCAGCACCGAAGTATCAATCTTAGTGCCTTTTCTAATGGTACTTGAGCGCTTATACCTCAAAGGAAGTTCCACTTTCTTGTCCATGATGACCACAAACCAGCTGGTTTCCGACTGCGGTAGAGCAGCTCCTCTCCACTGATCTTGACAATCCTCCATTTCAGGTCGAGCTGAAAGCCGTACGTGTTCATGAGGTCCATTCCAAGGATTATATCTTCTCCAATATCAGCCACTAGGACCGAGTGTGAGACACAGCTTGAGCCTAACTGTATCTTTACCTCGGTTTTGCTGAATACTTATTTGAGAGGTAAAAAAAAAAAAAGGCTATCCTCGGCGTCAGTTTTTTCTTGCCAGTTACACTTGAAGAGACGATAGTCTTCTTAGCTCCAGTGTCAATCAGCATCGTGTGCCTCTTGCTGTTGACACTGCCATCCACATATGCGCTGTCGTCTCCCAAGGAGTTTACCATTATTATTAGGGAAGGACCTTAGTGACTGTCCCGGAAACTTTCATCTTTCGGGTATCGGCGTGTCTTATTTTTCCAAGGAGGAGCGACCTTTCTTTTGCAGGAACTCCTGATGTGTCCGAGCCCCACACAGCTCCAGCATTGTACTGATTTCCTTTTACGGGACTCTAGTGCCTTTAAAACAATGCTCTCTAGGTCGTCAAGATTTACTGGCTCCCCACATTTCCTACACCAGAGTGGTCTCCTTCTCTGCGAGTCTAAAGCCTTGCAACCCCTGAGATCACACCTTCTAAGTCTCTGTGGTTTACCTTGTCGCAGTCGGTGGTATACTTGGTCTGGACACATCCATGACTACGAGAAGCCTCGGTAGCCACCTCAAACTCAATGCTATGGTTAGTGGGGAGCAAGACGCACCGCTCTCTGAAGTTCCACATCCCATAGGCTGTTGACGAACCCTGGGACAGCTAAAAATTCTAATAAACTCCCCGGGGCCGTTGGGTAAGCCAGTCTAATCATCCTTGATACGTCCACCACCTCCACCAACTCCTGGATAGTCTCTGCTGCCTTCTGCCTGCTGTTCTTCAGCTGTGGTTGGTATACCTGTTCGAGGTGGGCGTGGCCAAATCGCATCTCCAGCCGGCTTACTAACAGGTTGAAATCATAGGTGTCATCAGCGTTGAGGGTCTGAAGGACATCCACAGCGTCGCCTCTGATTCAACCAGGGCTACTTACCATCAAACGTAGGTGGCTTTATCCTGGCTCGGCTCTCCATAACTGCGGGTTCACACACTTTGTCCTCCCGTAATGGCTGTTGTGCAAACTGCTTTCTTACGACCACCTGAATCTTTTCTTTCAGTGTCCTTTCTAATTTTTGCACCTCTGCTTCTTGTTGAGCCAGCCTGTCAGTCAACCCAACCACGTCACCAGACAAGTTGGTCAGTTTGTCATTCGTTTTGCTAGACAGGTTGGTCAACCTCTCATTTAATACATTCATCTCACCCGACAAGCTTGACTTAAGGATAGATATCTTCTCGTTAAGCTCAGCCGACTAGCTAGCCAATGTTTCATTTATTTCAGATGACTCGCTGGCCAATTTATCATTCATTTCGGCAGATAAGTTGATCAATATGTCATTTATTTCGCCAGTCAAATTAGTCAGCTTGTCATATATTTCACCAGATAAATTCAACAATTTATCATTTATTGCCTTCAAAGAACAATTGTCTTAAAATTCTACTGATTCGGGATCTACTCCATGACTCAGGAAATACTCACGTAACCGGGTCAATGAGATCGGTTTTGAACCTGTAATGTCTAAATCAAGCTCTTGTAATTCTCTCCTCAGCTCCACTACTTTCCAAGTAGTGTAAAGTACTTTTTTAAGTTCTCCAATTCGTTTGCCTGGGATTTTTTTTTTCTTTTTTAAACCCCACACCTGACACCAGTTGTAACACTTCTGTGGGTAAACAATATTTATTAAACAAAAATATAACAATAGTCAATGCCACACAAATTTAAAAACACAAATATTAAAGCAGGTTACAAAAATTATCATTTTGTAACACAAATCATATGGCTTAAGCTTCACAGTCAAGAAAAAGATCAAGACTAACTGGCCCAGTCACTCGCTCCTTATATAAGTCATAAAAGGAACCTTCTGGAACCTTCCAGGCCTGTGTGGATTGAGCTCGAACAATCCAGCCCCAAACACACGCTCTGACGGTTCACTCCAACCGCTAGTTCGTTCCAACAAAAGGTTTAGGATTTTAAACCATATGTTTTTTTTTTTTTAATTAATGATTTAACATTACAATATCAATGAATGACAGTAATTTAACTCAATTATTCTTACAATATAGTAAAGAAGGGTGGCAAGAAAGGTGTAATGGTAAGGTTATAGGATCGAATCCCGGTTCCTACTTCCTAATAGGGCTGGTCCTTGCAGGATGTTAGACCATATCCCCTAAACTAGTACAGCCCTAAAAGTTGAAATAATCTTGAAATAACAGGCTGATAATAATAAAAATTCCTATTATCATATCTCATATTAGTATATCTATAATTTGAACTGAGCCCAACGGTGGCGGTTCGAATACCCCCTGGGATGGTTGACTTTTACTTCATGGAGGCCACATGG
The DNA here is from genome assembly GCA_911387785.2 of Aelia acuminata. Lineage (NCBI taxonomy): Eukaryota > Metazoa > Arthropoda > Insecta > Hemiptera > Pentatomidae > Aelia > Aelia acuminata. The sequence goes on along the minus strand of OU426978.1, from coordinate 73,521,148 downwards.
AATAAATCTCGACCTACCCACCATCGTTAGAATAGGTATGCCACACATGGCCAGGTAGGGGTTCCAAACAAAAAAAAATATCATATCTAAATATTGAATACAAAGTGACAGCTTATCGAACACCTATCTCAGCTGTATCTCAGAAGCTATTTAGTATAGAGTTAGTTTTGGCCTCAAATGTTAGTGCATATAATCTAGAATAAAAATGTATAGAATAGTTTTTTGTCAAAAACGTGCTTCTTCATCTTCAAAACGGAAAAAAAGTTTTTAACACTCAAGGTAAGGAATAAATACTATTCTTTACACTCAATGTAAAGAATTCCGTATGAAAAGAATACTTTCATTACATGTTAAGACTTGCTGTCATTTACGTGGCATATCCCTGTTTGTCACTATCACATTTTTGTCTCCACACTTAACTTGAAGTTTTCGATCAATTAAAGATACCAAAAGGATGAGAAAAAATTATGTTTTTTCGAAATACAACACAATTCTAATGAACTAAAATAACAGATACTTCACACTATTAAAATCATGGGTGTTAAAGACCATAAAAGAGATTGAGCTAACAAGCTGAAATCGAAGAGTCCTACTTCCTTCTCGGAGATATCAGACACAAACGCTAGTTCCGGCTTGGCCGAAGATTCGAAGAAATATTATAATTTGTATTGCAAAACTTGAAAGTTCTCAGTACTTTTCGATTCATTATTGTTTATTTGTTTTTTTCAGGGGCCTAAAAAAATCTAATTTCATCAATGGTCAAAGTTTTTACTTTCACTTACTTATATATGAAATATATAGTAAGTGGAAGTATTGCGATCGTGAAAATTTTCGACTTCCGGTTTTCAACGGAAATACACGTTTTGGGGTCCCCTGAGTCAAAATAACCAAGTCCCGCGAAATGGTCTGTGTGTGTGTGTGTCTGTGTGTCTGTGTGTCTGTGTGTCTGTGTGTCTGTGTGTGTGTGTGTGAACAGACTAGCTCAAAAACTATAAACCGTGCGAACCTGAAATTGGGTATTTAGAGTATGTATAAGCCCGCGATGTGACAGCAAAAATTTCATCAAATTTGCTCAAAGGGAGGGGGTACTTTATATAATAACTTTTTAAGTTTTTTTCGATTTTCTCAAAAACGGATCTAACGATTTTGATTAAACTGAGTATTTGATCTATTTATATGCCTGAAATATGACTGTAAAAATTTCATCAAAATTGATCAACCGGAGGGGGGACTTTACCTAATAAATTTTGTATCATTTTCACATGTTTTTTTTATTTACTCAAAAACGGTTTTAACGATTTTGATCAAACTGGGTATTTGATGTATTTATATGCCAAAGATGTGATAACCAACATTTCATCACAATTGATCAACCGGAGGGGGGACTTTACTTAATAAATTTTGTATCATTTTCACGTGTTTTTTTTATTTACTCAAAAACGGTTTTAACGATTTTAATCAAACTTGGTATTTAATGTATTTATATGCCCGAGATACGACTGTAAAAATTTCATCAAAATTGATCTACGGGAGGGGGGACTTTACTTAATAAATTTTGTATCATTTTCACGGGTTTTTTTTATTTACTCAAAAACGGCTTTAACGATTAACAAAAATAAAATATGAATGTAGAAAAATGTGTGACTTTGGGAAATGATATTTAGCAAAACACGTCAATTTCTAATCTAAGTAAGTTGGTAAGTGAAAGTTGTGTGTTGCGCGCACGCACCAGATTTTTTTAATGTTAGTTTGTTTTTTGCTGTGAACCACTTTTTATAAATATATCATGGACGAGATTAGATAGGTGCATTTCTGAAGCAGAACCATCCACTGAGCCAATGCCAATTTGCAATTCATAGAGATTTCGATTCCAGACAAGGGACGTCTCTTAATCCCTAACCATCCCTAACAAAATGATTTAATTACCTATACATTAACATGTACTTTTACCAAGTAATTGTAATTGTAGTATTGAAGGTAATTGAAGTAAATAATTGCAAATATAAACCATGCGAGTGCCAATATAACAGGACAAAATGGTCATATGTTGGGGACAATTTTTTTATTTATTAAACTATGATAAGAAATAAATTTGAAAAAGAAATAAAAATAAATAAATAAATAATATCCAGGGTGTATCCATGAATCTTTTATAACAATAGATATAGGGTAAGCTCAATCATTCATACATCTCAAAAGGTTGGCCTGGTTCTTGGCTGCAACCCTACTCATCTTCATCTCACACCAGCATCCTACATGGTTGCTCAATCACTCAGCTTCCTCCTCTTTCATTCTTGCTTTACTATTTGAGGCCACTCTCAATGACCAGATCAATGACACAGGTCATAGAGGGGAACCACTCCCCTCTTATCAAATCCAGCAACTTGTCAAAGACAAATTTTCACGGGTCTACACCAAGGAAAGAGCTCTGTGGACTGCCTCTTTCCACAGTTTCTCCTATTTCAAAGCAGCCACTCCATATCTTCCAGGTGGACCTGCAGGTAGCTCGTTCTTCCGAGCTGCTGGGGAGGATGGTAATTTGAAACTCCTGCAACATGCTCAGTCACCAAATATTCTCGAAGGCAGAAGATATGTCAAAACGAAAGAGCATGACATATTTCTCTGCTCTCTCTGCAACATTACAGAATAATCTCACTAGGGTATGTGTTACACCCTCCCTTCAGTTGATCAGCACTGCAGTGGATGGTTCATTCTTGAGGAGACAGGCTGGAGGTTCGACTGTCTTTACTTTAATGTAATGGTTTATTTATTTCATGGTTTATTATTGGGGCATTTATTGATTTATTATGGTGGCATTTAATACTTTACAATTTTATTTATTTTGCATGCTTCTTAAATTGCTCAAATTCATTATTATTATTAATTTCATTATCCCATCCCACATATATTATCCAACATATATTATTTCACAAAGCCTAAAGATCAGTTTTTCATGAATTATAAGGTCCTGTCGAGCTCAAATGCCCTGAATATGGTATCGTTGGATTCAGAATTTCACAGAGCTTTTGCATATTGCATTCTCAATGTTCGTTTTTTGGTCCAAAATAAAATATCGACCGAAACATACTGATTCAACAGATCGAAACGAATCAAATCGGGTTTTATAAATTGCGATACAAGCATTAATAAGACCCAGAACTAAAGAAGAGAACTAAACTGGAGTTTGTGTTTTAAAGCCCTTAAACTTACCATTTTTGAGATAACGCCTGGGTTAGGCACCTCCACCGCACGTGTCAACTACTTATTGTGTTACGTTACAGCAAATGTAAGGTCCTGTCGTGCTTAGGTTCTATAAATGTGGTTTCATCTGATTTAGAATTAATTGAAGCGTTAGAAAATTGCACTCTCACATTTAGCAATTACAGTATACTCCTGCTTATCTGGCTACCGTTTAACCAACTCTCTGGATAAACCGACGGACACTGTTAAAGATAAAAAATTCTTTTCAACATCCTTAAAAGCATTTATAACTTTGTCATGTCCTCAATCACTCGTAAAAATGTTTATTAAAAGTTGTACTGTGTTGATCTTGAATAAATTGAAATGTAGGCAAAAAATCTTTTGTTTTTTATTTTTTAACCGAACTCCAGTAAAACCAATTTTGAAACAAAATCCTTATCCTCCATTCATTTCATAAAAAAATTAAAAAAGAAATTAAAATGAAATAGCTTCCTATATTTAGACAAGACAGACGAAATGATATTAAGGTGCGTATTAACGAAAAAATAAAAGATTTTGTGAAAACTGAGTAGATTGATAGCGTAAGTTTTCGAAAATCGTTAAATTAAATTAGCCAGAATTGTTATCTTCTTTAATTAATATTTATATAACTTTTGTAAATTAGGTTGTGTGTTGTATTTGGGTTTTATCGCAATATAGAAGTTATAAAAATATATATTTTTTTTTTATAAGCTTTTCCAGGTTGACCGGCTCTCTCGCTTAAATGGCAATGTATCGGTTCTGATGAGGACGGATAAGCGGAAGTCTACTGTAGTCCAAAATATGTAAGAAATAAATAAGATCTATTTATAGTAATTCGTTAGATCGAAGGTTGAACAAATTGTGTTTTATCAATTTATCGTTTTTATATCAGGAATTTTAGTAAATTAACGGATCGAAATGAGACAAATGAAACTTCAATGGTTTCTACACGGGCTTTATGACCCATACACGTCCACGTATACAGGACAGGCGATTTAAATTACTGAAACTTATTGTTTTTAAGAAAAGGCATGGATTAGGCCCCTCAGCATCACGAGGCTACTTATGGTTTTGTTGACTTTCCATGGATAGAAACTTATTTCATGTAAACACTTAAGACTATCATTTTCATTAGCTACCCTCCATTGCCAGAAAGGTAACCGTGAAAACCACCTTATGAACTGTTTTTGAAAAACAAAATAAGGTTTATAAAGTTGGCACTTTAATGATATAGATGTTCATGATTTTTATTTATGACTTATTAGGTTTTATATTTTTCCACGAATAAGAAAGGAAGAGACTGTCCTTCTTTCACACCAAGAAACAAGAATAGGTTTAACATAACAAGAATTATGTTAAACCTAGAAGTAAAATCTGATACAAATCTTCGTGCACAATGCTTGACACGGGTCCAGCTAGTAATATTAATTTCGATTATTCATAGATTCTTGACCTTGAATATTTTAAGTAGGTTTAGCCTGATGAAAGTGTTAAAACTGAAGATGGTTTCAAACAAAATAAAAATATTCTACAGGATCAGTTTTACTTCAGTTAAAAATTTAAAACTTTATTTCATACCTGTAAATGAACCCTAGTTAGTCCCTTACGTCCAGAAAATTCAAAATTACTTCGCATAAGGAGATAAAGAATAGCACAAGCCTCTTGCCTTATAGCTGACAAACGTGAATTGCAAGAACGAAGTAATTCCGAACATAATTCACCACATAATGACGCATTACCTGAAAAGAATAAGATTAAATTAGCAAAAAAAAGCTTGTGCATAATAGCATATCAAAAAATTATTTGTAATTGAGCTTAAGCTGTTATAAAGATCTATTGTTAGTCTGATATATCTGCAATAAAAGTTTTAATCGAACAAGATTATGAATGGCAACAAATGTTTATAAGAATGCTGAAACATTCATATAATTAACCATCGATTGAGAGAGAGAGAGAGAGAGAGAGAGAGAGAGAGAGAGAGAGAGAGAGAGAGAGAGAGAGAGAGAGGGGGGGGGGGGGAGAGTCTGAGAATGAAATCAGAAGTAAAACCATCTCCCATTTCAGCTGCCTCAGAAGCATAGCAGGAACCACATGGGGACTAAAATACGACTGTAGAGAAACTCAAAGCCTGTTGCTTGGCTGTGGCAATGTATGCTTGCCTGGGGCTTACCGCACAGCTCCGACTTCAGCCAGCTTGCTGGTCAACTACCAATAGACCTAAAATTAAAAGTTGTAGCAGCTAAGTACAGAATTAAGAGAGGACAGCCAGCAAGAGTAGGGGACATGTCATGCTTTACATGTCCTAGCGGAAGATATGAGGAGGTCACCGATAGAATACAACAAATAATAATTAAGGAATGGCAACTGAATGAACGACTGACCCTCAAATTTATACCGGATGTTTATCAAAGGATCAAGAACGACTGGTTCCAAACTGATTTTTGGATTGTGCAGCTCCTTAACGTTAACGGTCATGTAGACATAAACTCGAAGCTGTACTGCTTTCAAAGAAATGAAAGCCCTAACTGCAGATGCGGCGCTGTAGAGATGTCAACCACATCATTTTCGACTGTCCTATGCATACTAACACTCGCCTGTCCTTGGCTAGGATTATTCAATTTTAGAGTGGCAAGTTCAGTCACTACAAAAATTAGGAGCGACTCTTGAGGTTTTTGGCACTTTCAAGAAATTGGCAAAGATCTTCCGAGCAAAGAAGAGCACAGAATGGTAGGATAGAACAATGTATTAGTAATATGTTATATATATCACTAATATATTGTTATAATATAATAAGTATACATTATATTAGTAGTGAAAAAGTTAAAAGTAAATTATATTTTATCATTTATAGTACAATCTTGATAATCCGACACATATGGGACCAGACAACCGCCGGATTATCAATAATTTCCGGATTATCGAAAGTAAAATAAAAAACGTATTATAATGTAATATTTTTACTATAATATAATATTTATATTGGTACATTTGTACGTATAAAACAAAAAACTGAATGATCCCACCTGGTTGTTTTATTATGTCCTAATTAAGTCCTAAGGAGATTTTTCGTAATTAGTTTTTGTTTGCAGGATTACATTTTTATCCATGTGCTGCAAGAGGTTTCGTGGTTGGAGGCATGCAGAGGACTTGAATTTGATGGTCATGCGATCAAGTTCCTCTTCTTTTGGGAGTTCCCCACAGCGCCGCTGGAGAAACCAACCGCCGGATTAACTTTAGGCTCACTATTTTTTTAAGATAGGAAACTACTGGAGCCCTGTTTAGTGGGAACAGCTCTCCAGTCGCAAGCAGCCCTTTAGTTTATTTCTATCCGAGATTTATGTCCATGTATAAGGTGAAACTGAATTAAGCCTCACTTTAGTTCATGTATTCCCACATGGATAATAACCTGGTAACCAAGCTAACTCGAGCACTTTAAATGCTTATAAGAAATTGGAAAGAACCGCTGGTATAGGTTTGCCCTAAGGTACAGCGGGGGGGGGGGGGGGAGAGAGAAGAAAAAAAAAAAAAAGAGAGAGAGAGTGTGGGGAGGAGAGGGAGGGCTCTCCTACTTGTTATTGGGCCAAGCTCGTAGGCTAGAATGGAGGACCCGCTTCACCTGCTCTTGTGGAAGATATGAGGAGATTGCTGAAAGAATATGAACTACATCAAGCCTCAATAAGGTTCATTCATTCACACCAAGAAGGAGCAGGCATGCCCGCTCAGTTAACTAAGTCAGTGAGGAGCCCTACAACTATAGGGCTCATTACTTTAGTTTAGGAAACTGGAAAGAAACCATAATATTACTTTCATATTCCTAAAGAAATTCTTATTCGAGGTAATTATTATTATAATTTTTTTTTTTTTTTTTTTTGAGATTCATAAAACAATTTTATCTATCCATTATTTATTAACTTTATCTATCCATATTTACTATACATATTTTACACAAAAATGTTTGTTCAATTGGTACACATTGTTCCAATATTGTAATGGTATTAACTATATGTCAAATATTATGTTTGTTTTCTCTACTAGAGGATAATTAGATGCAAAACGCCAATTATAACTTGCTTCAATTTGGTCTAAAAAATAGGAGTACATATTAAAATAATATAATGCATTAAGTTTTGGATCTCATACATATTTTTTAGGGAAAAAATGTTTATATCTAAATTTTAACCCACCAAAAGAATGCTAAATATAATTTAAACTATGGTAGTGTTTTATATGCTCTCTAATTCATACTACCTGTATATGTACATAGATGTTTACAACTTTTTTATTTTTTTACATAAATATGATGCAATGTTTATAAAATTTCAATTAAAATATGTAGAATACAAAATATAGAAAAGAAGGAAAATAAGAAAAACAAAAAACAATGTAAAAGTTCAATTAATAAGTTATTAATAAAAATAAAAACAAAACTAATTTCTAAATCACCACTGGGGGGGTGGTAGGAGTTGAGGTCCAGGTGTTTCAGTTTGTATCTTCTATTTTTGTCGGGTCTTTTGTCTTCTCTAATTTTGTAGGTTAATTAATTTTGAAAACTTGAGTAATGCTGATTTATAATATTTATAAACATTTATATTTTATCAATAGCTATAAAGATAAATAATAATAACTAACCTCAGAGAAATAACTCTAATACCTACTCATATTTTGTTGATTGTGTAATACCACCAGGTGCTAGGTGTACTACTGACAGCAGGTCACAACTTTTCACTGTTATATATTTTTTTCTTCTCTTTACACAGAACGAATGTTTACTTTTACTTCCCCTTGTAAGGGGCGAATTGCAGATAAATAAACTGTACCATACTAGGCCAATAATCGCAAAAATACCTGTGTGCCATCCAAAGTATGGCATAGTGTCTGGCAAAAGGATAATAAAAGGTTGAGTTCCAAGAAAGAACTGTATCACTTATCAGCTATACAATCAGTAAGAATATACAGTACTGTTAAGTTACACCCACAGTAGGGACATGGCAGCTCCCAGTGAAGGGTTAATAGGTAACAATCAGCATTTAATAATAAGCATTTTTTTCAAATAAACAGTATGGTTCAATCATAATTGCAAATTTTTATTAATTTTAGATAAATAATAAATGGTATTTGTAAAGTTTTTTTTCTCTATAAATCTTATAATATTTACCTTGAAAAAGAGGAAGTGAAAAGTTGTTGATGAAAGCTCGAAGGGCTGCAAAAACATGTCTGAAAAGAGTTTCACTCTGCCCAACCTGAAGAAATGAAAGGTAGAGAGAAAAAATAGATGACATAATTGGATTATCACCTCCAGATGATAACAGAACATCACGAAAGTGAAGGCAATAAAGTCCTAAAATATCCAAGACAGTCAAACCAACTTCTGTTGCTAAATTTGCTTCAAGAAGAGCTTGATACAGTGACTTAGATTCTCCCTCTGTTTTAAAAATAAAATATTAAAATTTAATGTTTAATTAATCAATATATATTATAAAACAAAGTGTACAATGTGCGTGCCGAAAAGGCTCAAAAACGACCACACATACTATCAAGAGTGTTATGTCTTTATATTGCCCTATTGCCCCTAACGATGAAGAAGGTTTCAGTTTTCATTTTAAGTGTGTAATGTTGAAGGGGCAAAGGCTGTAATTTTAAGCCTCTCGCTACATGTAATTAGCCCCTCTAATAAGCCCAGGCGAGTTAATAAATGAAAAAAATTAGTTCGACATTTGGAAGCCAGGAGCGCTAGCTAAACTCAATTTATAAGGTTATCGTTCATTAGTTCGGTTTGTTATGGTTTTAGCTTCAGCTGTTTTCTTTAAATTACACGAGATTATGTTTAAATAATTATTTTTTCCTTTTTATTTTTCAATAAGGTCATTACATCTCTGCAATGAATTTAAATTAAAAATAAATAAAACCAACTGGATTTCTAAGCGAATTAAGTTTTACAGAAGAGGAAAGAATTGGTCAAAACATTGCCTTTAATCAATATACAATATTAGAGTAAATTTACAACAAAAGAAAAATTGCTTATTAGTGTAGTGAGCGAATAAAAACTAACACTGAATAAAATAGATAACCTATAGATAATAAGATAAAAGATATATACCGAAAATAAAGTGTTCATATAATATTTCTGTTTAATAGTTCTGTTCTGTTCGTAAATATTCAACCGAATTCGAAAAAGGAGAAGTTACTCAACTTGATAAGGGTGCGGTATCGTCATGAGAATGGTCTCAACGGAATCAGAACATAGAAACCATAAACAATGGTACATAACAGTACCTATTTGCTGCAAAAATTTTTTTTCTTAAACAAGAAAAGGGAAGAAAACGCATTGAGAGAACCGCATTAATAGGGTCTCTTATACCCAAACCATATATGATAATAAGATAAAAGATATATACCGAAAATAAAGTGTTCATATAATATTTCTGTTTAATAGTTCTGTTCTGTTCGTAAATATTCAACCGAATTCGAAAAAGGAGAAGTTACTCAACTTGATAAGGGTGCGGTATCGTCATGAGAATGGTCTCAACGGAATCAGAACATAGAAACCATAAACAATGGTACATAACAGTACCTATCTGCTGCAAAAATTTTTTTTCTTAAACAAGAAAAGGGAAGAAAACGCATTGAGAGAACCGCATTAATAGGGTCTCTTATACCCAAACCATATATGGGCGGACTCTGAGGTTTCGAAACTTACCACTAATACTAAACTGAAGTTTCAGGATGGTACAAATTTTGGTTTAATCATGATTAATTTTGGTCTATCTTTCTGTACGATTACATTTTTAAGTTATTCTTTCATTCCACCTATTCCACAACTCCCTGAGCGAAGCCGGGCCCCACAGCTAGTATATCTAAAAAAGTGATTTAAAAAATCCTAATAATTTTAAAAATTAGTAAATAACTAGCTGGGGTACCTGGCTTTTCTCAGGGAGTTGTATGATAGTTAAAATAACAGAACAAACTTCAAAATATAATAGTACAGGAAAAATAGTTCAAAATTAACCAAGATTTGTAAAAAATTAATAGTAGCTTTCAAGATCTGCAAATAAGGAGGAAATAGGGGCTTTAAAATTAATTTGGCTGCAAATATGCCAAGTAATGTATCGTTTTTTATGGTCCCTTTGTTTCTAATCGTCAGATAAAAAATCAAATTTTCATGTTAAATGCGAGCCTAATATCTAGGTAAGTTTGTATATAAGAAGTATGTTTTAAAAATTATGTTAAATCTTAAAAATATTTAAAATTATAATAAAAAAACTTACATGAAAATCACTAAATACATATAAAAAATTAAGGAGACACATATACATTTGCAAAATAACTAAAAATATGTCTATACAGTACTCAAGTATAAACCGTATTTGATAAATTAATACAAATATAGAAAAAATAATCCATGAGATTGCATCATACAAATTTTGATAAACGTTTCATGTTTCAAAATGTGATTTTTTATCTACGTTAAGCGATAAGTCTCAAACTACAGACTGCACTGTCATTTGAATTCTCTCATTCAATTGACAGTGACACATGGTATTTATTTATTTATGATGTATGGTATGATAACTGTGTATTTAACACAACATCCTTAACATCCCTACCCTGCTCCTAAATAATAATCCCATTAAATTTTATCCAACTGTCAAAAAACTCGGAGTGACCTTCAACCAAACCCTTTCCTGGAAAAACCACATCTCCAATACTTCCTGCGGCACCTTTACCATCTTAAAGCAATTAAATCACTTCCGAAGCATTTTTCCATTTGAAACATGTAAGCTCCTGGTCACTTCCCTGGTGTTTCCCCACCACGGCAGGTCTCGATTCACTGCAACTGTGAAGTCTTTGCACCTTGCGGATTCTTTCGGGGGATCATTCTAAGACATTTTAGATGAAAAAAAAATGCAAAAATTAAAATCCTAAAGGTGGCCGTTTTTTTCATTTGAACAAATTTCGCTTTTTTTTAAGTAAAATGTACAAAAATTTGATTTTTATATATACGTATCGTAATCTTTATCATTTATTTTTCTATATTTTTCAAATTATTATTATTTATAAGATCATATTTAATTCCTAAGTGAAGCATTTCCGTCAACTAATATATATGAAAAAAGATACACGAAGAATAAATATTAAAATTAAATTTTTACACATTTTGTTAAAAAATGCGAAAATCGTTCAATGAAAAAAAAAAAAACCGGCCACCTTTAGGATTTTAAGTTTTGCATTTTTTTCATCTAAAAATGTCCTAGAATGATCCCCCGAAAGAATCCGCAAGGTGCAAAGACTTCACGGTTGAAGTCAATCGAGACCTGCCGTGCCACCTTTACTATTGTTATGTGGTGTATGGGGGTATCTCTGGGGATCTCAAAGCAAAACTAAAACGGTTATTAAATTGTTTTGCACGATTTATCTTTGGGGTCCCAAGAGATGTCTCCATCTCAACTTTATACAAAAGGTTAAAGTGGTTATACCCATTCTACCGCTGTAAATATTTCCTGGCTTCCTTCCTTTTCGTAGTTATATGATCCCACCGTCCGTCATACATCACCAAACTTCTCCAGTTCAAATCCTCTGTCCATTCCCGCACTACCCGTTCTAGGTCTTCAGATCTATACACTCTGGCCCTCCGAACATCAGCTTTTGAAAGATTTATCATTATCCGGTCCTCATCCCTATGGAACTCTATTTCCCCTTTTATCCGTAACTCCAACACTCTCCCTACCTTTAAATCCTGCCTGTCCAATCACCTCCTATCCCCTAACAATTGTAAATAGTTTCTGCAAATTCTCAATTTTAATTTTAAATTGGTATAGGCCTTTATTATTTATTTTTCTTTCAAATATAAGTCCGATTTATTGTATTTGTAAATAAGTGTATATATGTATATACTATAAGCTGCAAACAACAGTTATTTTAATTTTAATTCAATCATGATTTCAATTCATTTTTAATTTGTTCATCACAAGAAGATTACTTTATTATTTATCTTTTTCTTCTCAGATTTTTTTTTTTTTTTGTTTTTTGTTTCATTTCAATTTGTTTCATTTTTTTGTTATAATGCTCTAAGGCACTGAAGCCTATCATATGTTTTTGTAGAATTTGTTCCTAAGGGACTAGTTCCCGGGACAATTAAATAAAGAGTTATTATTATTATTATTATTACTTTACCTCATATTACCACTGATTTTAGGTTAATAAATTTCCCCTTAATTTGGGCAAACTCTTGAATCTTATTACTGAAATTAAGCCAAAACCTAAAGTACTTACGTATTAATATACCCGTAGAATAATTCGCCTATTTTTCTGTGACTATAAAAGGAAAAAATCTTATTGAAAACATATTACAACTAGTTGCATTAATTGTTTATAAACAACATTTTTCATTTTTAATCTGGCGTACATATGTAAAATGATTCAATATTCGTTTGGGTAAAGTATAATATAAACATTTGTTTGATAGAATGTGTACAATAATTTTAGTGAAGATAAAAAAAAAAAAGGGAAAAAATACAATTAATCTGATTAAAATCCCTAACGTAAAAAACGGGTGATGAGCTCGAAAAAGCAATTAAAAAAATTATATGAACTGCAAAATAAAAAAAAATGAAATAAGTCTTTAATGCAACTTACCAAGCTTTCGCTGTACGCTGATTCGTAATTATGAAAAGGGTGAAATAAGGATAATCAGGTAAAAGATATTGAAGGAATGTTTTAGGATGCGGTGGACAATGGTGGATGAAGAGAAAATTTCGAAATAATCATAAATTTTATACCCATGAGGTAGAAAATTAAAAGAATTTGATACCCAAGAGGTACAAACAATAACCATCGGCAGACTCTAACCTGAGATCCTTTACGCACGCAAGATGATCCTTACAGCTCAACATGAAAAGAGCAAGTGAAGTAAAAGATGGCTGACGCCCGGTATCCTAAACCATTCCTATGCTATCTTGATGCCTCTGATAACCCAATTGTTGGCCCAGCGATTGCTACCTCCGGTGACGGTTAAGGCGGCAAATTCAAAATGAAATATAAATTTGAAAACCAAAATAAAAAAGGAATAAACTGTAATTGAAATAAAATAAAATCAAAATATTTTTAAATAATTTATTTTTTGAAGGGAAAAGATTTGGCTCTGCCGGGATTTGTCCACCTCCCGCTACTACTCACAAAACTTGTGAGGTAGGGGGAGTAGGTATCAGTGAAGAGGAAGGATTTGCTCTGCCTTGAGCCGAGCTCTGTGGTGTAGTGGTTAGCATCCTCGCATGTAACGCAGGAGACCCGGGTTCGGCTCCCGGCAGAGCCAAATCTTTTCTCTTCAAAAAATAAATTATTTAAAAATAATTTAAAATGGTGGTCAGCCACGAACTAATATTGGATTAATTAAAATCAAAATACCGAACAGAATGACTAATGCCAATTTCAAAATTTTGCAGGAAAGCGCTTTAAATAACATTTCTCTGTGGAAAATTCTTACTTTCTTATTGTGTATGAATAAGAAAGTAAACTGCTATGTTTTACTATTTCTACCATACTGTTTAAAGTGCTTTCCTGAAAAAATGTTGAAATTGGAGTCAGCCATTTCGTCAATTGAAAGGCTCACATATTAATCAAATCAACTTCTTAATCATAAATTAACTAACTAACGGGGTCACCTGTGGTGTTGTGGTTAGCATGGCAACCTACAATACTAAAGATCGCGGGTTCAATTCCAGCGGTGGCCCTAGGATTTTTTAATGGGAGTAAAAAATCCTTAGCTATGCCGTCCCTCGGATAGGACGTAAAATGGAGGTCCCAAGCCTGTACGATGTCAGGTACTCGTTAAAGATCCCTATCCTAATTATACCTGGATAGGCAAAATTTAGGGCTCCCACTGTAGCATCGTCCGATTAGCCTTAGTAGCATAAAAATGGACGTCAAACAAACAAACTACAAACTAACCAACTCCTCGGCGCTACGATCCGCCTGGGACCTGGGCCTCCTCAACGATTTTTCGCCACTGCTCTCGGTCCACTGCAGCAGCCCTCCATTGCCTGGCGCCAAGCAGTCTCAAATCCGCCTCGACGTCCTCCAGCCATCTAAGTAGTGGCCTACCTCTCCGTCTCCAGCCATCCAGGTCGGCCATACAAGACCTTCTTGGGCACTCGGTCCTCCGGCATCCTCTCCACGTGTTCCAGCCATCTAATTCGTCCTACCTTGATGAAGGTCACGAGATCTGCATCACTGTATAACTCCTTCAATTCCCTGTTGTAACGCGATCTCTACACTCATCTCCTCACAGACTGCCCCATAGATCTTTCTCAATATTTTTCGCTCCCACACATCTAGCACTCTTTCCTGTTGGGCCGTCATCACCCATGTTTCACTACCTTACGTGACGACCGGGCGGATTTATGGTCTTATAGACCTTTTCACGTGCTTTTCATGACAAACCTCGGAATTTGAGCACTCGCTGAAGGGCAAAGTAGCATCGGTTTCCCGCAGCTATTCTGGCACCTATCTCTGCTCCAATGTTATTGTCCTCTATCAGTAGGGAGCCGAGGTATTTAAATTCTTTGCACGCCATAAAGTTGTGTGTACCGATCCTGATCCGCTCGGGGTCTCGATGAGGGCGACTTGTGCTTTTCACATAATTTTTTTTATTTTTGTTAATGCGTAGACCTCGGATCTTAGCTGCCGTTTCGAATTCCTCCAGAGCTCCCTGCAGCGCTGGCAAGGTTCTGGCGACAATTTCCACGTCATCCGCATATGCCAAGTGGTGTGTTAAGCTGTGTGTGCCTCCCAGATTAGTTCTGATGGCTCTGGCTGCTTTCTCCATGCATAGGTTGAAGAGGGTGGTAGCCTTGGTATCTCCCTGCATTATTCCAGATTTAACCGGGAATTCTTCAGAGAGCACCCCTTGCCATTAAACCCGACATCTCGTATTCTGCATGGTCATTCTAATAAGTTGGATTAACTTCCTCGACACTCCAAGGGAGAGAAGGTCTCTCATCAAAGCCTGCCGATCCACCGAATCATATGCCTGCTGGAAATCTATAAATAGGTGGTGCAGATCAACATTAAATTCCAGAGACTTCTCTAACACTTGGCGGATTTTAAATATCCGATATCTTCCCCTCCTGAACCCGCATTGATACTCTCCAACTTCCCTCTCCATGTGGGCCACAGAGGAGATTATTTAGAAGGCAATATTCAATAGAGAAATCCCTCGGTAATTGGAGCAGCTAAGCTTGTCGCCCTTCTTTTAAATAGGACACAATACCGCCACTTTCCAATCTTCTGGGATCCGTTCCTCCACCCAGATGTCGAAAATGAGCTGGTACATTTGGTCCCATACTTCCTCACCACCATACTTGATGAGTTCAGCTTGGTTACCATCTATCCCCGGCGCCTTGTGTGTCTTCAGGCCGAGCATTATTTTTATAATTTACATCATCCTCGTCCGGCTCCTCAGAGTCCAAGGTCCGGTATGGGTCCATTTCCTGTGTTTGCTCCTCTTGCCCATTTCCCTGGTCCTTGTTTAACAGCTCCTGGAAGTGCTCAGCCCATCTGGTAACTACTTCCTCCTTCCCAACTAACAGATTTCCCTGTTTATCTTTGCAGAAGTTGAGTCGCGCGCGGCTTGAAACCTTCTTTTGCTTCCATGACGCCTCTGTAAAACTTTCGGGGGTCTCTGGCTTCAAAATCTTCTTTTATTTTCTCTAATTTAATCAGTTCACTAAGCCATTTCTTTTTTTTTTTTTTTTTTTTTGGGGGGGGGGGGGGGGTAAATGGGTGGGGTAAAGGGGAAGCTGAAGCGTTAAGACGAGTGCAGGAGTCTTACTCACTTCATGAGGGAACACTAAACCATAGTGCCCTACACACTGTACACCGCTGACCCAATCCCCATCAACGCCTACTGTCACCTTCTTGTGGTACCCCCTGGGGAGTTAGCCATAACTCGCGAACGACAGAGGCGGGGTTCATCTAGGCTGAAGGGAGGAAAGGATGGAGACATCTGAGGAGGCAGCTGAAATGTCGGAATGCCACTCAGAAATTACCACAGTGATGCCTGTAAAGGAGGGTGGATCAAAAGAGGAGGCTAAAGCCGATTCTGAGAAGAAACCCCAACCAACAGCATCACCGGAAGTAAGTATAAAAAATACAGAAGTAACCTCTAGGGAGGCGACGGGAGGAAGAACTATACCCAAATTGCTGGTGAAAGCCAGTATGGAAGGTAGAACTCTGCCACCGTTGATACCTAGTGAGCCATCAGAAAGAAAACAGTAGGAGGAAAAATAAAATAAAAAAATATGAAACTGTTCCAGATAAATCTCACCCATTGCATAGCAGCAAATGGTGTTTTCCATCAATATATAATAGGTAAGAACATAGATATTGTCTTTATACAAGAACCTTACCTACTAAAAGGCGAGCTCATGGGACTGAAACTTCCTGGATACAGTATAGTATCCACGAAGGACAGTCCCAGAGCTTGCATATTATATAAAAATGAGCTAAAACTGCTGCCTCTTTGGCAACTTTGTTCCAGAGACTCAGCAGCAGTGAAATATACCCATTCGAGGACTAGGACCCCACCTTAATGATGGAAAAAATACTGGGGGAAATTAATGGAAACAACATTATTGATGCACTAGATAGCAACTCCCATCATGAAATCTGGGGAAGCAGCAATACCAATCTAAGAGGTGAGCAATTGCTTGAATTTATTATAAAATACGATCTTGAAATATTGAATAGTGGCAACAAACCCACATTCCATAACAGACAAAGATCGGAGGTAACTGGCATGTCTCCAACGAGGAAACATACTCAGACCACAAATACATACGATTTGACCTACAGAAATCCTAAGAACACAGACTGGGAAAAGTACTCCTCCAGACTTACTGAACTAATGAGGCATTGTCCAACTGATGCACATAATGAATGGCAACTGGACTGTCTCAACACAATAATGACAAATGCAATGATGGAATCATACCATCATAACAACATGCCTAAAACAAAAAAATCAAACAGGAATGTTCCATGGTGGAACAATGAACTAAAAAATCTTAGAACAAAAACGAGGAAATTGTTCAATGCTGCAAAAAACTCTGACAGATGGGATACTATAAGAAAGCACTTACCAAGTATCACAAATCTGTCAGAAGAGCGAAAAGAGAGGCTTGGAGGAAATTTTGCTCAGAGGTGAACGACATTCCAGAGGTAAGCCGAGTTAAAAAAATATTACAGAACAGGAAACCTTGGGCACGCTAAAGGTAGAAGGGGGATCAACGGTAAATGAAATGGAAACCCTGGAAGCCATGGCAAGAACCCAGTTTCCAAACTGTGAAATCAAAAACACCATCATTAACAACTCCACACACTCTAAGTTGATCAACGACGAAATGATGTGGAGGGAAGCAAAGCAAATAGTCACCAGCAGTGCTTTGGAATGGACTGTAAACACTATAAAGCTGAGAAATCTGCTGGCGTGGATGGTATATTTCCTGCACTAATTCAGAAAGGAATGAATATCATTAGACCTCACCTCTTACAATTATTAAGACTCACCAAGACTGGATCTGGAGCGGGAATCTGGAGAGAGGACAAACCCACAAAAAGCATATCAATCTCACTAGGTAAATATGCTACAGTCTTTCAATCAAAATTGCTAGCAATTTACCAGTGCGCTTCGGAGATGCTGGCGGAAAAAACAACAAACAAAAAAATAAGCATCTTTACTGACAGCCAAGCAGCTATTGGAGCAATAAATAATAATGTTATTAAATCACAGATTGTTAATTTCGCTCAACAAACTAGCTGAAGGTAATAGAGTTAGAGTGGAATGGGTGCCCGGACACTCTGGCATCCAAGGAAATGAAAAAGCTGATGACCTTGCAAGGAAAGGCGCAGCCAAAAGACCCATGACCCCAGAACCAGTAATTGGCATAAGCCTAAGCTACGCTAAAAGAAGGATAGGGGAAATCTATGGTGCAATTAAAAAACAGAATTGGAATGATAAAACACAGTATCACTCCAAACTTTTCTTAAAAGGCTACTCTGTCAAAAGAAGTGACACCCTACTGAACTTGGACAGGAAAGCACTCAAAAGAATTACAGCGAACTATACGGGACACTGTAAGCTTAATAAACATATGCATAAGTTCAAACTCGCAGACTCACCCATCTGTAGATTCTGCGGCATGGAGGAAGAAACAGCTTACCACATTATAAGCTGGTGTGAACGACTTGCTAGACTAAGATTCAGTATCTTTGGCAAGGTCAACATACCAAACCCAAGTTCTAACGATCTATTCAACCCGACAAGTCTGCTTAAATTCACTGATGCTCTAAATATAGCAATTTAGAACTCAGCCAGTATCAGGCGCACAATAGACCCAAGAGGTCGCGGAGCATAGTGCCTAGGGAATAAAAAAAAAAGAAAACAAAGCCGCTTCTTTCGCCGGCATAACTTCTTCGCTTCATTTCTCTTCTCTTAATCATAGATACACAAAGGAAACTTAGCACGCTTTATTTTAAATTAATAATCAGTCAGGGTAACTCTTTTTTCACTGTTTGTTTTTATTCAGTCATTGCACTAGTTAGGAATTTTCACTTCAATTAAATTAAATTACTTTTATAATATATACCTATTGATTAAATGTAATGTTTAGATCAATTAGCCTTCTTATTATAACATTAAACAAAAAAACTTATGGTTTAAAAGTCCTAGACCTTTTGTTGGAACGAACTAACTGTTGGAGCCAACTGTCATAGCACGTGTTTGTGACATCGGGGGTCGAGAACCATCCATGCCGTTCCACGAGGTTCTATAAGGTTCAAGACCATCTCTTTACGACTATATATAAGGAGCTATTGACTGGACAGTCTTAGTCTTCTGGTGAAGCTCAAGCCCTATGATTATTTGAGTGTTGTTACACTGTGATAATTTATGTAAGCTGCTCTAATATTTGTGTTGTTATAATTTGTGTGGCATTGAAAATTGTTATTCTTCTTTGAATAAATATTATTTTACCTACAAAAGTGTTACAACTGGTGTCAGGTTTGGGGTTCAAAGAAAAAAAATGTCAGACGAACGAATTGGAGAACTTAAAGTAAATTTATTTACTTTGGAGAGAATTAGAGGAGCTGGATTTAGACAATACAGGTATGAAAGCAATCTTGACACGTAGATTCTGAAACCGTAGAGTTTAAGGATAGCTCTTTGAAGGCTATGTTTAAGGACAAATTAGCAAGCCAATAGGCTGAGATAAATGAAAAATTAGCAAACCAACTCGGTTGAGCTTAATGATAAGTTTTCCAGCCTAAATTCTAATTTTTCAGCTGAATTAAAGGACAAGTTTACTGCTGAAATAAATAGGATAAATGATAAATTGACCAGCATGTCTGGCGAAATAAATGACAAATTGACTATCCAATTGGCTGAGATAAATAAGAAAATAAACATCCTAAATTCCAACTTGACTGAGATCAACGACTAATTGGCCAGCCAAACTGGTGAAATAAATGACAAGCTGACCAAATTGTTTGGTGAGAAAAATGATAAATTGATCATCTGTCGTTGGCTTGCGAGACTTGGAACTTCAGAGAGAGGTGCGGCTTGCTAGCCCTAAATTGCTGGTGGATGCCCTCTCAACTCCGTTGGAATAAAAAGCGGCTACGGAGGCTTCTCGCAACCATGCAAGAACTTTTCCTGACTGCAGGGAGGGTCAACAGGAATCGGCAAAAATAAACATCCTGGAATACATGGTGGGCCAGACCCCCTTACCGTGCACCCTCCCCTTACCGTCCCCTCCCCCCCCCACATCCCTAGAAATAGCTTATCATTGTATTCCTTGTGATAAAAAATTAAGAAAAAGCCAATGTTCCCAGAAAAAAAAGTGGCCACACTAACCCGAAATGGCGTTCAAACATGGCGGAATGACGAATTTGATTTTAGTTCGTTTTTTGATTACTGGCATTCACCATTATGCTCAATTCCGCCATAACTGGTCTTTTATTAAAGCTAGATAGTTCTAGATTCAGAATAAATGAACAAACATACTAAAATAATTAGTCTAGACAACATAAAATACCTTTAAAGTCAATTTTTTGCAAGTCAATCACGGAAAAAGTTGAAATTCCAAGTTAATTTATGATTAAACGGCCATCATTAACGAAAAACGCCCTTTAGTAAAACATCTGGAGCAATTATTCTTCTTTAAAAATCACAGGTCAAATTTCAAAATATATCAACTAGGTTCATAGAAAACAGATCATAGCGGCGAAAAGGCGTCAGTGACTCGGGCGCATCCAGTCCTCTGCCACATCGTTCAATTCTCATACATGATATAATTACAGTGGGTTTAGGGTATTACTTTGAATGTATAAACGAGCCTATGTAACAGCAAGGCCCAGTCACTCGCTCCTTCAAAAAGATCTAGGCCCGTCCACATGCTCCAACAGCTTGTTCCGACCAATAGTTCGTTCCAACAAAAGGTTTGAGATTTTAAACCATATGCTTTTATTTGATTATCGATATAGCATTACACTGCCCCCTACTTAGAGAAATTCCTCCTGGATGTCTTCTTTTCCATCCGGGCCTGCTCCCCAGGTTGAACGAACGGTGTCTTCCGTAATCCACTGCAACTGTTCTTCATTGTGGCTCCCTGCATATGGCGCCAAGCGATTGTAATGGACGATAAGCGGCATTCCTTTGGGATACTTAAAAACCCTGTGCTTCTTTATCACATAGGGTCCCTCCCAGTTCTTCTGCAACTCTGGGCTGAATCCTCGCTTTCTTCTGGGGTTGTAGAGCCAAACGAGGTCTCCTTCTTTGTACCCGCCCTGATCCGCTCTACTGTCATAGTGTCTCTTCATCCGGTCGCTGGTGAGGAGGAGGTTCTTGTGAACTACCTCATGTGTATTGTAATATTATCCCAAGTTTATTTTAAATTGTGCGGGAAAACAAATGGTCGGAGGTACTATTTCGCTAAGCAACAGCCAATGAGATGCAGTGTAGAGCAGCAGCCAATCAGATGCAGATACATATGGGATATGGGCAAGAGGGAAGAGAGGTGAGGAGCGTGGGTCGTTTAGAAAGAGGTTACAGGTAAGGATAGAGAGCTAGAAGGGATAAAAAGAATTGTGTGAAGCTGAATCGCAATTGCGTGAAGCTGTATTCTCAAGAAGTGAAACAGGCAGATTATTCATAGGGAAAAAAGAAAGGAATAGCATTGGTGTGCAGCAGTAGGAGAGTTTTTATCCATTTTATCATCTAAATTTTTATGTTCCCTTCTCATTTCGGTTTTAAATTTGTTAAAATCTATTTTTAATTCATTTTTATTTTCTTCTAATTCATTTTCAATTATTCCGAATCTTTCATCAATTTTTTTTTTTAATTTATTTAAAATTACATTTAACATTGTTTTTATTCCTATGTTCCCAGTAGTGTTTGTAATAATAAGTGATCGTGGACTGTTTTTCCAAGTGGGTGGAAGCATATGCCGTCCCCAACCAAGAGGCTGCTACCTTGGCTGACGTTCTAGTAAAGGAGTTCATCACCCGTTTCGGAGTACTGCTTGAACTACATTCAGAACTGGGGGGAACTTCAAAAGCACATTATTCCAGGAAGACTGCAAGAGACAGGATTTGAAAAACTAGGACTATGGCCCTCCATCCACAGTCTGACGTAATGGTAGAACGGATGAACCGAACCCTTTTAAAATACCTCTTCCAAGGTAATCTCCGACCATCAGGGAGATTGTGACCGTCAGATCCCATACTTCCACATGGCCTACCGCTCCGCAGTTAACGAATACTCTGGACAGAGGAGAGTTCTCTTCGGTCAAGAGATGAGGTTACCTTATGACCTCATTTTTGGCAGCAAACCCGGTATGGATGTATCTGGGCAAGACTATGTATTAGGATTTCAGAATAGAATAAAATACCGAATAGAATACACGCATGAGCTAGTTCGCAAAAACCTTTGCCTCACCATCAACCAGATGAAGAGAAACTATGATAGTAGAGCCGATCAGGGAAGTTACAAAGAAGGAGACCTCGTTTGGCTCTATAACCCCATAAGAAATCGAGGACTCGGCCTTAAGTTGCAGAAGAACAGGGAGGGACCCAACGTGATAAAGAAGCGCATCAATGATGTGATCTACAGAGTTTTCAATTATCCTAAGAGAAAGCCTATGATGATCGTCCATTACAATTGCTTGGCGCCACATGCAGGGAACCACGATGAAGAATAGGGGCAGCAGGTTATGGGAGAGACCTTCCGTTATAGAGAGCAAACCCATGTTGAAAAGAAGACATACAGGAGGAATGTCTCTAAAGAGGGAGCAGTGTAACGTTAAACAAAAAAACATATGGTTTAAGAGTCCCAAACCTGTTGTTGGAACTAACTGTTGGAGCGAACTGTCATAGCATGTGTTTGTGACATCAAGGGCCGAGAACCATCCACGCCATTCCACAAGGTTCTATAAGGTTCAAGACCATTTCTTTACGACTATATATATAAGGAGGGATTGACTGGACAGTCTTAGTCTTGTGATGAAGCTCAAGCCATATGATTATTTGAGTGTTACAAAGTGATAATTTTTGTAACCTGTTCTAATATTTGTGTTTATATAATTCGTGTGACATTGAAAATTGCTATTCTTCTTTGAATAAATATTGTTTTACCCACAGAAATGTTACATTATTATTAGTTTAGGAATCCAGTAGGGTTTTGCTTATTTTTATTTTCAATTCATTGCAGAGATATAAAATAATGACTTTATTTTAAAATACTAAGAAAAACTAATTCAAGAAATGTAATCTCGAGTAATGTCCTTTCTAACATACCTTTAATTTTTGGATAATGATTAGTGCTAGTAGTGTCCTGTTGATTAGTGCTATCCCTTTCTGTTGACAATAGGTGTTGCAATCAAATGATGAAAAGAGGTAACTATCTGCTATAATAATAATGGCTTAGGACAGCAAAAATGTGTGAAGATTCTGTCAATTGATCAATTATACTTGATGAGCTTCTCTGAAATTGCTGTAAACTGATTCAGTATGGTTTCTGCGAAGCTATAGTCAGACTGGCCTGCTTTTCTAACTTCCATGAAGAGTCCGTAAACATCTTCCTCAGGTGTCCAGCGTCCTCCATATGCTTTCTTTAATCTGCGGGTGACCTCCTCCTACGATATCAGTACGGTGTTGAGAATATTACTCCTTACTCTTCCCATCAAAGATGCTCGTAATTCGGTAGTGTCCAAGGGGTCTACCCCTCCGGCTGCTATTCTTGCCTCGATCAAATTATAGATCTGATTACCTCTCTTGAGAAAATGGTCGAGGTGATCTAATTCTCCACCAAATCTTTCCAATACTGAGACTCCATTCTTCAAACATGTGGACGGCTACTGCTACTTGACTCTTGCCCGTTCTAACTGCATCAATTCCGGATCGTTGTTCTGCACTAATTGCACAACTCTCGGAGTGGTGTTCGCGCCGCTAACTTGGTCCGTAGGTTGACCATGGGGCTCCATAACTTGACCTTCGTCGTGTACGGGTGTGCCTTGGAGTTGACTAACCACGTTGTCTAGCTGGTATGGTCATAAGGCCATAAGTCAGGGAAATTCGTTTTCGGGATAGGAAAATTTGTCATGCAGCATTTAACTTTTACCAGATTTCAGCACCAGTTAACCCCTTAACGGACACATTTCGCTATAATAGTTGGAAGCAAATTGGTGTTGTATATAAATCCCAGAGGACCTCAAATGATATCATTTGAAAAAAAAAATGTTTGCTGGAAGTTATGGGTGGTCGCCTCTCTAGAGGCTCACGCCCACACAGAGTATGCAAAATGCAAACCCGCCATGCAACGCCTCGTGTAAAGGGCAGCGGCGGTTGAGTCCTCTTCCTCCTCAATTCTCGCCCGCTTCCCAAAAGAAACCCCTGTCCTATTGCTATTCAGCAATTATATGACAGAAAGTAACAATACACTTATAAGCAATAGGTTATAAAACCAACAAAATCTTTTTTCAGTAAGTTCCACACAAGTTTTATACTCGAGAAGAAATTATCGAAACAATGCATAAATTTCCTGTATCCTATGACGCGATTGCTTCTTGAACAACACGTTCTCTAAGTCCTTTTCCGGGTCGTGCATGGTCCACCTGGTATATACATCCATATTCTGGGCATATGATGTTACGGAGTCGCAAAGAGTCCAATCTTTGTAACTGCGTTTAGGGGTTTCAGTGGCATATATTGTTTAAAGCTGCTCCTGCCCTTGATCTTCACCATTGACTCATCTATGGCCATCCATCATGAGGGATTGTATAGGAGTTTGAACCCGGTGTTTAGATATGTAATTATAGGTCTAACTTTATATAATAGGTCGAATCCAGGCTGGCCTTTTTGGGAATGTTTCGAAGTGTCATTGATGTGAAACATCCGTAAAATCTTTTTACTTGTATTACGTCTTTTATTCTTTCTACATCGAAATTTTGTTTTTGTGACGAATATAGCAACATTGAGGGTAATGTGTGGAAGCCCATTACAATTAAAATTCCGGGGAATGCACATAATTCTTCGATGGACATATCCAAAGTTGTTCCTCTATGTTGAGCAAAGAAATTCGGTTGGTATACTAAATGCTGTATGAAATTCTCAGTAGGGCTATGGGCTATGGAATACCACCTCAATTCAACACAGGCTTGAGCCTCACCATTACAGATTTTCTTGAAATTTGGTACATGTGTACTACTTGTACCTACTAGAACAATTGTAAAATGTTCTAGTAGGTACAAGTAGTACACATGTTCCAAATTTCAAGAAAATCTGTAATGGTGAGGTTCAAAATGATATAGTTCGGGTTGATTTGTCGTGGAATGGCCCAGTAAAAAACAAAAAAAACCATTGGCAAACCATAGTCAACGTCAGAATCTGGCTCGCAATCCGACTCCCTTCCCTTGCCATCTGCTCCGCTATCAGGAACCGAAGATTCTCCCAATCCTCCTCGTCATCCAAATCAAATTCCTAATCGAATCGAGACATTCTATACATTTTATTACTAGAAGAATCTGCATAACAAACATAAAAATAAAAATGAGAATTTATAGAAAAACATTTATTCATTTATTTTGCAACAAAATATTTCACTTTTAGGTAGTCACTTTTATATTTCACTAAGGTTTCGAAGTCGGTTTAATATTTTTTTTATAAAATGTTTTTTATTCCAGATAATATGAATAAATTTATACCAATTTCATCGAATCAGCGTCGCCCCAAAAAAAATGAGTACGTGAGATTTTAGACTAGAAATTATAGGAAAAATTGTAGATGAAGGTAATCGTCTGCAACAGTTAGAAAGACCATCTATCCCATTACCTCGACAGACCCTTCATTTCCCTAGATTGCTCAGTTACAAATTAGGTACATCTGGTAAACGGAAGTAAAAGAATTGCAGGGAATGTACTACCAAAAATCATCGGGTAACTACCATTGTGATTTGTCCCGATTGTGAAGGGCAACCTGGTCTATGCATTGACCCTTGCTTCCAGGAATTTCATATGAATATGTAAATTTGTGTTATATACTGGGTGTCCCAGACCTAGTGTAAAAAAAAAAAAATTGGGTAATACTGCATGCTAAACGGGGTAGAATGGCGTAGAAACGAGTTTCCTAACTCAATCTGTTGAGGAGATAGAATTTTTTTTTTTTATGTTTTAAATCTTACTTTTTTTTTAAAAAATGGCAGTTTTCTCTACTTCGGTTTAGCCTAGAAACAAAAACAATGATATTTTCTTAATCAGCATTAAATTTCCTAAAAGATGAGTTTGGTTTGGTTATTTTAAATCCACTTTCAGTGGGCCTTTTAACGCGCAAAACACAATGCATTTATTAAAACATAAATTATTAATAGTTTTTGAAAATTCCTCGCTCCTCACTGGAGCACCCTAGAAGCTGTCAAATTTCCTAAAAACTGGGGAATTTAGTTAGCTTTTTAATAGTGTAACCCATGATACAATTGCACTTCACCTTTTGAGTCTAAAAGAAGTTTTTCTGATGAAAACCACGCTAAAGAATAAATACTTCATTACTTCACTTACCTATTAGAAAAACTACTTGATTGAATAAAAGTATTAGTTATGTTATATTCTTGTCAATATGCATGAGAGGTAAAGGGTTGTGAAGGTGGAAAGCCTTTCCTCCCCCTCCCGTATGTTTATGTAACATTAGGTAATCAGCAAAAAATTGGGTCACCCCCCCCCCTTGATTCCCTATAAATAAGATTATTTTTATTTTATATTGGGGGGGAGGGAGGGCTTGCCACCTTCACACCCTTTACAAAGTAAGATTTTAAAAATAAAAAAACAAAAAAATTTCTATCTCCTCAACAGATTGAGATAGGAAACTAGTTTCTGCGCCATTCTACCCCGTTTAGCATACAGTATTACCCATTTTTTTTTTTTACACTAGGTTTGGGACACCCAGTATATTTGTTTGTATTGTATATATATTATTTCAATATTGTATATATATTAGTTATTAATTTTTTTTTTTCGTTTTGTATATATAAATTTAAATGATTTCTTGTCACAAACAAATTATAAATAGTGTAATTATAGTTAGTTTAAAATAATTAGTTATAAGAATGCAATTCCTTTATATATTGTAATTGTAATCCTTTATTATTATTTATACTATTTATTTTTATTTGTTATATATTATTATTTTTTATAGTTTTTTATAATTGTTTTTATAGTGTTTTATTATACATAAGGTTTTTTAAAAATAAAATTTATAAAGAAAAAAATAATGATGTGTTACAGTAATTTGATATAATAATTATAAATGAATTGCATTGTTTCTCTAGATGAATTGATTACATCGTTTGTTCTTATAAATGAATTAGATTGTTTACATATGTGAAATGTTTACCTATACTACTTTCTCATCGTGTATATATATATATATATATATATATATATAGTGTAAACCCATATCATAGCACATATTACCTCTGCAAGATTGTCCTTCACCCCTACCTATACTGTTACTGCCAGATAAAGGGGGGTGATTAGAAGGAGGATCAACAATAAAGTCAGGAGGCTGCATTCGGGCAGGTAAAGTCATAGATTTAGCTCCTCCTTTATTAGTATTACAACCAGCAATCTGTCTTCTACCAGTGTATTTAAACTCGTGCAAACAAAGCCTATAAACAAGCAAAAATGCACAACTCATAAAATAAAATAACTAATATAGATAGACAGATAAAATGTTTTTATTTAGTTTCTTTCTAATAACAAGCTAGTGTAAAGTAATATGTAAATAAAAACATTCGTAGAACTGTGGTCTATTAGACTGTCAGTCCAGAGACGACCTCTTCAATTATAGACTTAACTAATAATCCAACCAAAAAGAAACAAAAACAACTCGAACAATTAAATAAAATAAACAAATACAAACAAAACAAACATTGAGCACATTATAACTTAATGTACCACCCTGACACTTCTTATTTACTAATAATAATATTTCTTAAAACACATTTCTTAAATCTATTTGATAATTTAAACTATTCAAATAAAGGATAAAAATAACAACTATTTATCAATTATAATTAAGTTCTTGAATAAGTTTATATCTGTATTTGTATAGAGCCGACCAATCTTTACCATTCAGGTATTTTATAACCTCTTCGCTATTTAAATAATTCCAACCAAAACATCTTCTAATTTAAGCTAAAATAGGACATGATGCTAAAAAATGTAAAGTATTCTCAGTCTATTTTTTACTTTCACTTACCTATATATAGTAAGGAAAAGTATTGAGATCGTCATATACTAGCTATATGATATAATAGCTAATACTAGCTCAAAAACTATAAACTGTACTAATCTGAAATTGGGTATTTGGTGTATGCATATGCTCACAATGTGACAGACGAAATTTCATCAACATTGGTCAAATGGAGTAGCACTTTATTTAATAAATTTTGTCTCATTTCCATGTGTTTTTATTATTTACTCAAAAACGGCTGTAACGATTTTGATTAAACTGGGTATTTGATGTATGCATATGCCTGCAATGTGAAAGCTAAAATTTTATCAAATTTGGTTAAATGGAGGGGGCACTATATTTAATAAATTTTGTATCATTTTCAACGTGTTTTTTCTATTTACTCAAAAACGGCTTTAACGATTTTGATCAAATTGGGTATTTGATGTATATTTATGCCCGCGATGTGACAGCCATAATTTCATTTCCCATTTTATCACTGATGAAAATAAAAACCTTTATTTAACAATACAAAAATTTATTTTACTTTAGAGAGTAAATACATGATGCTCAAATTATTTTAAGCATTTAAGCTGCGAAAAAATATGGTATAAGATAAACTTTAATTAAATATATTTTAGTTTAGAAACTTTAGTTCCATAATAGATTTCTGAATGCAATATAAAGTGATTTTAGAGGAACAGTCATCGTTCTCAATTTCCAGATGTGCATAAGAGACAAACTTTACAACGTGAAGTAAATACACCTTCTATTGATTCACCTTCACGATATATTTACAAAAAGCAACTGCAGTTAGCTTTACAAGCGTAACCCAGTTCCTGAATCAATTGGAGGTGAATAGTCACAGGAGACAATTCTAGGTCAAGTTCTGAAGAATACTCAGATAAGAGTAGAAAAAAATAATTTTATTACAACATTCCAAAAGCCTATTCAAAAACTCGTCAGGTAATTATTTATAATAATTGTACAGTATGCGGTTAAGGCCTGGCGCTTTGTTTTAATTTTATTTAAAATTTATAACTAATATAAATTTACATATCGCACTTCGGCAAGAGGATGGTTACGACTAAAAAAACTGTTTTTTTGTGTAATCATATGTGAAGTTTCAACTGTATTCTTAATTTTACTGGGTACCTACAAACAGCGACTAAGGAAAATAGTCTTGATCACAAATAGTCTACCATTGGGGCAGTAGGCAGTTAGTACAATTGGTACCAATTGTAACACAAAAGTAGCACTCTGCCTGCATTAAAACGATCATCCCATCCATACAAGAATATGGTAAATTGCGCCTTACGAAGACAAAACTAATAATACTAGTGTGACTATATTCTGGTATTGTAGGTTGTGTAATTCTGATTCCAATGGTATGCATAACTCAAAATTGATATATTTTGAGTTG
The DNA here is from genome assembly GCA_911387785.2 of Aelia acuminata. Classification (NCBI taxonomy): domain Eukaryota; kingdom Metazoa; phylum Arthropoda; class Insecta; order Hemiptera; family Pentatomidae; genus Aelia; species Aelia acuminata. The sequence goes on along the minus strand of OU426978.1, from coordinate 73,491,732 downwards.
TAACCATTTTCTTGCTGATGTGCGATATGCACAGGTAATTTACATTAGTTTTTTTAAAACATTTATATGCTTTAATTAAGCATGCGTGCACAGAATGCATTCTTGAGCTAGTGGCTGAAGAACTACCACTCAATATGCCAGAAAAAGCAGCAGTCAACATGTTTTTTTTAGTTCAACCACAAGGAGTCAATATGGTCTTCTCTCCCAACTCAACTATCATCCTACCTCTTATACTATCATCCATCCCAGTTGCTACTCTTTTTCTGAGGCAAGAAGAACTTCTGCAGACAGGGCCCATAAACTGCATGGCAATATGCATATAATAACACACCAGCCGTCAGAAAAGAAAAGTTCCAAGCTTGGATGGTGTCCCGTACGTGGTACTCAAGGCAGCAATAGAGTTCAAGCCAGATGTTTATAGGAAGTCTTCAGTTCCTGTTTAAATGAGGGATCCTTTCCGAGAACTTGGAAAAGATAGCATCTAGTGCTGATCTTGAAAGGTAAGGGAAGACAATCGGACACTTCAGCTTATTGATCAATATGTCTGCTGACACAGCTGGCAAGACCCTGGAGAAAATCATTATCATCAGAAAGAGGTGGAGGAGGGGCACGAAATGTTACTGTGCCGTCATCACATGGGACGTGAGAAATGCCTTCAACTGAGAGAGATGGAGCTGCATTCTAGACACTCAACAGGAAATGGGTATACCCATGCATCTCAGGAACATTGTTGCAGACTAATTCGAGGACATGACCTTGATATGTTCAACTGATCACAGTCCTAAAAGGTTCCAGATGACTGGTGGAGTTCCCCAGGGCTCAGTGCTTGGGTCTCTGCTATGGAATGTCATGAATGATTTGGTTCTCAGACTCAGACTACCCAAGTGAGCTTAAAAAGTAGGCTTTGTGGATGACATTGCAATAGTAATTGAAGCAAAATTTTTAAATTTCTGTTAACAGTTAACTGTTTAATTTAGAAAATTAAAATTTCACTGATCCGCAATTGGCTATCTCCTATGGGGCTCCAATCAGCAGAAAGTAAAACCCTACTAATTATTAGCCAGAAAATAAATGAGGAAATCGTACTAAGAGTCAATACACAAGAGATCCGTTCCCTGAGATATCTAGGGATTATCATTGAATGATAGGCTGATCAATGATAGATGAAAGGCTGCATTTAAGAATCGTATCCAGCGAGTATACGATTAGGCAGATAGAGTTACCCAGCGTTGGCTCGACTGATGCCACTGATTGAAGACTCAGGAACACTATTATTATCTACCGTGATTAATTCCATCTACTCAATGCAGCCATGATATGGTAAAGTGCCTTGAATACACTGGCCTACGGAACACCCATGGTGTCAATTGAACGTCGGAGTGCAATAAGGGTGATAAGTGAATTCCGAACAGTTTCCTACAAAGCAGCATGTGTAGTGGCCTGGATGCCACAGTTAGAGATGGTAGCAGAAGAGAGAAAGTGCTCATATAAAAGAGTCGACCACATTCCCAGGACAGAGTATAGAACGGAAGATGGACCTATAGGCTGATTTCTCACATCCATCCTTGGTTTGATAGAAAACACGGGGAAGTTGACTATTATTTAACACATCTGCTCATAGGACATGGCTACTTCTGGGCATGTCGCTTTAGGTTCAAGCTGAACATTAAAGCACAATGCCCAACGTGTTCAACAGAGGAAGAAAGCATGGAGCATATATTCTTCTGCTGCCCCCGCTTTAATGAAGAGAGGGAGGAATTGCGACAAGTTAGTGGATCAGAACCAATTATGGGTAATATTGTCAGCTTAATGCTACATTTGGTTGAGATTTGCTTGTGGGCCAATACCTAGGGACTGAAGTTGTGAAGCAGCTGAGAAAGGAAGAGAAGTATAGGCGTGCCTAAAGAAGTAGCCGAGAACAATGGGTGGCACATATTCACACCACCTCCATGAAGTAATGACTAACAGTGGTCCCGTGAAGGGTGGGAAATAGGTGTAGGGAGGTGAATGAAAGTAAAAATGTTATTCTTGATTATTATTGGGTTTTTTATCCATTTCTTCAATACAAAATAAATTACGGGAATAGTCATTGAAAAAATGGAATGGGATGTTACATAAGTTTTTTTTAAAAATTATAATCATAGTTTGTATGAGTACCCAGGTTTTTATTTTATTTTAGAAATTTCCATCACATGCAGACAGGAGATGGATATGTGCCTCAAATAGTTTCTGTTTAAAATTATGACTTTACATTTTCTGAAACAAAATAGAAATAAAAATATTTTTTTCCCTAATACATCTAACAAAATATAAGGAAGCTATAATGATCCAACTAAGCAGATGTTTTTAATAAAATGAAATAAATACTTACTGTATCACGGTAAAAAAGTTCAATATTTCTTCATGAGTGCAATTGTGCCACCACGCTATCACCTGATCATGAGCCAAATGCTTCAAAATAAAAAGAAAACAGATGAGAATATCTTTGATTTCAGCAGGTTGAAGTTTCTCGATTCGGACCAATGCTTGAGTACCACTGACTGATCTTTAACATAAAAAGCATAAAACAATATTTTAAACCAATTTATAGAAAAATTAACACAATATCTTATTGGTTAAGTTTATTGGGAGGGTATATTTTTAATGATAGTGGAATACAGTTGATCGTACATATAATGAAGAGGAAATGGTTGGGGATGCAGTCCGAATAAACAGAAAATAAAATAATCACATCTTTTATTTTTTCCAACGTTTCAACCCAAATTTTAGGTCATCATCAGGGCTAAATGATAAAAACCAGAAAACAACCAATCATAGAAATCATAGAAACAAATATCAATTGTATGTGAAACGTTAAACAAAATTGAATATACAGTAGGGTTCCGATTAACCAAGTCGATGAGGACTAAGGTTACCTCAGTTAATCAAAATAACCGGTTAATCGGAACAATACTAATACCAACTGAAAATGTAGGTTATTTTTAAACAAAAACTACATATATGCTTAAAAACCTAATAAATATTTAATAATAATAATGCATAATAATAACAGAAATTATGAAACTATTTTTTTAAAAAGAAATCTTTTATTGTAGTTTGTTTAAATGAACTAATATACATATACATAACCCCCCCCTCAGACTTGGCACCTCGGTTAATCGGGACCTCGTTTGACCGGACCTCGGTTAATCGGAACTCTGCTGTATAAGTTAAAAATAAACATAAAAAAATTATAAAAATTAAAATAAAAAAAATACTTTTTTAATAATTATAATATTATTTTATAATTAAAATTATAAAAAAAAATAGTTATTGAAGTAAGACCATGATAAAAGTAATAAATAAAAATGAGATAAAACTATAAATAGCTTATCTGAGGTAATGTGAAGTAATATTGAACTGTAGGTGACAATGGACAGTAAAAATGAAGCCTAAGTTAATAAAATAAAATATAGCATACAAAATAAGTATAGTAGTGTATGTAAAAAAAAATGTAAAAAAGAACCTTAATATGATGGAAAATATAAAAAGAAATATAATATTACGGAATAAATCTCTGAATGACAATGAGAGAATAGTCACTGAAGGGTAAGAGATTTATGGATCCATGATGATTAAAGAATAACCATTAGATTTATGTTATAAAGGGTTTTACACTAGAAGGATTAATGACTAGATAGATAGATAGAGATACAGATACGTTTATTTACAATCTACTTATCTTTTATCACCTGTATAGACAATGAACAAAAGTTCGTCTGTCAAAGTTATTTATTATTTTTGTAAATACATTTATAATATATCAATTTAATTTTTTCTAGTGGGTAACCCCTTCATTTAATTTTAAACATGCGCGGCACGCTAACCATTGCGCCATCGAGCTCGCTTCCAAGCAGAGCCAATCTCTCCTCTTCTCTGATCCCTTCCCCCGATCTTGCAACTTTTGCGAATTTCGATCGGTGAAAAGGAGAAATTGGCTCTGCTTGGAAGAGAGCTTGGTGGCACAGTGGTTAGCGTACCGTGAATGTCACGCGGGAGACCCGGGTTCGACTCCCAGCCGAGACCAATCTTTTCTCTTTAAAAATAAAATGTTTACATTTATAATATTTATCTTTTAACATACTTCCTCAGTATACATATGTGTGTGTATTCATATATATATATATATATATATATATATATATATATATATATATATATATATATATATATATATATATATATATATATAAGTATACATAGCAAATTTTAAGATGTTCGTTTGTAGCACTTATAAATTAAATTCTTTAACCGATTCATTTCTGTATTCAGTCAGCTATGAATATAATTTTCCATAATCTAGACCATTTAATAAATTCAATGTCTCATTTCGATTTATTGTCTTTCTTTCTAAGAAAATTAATCCAAATTGTGTCAGCACAGGACAAATCGTGTCCTCGGCAACATTTAAACTGCATAATGTGCAATTATTTCTTTTATTAACCCTGGCTTTAAAAATAAGTCTGATATAATGTATTCAATTTTTTATACATCAAATGGTGTTCGACATTTCTGGCTCTTTCGGTAAACCTATGCCTCGCTTGTTGACTCAATTGAGATAATAGGCAAGTTTTATGCGTTTCCAGCTGATCTAGCCTGAAAATTCGATGCCAACACTTCTGCATAGTCTTCTTAAGGCACTCATCCAACTTAAATTTTTTTCAATTATTTTGAGGGCAATTAATTTAGGTAAACGATTGGTTCCCATCCTTAATATCTTTATTTTATTTTTTATTAACAAAATAGTATAAATACAAGTTTTTTCAAGCATTAGCTATTTTAATTTTAACTCACAAATTTACTTTTTCTTATAAATTAAAATTAAGCAAGCTAATTACAATAGGGGAAAAAAATGAAAAACCCCTACATTTTTAACAAAGTTAAAATAAAACCAACTTAAATTAATAAGTATAAGATAACTGTAGAGGTTATTAAAATTTAGTCAAAGTATAAAAAACTTAAAATCAGATTAATTTTAGTAAACTTGATTAAAATTAAAATAAAATAAAATTTTGAATTAAAATTAAATATAAATATGGCTTACATTAAATCAAAAATTATAATGTTAAAGTACCACATATTTCAGTCGTTTGTGCTTGTGTTTTTTGCAACATCAGTTATCATATGAATAACTAGCTATTGATCTTATATGCTCGTGTGGGCTAATGTGACAAGAATTAAAGAAATCCGTTGCTAGTTTTAGGACATATTGCTGGATTTTTGGCATATCTAAAACTTTGAGCATGTGCATTATTGGCGTACTTCTAGGAAAGGACCCTATAAATCTCATGCATTTATTTTGTACTACTTGTAGCTTTGAGTAGTTAGTTGCAGACATGTTTGACCGAATTAGGCTAGCATAGAGCAGAACGGGTCTTATATATAAATAATAAAAGAGGGCATTATAATAAATATCAATGATGAACACGTCTGAATGAGAACAGAAATACTTACCCCTAAATTAACTGAAAATGACTTAGAAATTCGAAATATTACAATACAAAAATTAAATGATAAGAAAGCTCCTGGAATAGACAAAATCCACTCACCTATCTTAAAAACACAACACATAATATAAAAAATAAATACAGTGGTAAAGAACCTGGCATGTCTTGTGTTTACATCTCCTTGCCGATGTATAGCTGTTTCTTGAGATATTGTAGTTCCATCACCAGATACAGTAGAAGCTCCTGAATCTAGACTTATGTTTGACCCACCATTGGTTATTGCTGAAAGGATTAAATCATTCAAAAATTTTGGTTAGACGAAAGGACATTCTTCAAAAATTATTTCTTTAGATATAAAAAAAAAAAAAAAAAGTACAAGTATTTCTGTTTCTATTATGCTGCTTTAATAATCTATTTACTTCTTATCTGGAATGCATATTTATAATATATTGTAACATTAAACAAAAACGAAAGACAAAACATATTGTTTAGTATGTTTCTATACTTATTGTTGGAATGAACTAACAGCTGGAACAAACTGTCATAGTACATGTTTGTGACTACGATGTTCGAGTACCATCAACGCCAGGCCAGAAAATTCTATGCCCGTCCTCTTATGCCTATATATAAGGAGCAATAGAACTGGAGAGTTAGCCTTAGTTCTGAAGCTCATGTCATATGATTATTTCTGTGTTACAAAGTGATAACTGTTGTAACCTGTTTAATTATTTGTGTTTCATACTTTGTGTGGCATTGAAAATTGTTATTTTCTTTTCTTTGAATAAAAATTGTGATATATATATTGTATATAAGTATAATATATTCATACCTCTTTCGTACAAAGGGGTCGTTCTGGAACGATATAGTTTAACTGGATTAATGAGTGGTGTACAGATTGTTTTTTTTTTTACATTTTAATTACATTGTAAAATAAAGTTACCGATGCAGATCATGAACCCTTATTCTTAATGCCCTCAAGACATAATATCTGGAGCCACCGGCGAGATCTTCATTTACGTAAGGGGCGATATTTTCATTTACATAAGGAGAGAGATCAAGAAGGAAACAGTAAGTACATAAATACAATACATGATTATATAAATGGATCCTAACATTGAGGCTTTGGTCCGGTCTGTACAAACCTTAGTTACCTCTCTATCTCGAGGAAATGAAACACCTAGTGTTACCATCTCTATGGACAAATTCGACCTCTCAGTTGAGGACTTCCCTACGTACGTCCAGCGATTAGATGCCTATTTTAGAGCTCGGGGTATCCCAGAAGCTCGAAAAATAGATACCTTTGTAACTTTAATAGGTCCTAAAATGTTTTCGCTACTAAAGACCCTCCTACATCCAGAGGAATACACTTCCAAGTCTTATCAAGAACTAATAGATCTATTAAAAAATCATATCAATCCTCCTCCTCTGATTATCCCTGCACGGCACACATTCACTAACCATAAGCAGGCTGAATGGGAATCGATCTCAGAATACGTGGCGGCACTAAAAAAACTTGCATCCCCCTGCAAGTATAATTATGAAATGTTGCTTACCATGTTAAGAGATGTTTTTGTAAGTGGTTTACGATCGAAGCTCATGCTTGATCGACTCTTTGTAGAAGATGATCCCACATTCGACAGAACAGTGGAGATAGCTCTTGCCTTCGAAAAGGCCACCGGAGGCGTCGGAGAACTCCTTGGGAATACCGAAGTAAATAAGGTAGCAACTGCCACTCTGAAGCCCACATCTACACCCAATACAAGTAGGCATAAGGACACAAAGAAGTCTGTCACATGCTTTAAATGCGGCAAAAAAGGACATAAGGCTAATGAGTGCCGCTGCAAGAAATTATTTTGCCAATTCTGTCAAAAGAAAGGACACATGGAGTCCATTTGTCTTAGAAAAAGGAAATTAAACGGGGGTAACTCAATTAAGGAAATTTTCCCAATTAATGCTCTGCATTCTAATAACCATTCTCCGCCATATTTAGCTTCAGTCTTGATACAAGGGGTCAGGACTAAGTTAGAAGTTGACACTGGTTCGCCGGTAACAATTATTCCATTAAAAATTTTTGAATTATTTAAAAATGTTCAACTTTTGCCCACTGCATCACTTTTTAGAAGCTACACCAAAAGGATAATACGCCCACTTGGTGAGTGTTATGTTGAGGCAACTTACAAGTCCATTACAGCCCAACTTAAGGTTTACGTTGTCAAGAACGGGTTTTCTTCCATAATGGGCCGAGACTGGATTAACGCTCTTAACGTTCTTAATGTTCCTAATGTCAATCAAATATACGATGAATACTCGGCCATACTTTGCAAATACAGCCAGGTTTTTGATGACACAATAGAACCTGTAGAAGGCATTCAAATATCGGCCAACCTAAAACCGGATGCAAAGCCTGTATTCGCCAAAGCTCGGGTTGTACCATTTGCGTTACGGCCAAAAGTTGAAAATGAAATAAAAAGAATGGTCAACGAGGGTACATTAGTGAAAACAGCCATTTCTGATTGGGCAACACCTGTGGTCCCGGTTGTTAAACCAGACGGCTCCATTCGTCTTTGCGCTGACTATTCTTTAACAGTTAACCCTCAACTCTTAATACCGCAACATCCATTCCCTGAATTTGAAGAGGTTTCAGCCAAATTGGTGGGGAGTAAATATTTTTCAAAATTAGATGTCAAGACTGCTTTTCTGCATTTACCAGTAACCGAGGAAACCTCCAAGATACTAACTATTAACACACATGTCGGGCTTTACAAAGTCAAGAGGTTGCTTTACGGACTTGCGTCTGCTCCAGCAGAATGGCAAAGATTTGTCGATAGCCTATTCCAAGATCAACCAGGCGTCTGCGTTGTACACGACGATATTGTAGTTTCCGCACCGACCGTCGCAGAACATAATAACCGCTTGGAAAATGTCCTACAAATTTCACAAGAAAAGAAAATTCATTTAAACAAAAGGAAATGTAGTTTTCTTCAAAAGAAAATCACATACCTTGGATTTGAAATTTCGGAAGCTGGGATTGGAAAAACACCAGAAATTATAGAGGCAATCCTCAACTGCAAAAGACCCAGGAATATGTCAGAAGTAAAATCTTTTTTAGGGCTTGTGACCTTTTACGCTAAATTTACCCCCAATTTGTCAACGTTGGCGGAACCATTAAATAGTTTAACTAGAGCCAAAACCCCGTTTATTTGGAGAAGTGAGCATACAGCAAGCTTCAACAATATCAAGAAAGAAATAACTTCCAGCAGGATTCTTGTTCATTACAATCCCAAATAACCTCTCGTTCTTGCTGTTGATGCATCTCAAACTGGCCTGGGTGCGGTTTTGGCCCACAACATCAACAATGAAGAAAGACCCATAGCTTTTGCCTCGCGAACGTTAAATAAAAGTGAACGAAATTACTCTCAAATAGATAAGGAGGCGTTAGCAACTAAATGGGAATTGAAAAATTTTATCATTATCTTTTCGGGCAACACTTTACATTAATTACTGACCACCAACCTCTCGTTCGGATTTTAGGGTCAAACTCGGCTTTACGAGTTATTACTGCCACCAGACTTCTTCGATACGCCTTATTTCTACAAATGTTTAATTTCACGATCAAATACCGGAAATCATGTAAAAATTCAAATGCTGATTGCCTTTCCCGTCTAAGTTTGAATACGATGATTTCTGCCTCTCAGGACGAAGCCGAAATTTTTCAAATTAACCAATTGGCAATGTTACCGATTACATCCTCAGAAATTGCTAGGGAAACTTTGCGGGATCCAGAATGCAGAGAGATTTTTCGCAAGCTGAAGAATGGCATATCATCTGGTGTAGAAGACCAACATCTCACCTTACAGAATGACTGCATATTTTATGGAATTCGCGTTAACATACAAAAAAACTTCAAGAACGAATTTTGGAAGAATTACACATGGGACATGTGGGCATGGTCAGGATGAAAATGCTGGCTCGTTCATATGTATATTGGCCAAAAATCGATGAAGCTATCGAGAATTACGTTAGAAATTGCCAAAACTGTACTCTAGTCGCAAAAGAGCCTACCAGGATAACTTCTCATCATTGGCAACCTGCTTCGAAACCTTGGGAGTGAATTCACATACACCATATGGGTCCATTCTATGGCAAATATTTTCTCCTGGTCATCGATTCCTTTTCAAAATGGCCAGAAATTTTTATCGTCGAAAATACAGCGTCATCGAAAACCATTACCGTTCTCGATTCTTTATTTGCTCGCTATGGCAATCCAGAAATAATTGTCTCGGATAATGGAAGTTCTTTTACAAGCAGAGAATTTCAAGGATACATTAATAATGGAGGTATAAGACACGTTACTTGTGCTGCCTACAACCCTGCAACCAATGGTCAGGTTGATCGATATGTATACACAGCTAAGCAAGCACTCCGCTCATTAGCTCAAGAACTTGGTTTTTTACATCAGCATTTAAATACTTTTCTATTTTCCTTTCGACGTTCACCAACTACAATGGGTGAAAGTCCTGCTAAGTTGTTCCTTGGAAGAGAATTACCTTCGAATCTTGCACTTCTGCACAAGCCCACCAATAAGAAATCATCCATCGACCGTCCTGAACTAGGTCGTTCTCAAATTTTTCAAGAAGGGGAGAAGGTAGCTGTCAGAAACTATTCTTCACCTAATAAGAAGTGGGTAATTGGAGTTGTAGTGAATCGCGACGGATTTCTCCATCATACAATTAACGTAGATGGACAACTCTGGCGGAGACATGCTCAACAGATAAGGAAGGTTGGACAACAGATAAATGTATCCTCTGATATGACGTTCTTCGCTACTACAATACCACCCAGAAGTTTACCGGTGGATTATCCTTTAAAAGTCGCGCCTAGTGATGCAGCTCCTGCTGATTCGGACTTGCCTTCAACTTCAGGTTGCACTTCTCAAACCACGACTCAAGAGGCGGCTCTAGCGGGCACCGACGTCTCGGAACCTGCGCGTACTGAAGCTACAGAACCAGTTCTTCGTCGCTCTTCCAGACAGCGGAAGCCAGTTGAGAGACTTAATTTGTAAAAGTTTTATATTATTTTTTTTTAGTGTTAATTTTCATTTTGTAAGTTTAAAATTTGTTGATTGTCGTTTATTCTTATGTTTTTATGTAAATTACATTGGATTTCAATTTTTATTTTTCATTTACATTAGGGGAGAGATAATGATATATATATTGTATATAAGTATAATATATTCATACCTCTTTCGTACAAAGGGGTCGTTCTGGAACGATATAGTTTAATTGGATTAATGAGTGGTGTACAGATTGTTTTTTTTTACATTTTAATTACATTGTAAAATAAAGTTACCGATGCAGATCATAAACTCTTATTCTTAATGCCCTCAAGACATAATAAATTGTTTAACCCACAAAAGTGTTACAATATGTTATAATAGGGTTCTAGAGGTTCAGTCAATAATAAACAACTATATTATGGTGACATTTCGAGACTGTAAGAGATTGTTCTCATAATCATGCCTACAATCAACAAACAGGTTGGAATACAATTATAAGAGTTACATAGGTAAAAAATCACTAATATCCTTATATATATATATATATATATATATATATATATATATATATAAAATCTTGTGTCCCGATGTTTGTCGGAAGTAAACTCAGAAACTACTCAACCGATTTTAATGAAATTTGGCTCAATGTGTATAGTTTTGGCCAGGACAGGAAATGATTTCAGCCGATCCCACGGAGTGATGGGGAAACATGGAGAAGAAACCATAAATACTAATGGCAGAGGCTGATTGATTTCTGCTGATTGGGAACTCCTGACCTACTAATTGGGAACTCCCTATTTCCTCATAAAAAAGTCCACAAGATCACTTTTAGTACCCAAGAAAGAAATGCTAACAGCATTATCGACTACTTTCTTATAGCAGAAATATCAGAAGACTTCGCAGATGTTAAAGTCATTAGAGGGGCGGAAATTGGCTGAGACCATATGATGCTTATAGGTGATACACAAATTCTGTCGTCACGGAAAAGGCCAAAAAGACAATACACAAAAATTGATATTTCTCAGCTCCAGAAATCACAAATTAAAGGAAGATATGCGGCAGAACTGGAAGTAGAACTGAGGAAAATTATTCCTCCTGGATGTCTTCCTTTCCATATGGGCTTGCTCCCTAGGTCGAACGAAAGGTCTCTTCCGTAATCCATTCCACATGTTCTACTTCGTGGTTCCCTGGATATGGCGCCAAGCGATTGTAATGGACGATCATAGGCCTTCCTTTGGGATACTTGAAAACCCTATAGATCACATCGTTGATGCGCTTGTTTATCACATAGGGTCCTTCCCAGTTCTTCTGCAACTTTGGGCAGTATCCTCGCTTTCTTCTCGGGTTATAGAGCCAAACTAGGTCTCCTTCTTTGTTCTCGCCCTGATCCACTCTACTATCATAGTGTCTTTTCATCCGGTCGCTGGCGAGGTGAAGGTTTTTGCGAACTAGCTCGTGCATGTATTCTATTCTCTTCTGGAGTCCGGATACATAGTCTTGTCCAGATACATCTACCCCGGGTTCGCTGCCAAAAATGAGGTCACAGGGTAACCTCATCTCTTGACCAAAGAGAGCTCTCGTAGGTGTCTGTCCAGAGGATTTGTTAACTGCAGAGCTGTAGGACATGAGGAATTATGGAATCTGACAGTTCCAATCTCGTTGATGGTCAGAGGTTACCTTGGAAAGGTACTTCATGCGTTCTACCATTCTGTCAGACTGTGGATGGAGGGTCGCAGTCCTGGTTTTTCGAATCCCAATTCTCTAGCAGACTTCCTGGAATAATGTGCTCTCGAAGTTCCTCCCCTGATCTGAATGTAGTTCAATTGGTACTCCAAAACGGATGATGAACTCCTTCACCAGAACGTCAGCCAAGGTAGCAGCCTCTTGGTTGGGGACAGTATATGCTTCCACCCATTTGGAAAAACAATCTACGATAACAAAGACATACTTATTTCCAGCGTCACTTTCTGGGAATGGTCCCAATATGTCCATAGTTACCCTCTCGAAGGGGCTCCCCGCAATTTACTGTTGCATCCGTGCGCAGTGTTTGCGAGCTGTTCCATTGCTTGCAGAGCAGGTGTTACATTTACGGCACCAATCCTTGACATCGTAAGGGCAGTTCACCCAGTAGAACGTCTCACGTACTTTCTGGAGTGTTTTCGTGACACCAAGGTGTCCACCTGACACTTCATCATGAAGCTGACAAAGCACCTCCGGCACTTGAGTCCTCGGTATCAGAAGCTGCTTCCTGGACAGGCTGCCGTCTACTTTCTCAACCACCCTCTTGAGCAAACCGCCTATGCATAGCAAACCGTCCTATAACAAAGGAGTTCCATTGCGCCCAGTACGCCTTCAAGATAGGTGAGAATGGTGATATCTCTTACCAGGTCGGGCAGGGATTGGCTAGTTTCCAGTCCCGTATCTTTTTTAACTCGGGATCATTTTTTTGCCGGTCCCGGATTGTGTCAGGTGTCCATTCTTCACTAACTATTCCAACGATGCAAAGATTGGCCTTCTTTTGTTCAATTCGGCAACAGTGGGAGCAATTAGGTGGGCATGGTCTTCTAGACAGGACATCTGCATTGTGATGTCTTACGCCTGGTCTTTGTTCAATCTCAAAGTTGTATTCCTGGAGTTTTTTTAGCCATCTGGCAACTTGGCCTTCAGGATTCCTGAAATTGAGCAGCCACTTCAATCATAGAAAAAACCATAGAAATGGTCTATGGACTTGACAACAGCCAGCAGTTCCCGTCTGGTTAATAATTACGCTCAGGTTTTGATAGTGTCTTGCTGAAATAACCAATTACCCGTTCCTGGCCCTCCTGCAATTGTGATAAAACACCGCCAATGCCTCCTTCACTGGCGTCTGTATCTAAGATGAATTCGCCTCCTGGAACAGGGTAGCCCAATATTGGGGGCGAGGTCAACCGTTCTTTCAAGGAGTCAAACACTTCTTGACACTCGTTTTTCCAGCTGAAAGCTCTACCTTCTTAAGTCAATCTACTCAGAGGCTTCTCAATGTCCCCAAACTTTCTTACATAACGGCGGTAGTAGGAACAAAGGCCCAGGAAACTTTGAACCTACTGTTTATTGACAGGGGTAGGCCGTTCTTGGACTACCTGAATTTTTGCTGGGTCCACTGCTACTCCTTCTACACTGACGATGTGTCCTAAATGGGCGACCTTTGTTTGAAAAATGTGACACTTCTTTGCCTTTAACATCAAATTGGCTGCTTTAAGCCTCTTGAAGACCTCTTCAAGATTTGACAGGTGTTCCTCAAACGTCCGGCCAATCACTACGTCATCGAGGTATACAAGGCGAATCTTACAGGATAAGCCTCTTAGAATGTTCTCCATCAGGCATTCAAAGGTTACTGGGAGGTTGCAGAGGCCAAAAGGTAAAACCGTGAACTGCCATAGTCCTGACCCAGTTGTAAACGCCGTCTTTTCCTTGTCTGCTGGGTCCATCTCTACTTGCCAGTATCCACTTTTTAGGTCCAGAGTTGAAAACAGTCTAGATCCTGCTAGAGTGTTAAAAGAGCGTCATCGATTCTTGGCAATGGGTAGCTGTCCTTCTTCATCATATCATTAAGTTTCCGGTAATCTAGGCAGAAACGGGTCGTTCCATTTTTCTTCTTTACGAGCATACCGGAGAGGCCTATGGACTACACAATGGCTCCACCACTTCATCTCTCACCATCTCTTGAAGAGCATTTTCAGCAGCTTGACGAATAGGGCGTGCATCACCATTATCGATTCTAAGACCCACCACGCTTATTCTACCTGGCTTACCGGATTCCGAGCCAAAGACAGGGCGATAGCTATTCACAAGGTCCCATACTTTCTCCTTTTCCTTTCTTGACAGTGACGGGTCAAGGCCTTCTATAATAATAATAATAAAAGGTTAAGTGATATATGATATACCTGAAGGATCAATACCAATACCCCCTATTTCTGCTCACTCATCACATACTCTGACAGCAGACAAAATCCAATTTCAAAAAATTAGTTTTAATGCAATCCTCTCTTTTTTTTTTTTTTTGTTCCTTCCCCCGCGGTTAAAATCTTCCTTGGGTGGGTTGACTTTTATTTCATGGTCTTCCCAACCTGGTTAAAATAGATTGGGTTGAACCTCTACATGCTACACATGGCCAAGTAGGGGTACTAAACAAAAAAAAAGTGAAAAAAACCAGTTCCGCTTAAGATTCCACTAAAGATCATTATATTTATATTATACTACTTAACCATAAATATCAAACAAATAAATAAATATAAATTAAAGTGAATTTAAACAATGTACCTTGACCAGCTATGGCAACTAAATAAGTTGAATCACGAAGATTTAGAGAAGCTCTACCAGAAGCATTGTCTTGATGATAAGTAAACCTAAGTAAAAACAAAAAAGTAATCTATTCAATAAAACTTTACTTATCACACAAAAATGGCAACATTTTATTTGATTAGAAATTAAAATATTTTCCATTTCGAGTACTGCAGTTACTAGCCAGTGATTTCTGCATTCACTAGTATAACATATTGTCACCAAAAAGGAAAAAGGGCAAAACCTTGATTTTGTAAATTTTACAGGAAGAAAAAAAAATACAGTTTTCTCATTTATTTCTTTACTTCAACTAAAAAAAAAAAAAAAAAAAAAAAAAAAAAAAAAAAAAAAAAAAAAAAAAAAAAAAAAAAAACTGGTGTGGTGTAAGTGAACACACAACTTTCAATTACAACTTACATTGTTTAGAAATTGACGTGTTTTGTTAATTGCCATTTCTCAAAGTCACATATTTTTCCACATTCATTTCTTATTTTTGTTTATATTTTCTCTCTAAAGTACACTAATTTTATTTTTATTATTAAATAAAAGTTTTTACTTGCGATAATTCGGCAATTCAAGCATAATACTCCAAGTCTGATTTTATAATTCTCTATGTAGTCGTTGAAAACTTCATTTAGTTATCATGAAACAAATAATTTCCATGAAATGAAATTATTTCATGAACGGCTTTAATTATAAACAATCGTCTGTCATTAGAGGCGTACTGAGGGTCCACTTTCAATGAGCACAAAATCCTTAGCCATGTCGTCCCTCGGATAGGACGTAAAATGGAGGTCCCGAGCCTAAGGTAAAATTTAGGACTCCCACTGTAGCATCGTCCGATTAGCCTTAGTGGCATAAAGTGACGTTAAACAAACAAACAAACAATGAGCCCATGAATCTGGCTGCAGTTCCTTAGCACTTTTTGGCCTTGATTTGTAAATTCATTAATATAACTCTCATTTTCTAGTTGGGAGTAATTTAATATTTCAACATTTTGAGTCTCAGTTGGTTCCAGTGGCAGAGTTAAAGAGTTTATGTCTTCGACTTGGTACTCATCGTATTGCTCCGGCAATGATAGTATTAATTTTATTATCTATAAATTTCTTATTTATTAATCTTTATGTTATAACCAACTTAATTTAATATATGCATATTGCTGGATACTTACTATAGGATGCTTTAACTAAAAAATCAAATTAAGTATCCTTGTCTTCTTACTATTAACTATAAACTACATTAAATTTAAACCATATGAATCTCATGACGGTTCAACACACACATAGTTGCCTGATAAGTTTTGTCTCCGTAAAAAACTTACTAATTGTTGCTACTTCTTAAAACACGTCGCTTTCTACTCCAAGTAGGTTGGTAAGTGAAAGTTGTGTAACGAGCATCACACCAGATTTTTTTCATTGGATTTATTAATAATAAAGTAGATATGGCCTCTATTTATATAAACAGCAAGTTTCTGTAAACTATTAAGATTTATCCATCCAATACTTTTCGAGTGTTAGGCAACAAACATACGGCCCTTCCATTTTTACATATAAGATTACTACAGTACAAGCAAATTTGCATGAAAAAGGAGTTACCTTCAATAAGGTCAGGTAAACAATTTTTTTAACTCAACTTATCTATAACCAGCATGGAAAAAACAATTTTTTTAAACAAAATTTCCTTTGTGAAAAGTTTCTGTGGCCTAAAATCCACAAAATTTATGGAATTGTTAAATTGTTTTCCTTATAACTCGAAAATTATGCATCACAAAAAAAATGGCCTACTTCTTATGTGAAAATAATTTCCAGTTTTCAAACAACAATATATTAAATAATTTAGTTCTATTTTGAATGAACATTAATTTGGTTGGGTTCTTCCAAACTAATTCTTAGACAAAAAAATTATTAAATATTAATTATTATTAGAACTACTGTTTCAAATAAAACTCCTAGCTTTTATTGCTTTTTCATCTATAGGATATTTAGTTAATTTTGAAATTGGTTTAAGTCAATTAAATCTTTAAAAGAAGAGTTTTGTATGAAAATCACACACAATTTCATATTATAATAAGTGTCCATTAATCAAGACTAATAAAATTCTTAAAAAGATATTATATCATAATATATTTTTTAATTTATTTAAATGGATTAAATATCTTGAAACAAGAAATAAATTAGCCTACTTTTATAGTTATAGAAGTAAACAAACAAATAATCCATATTTTTATAAGCAACAGAAGTTATTTTAACTTTAAATTATTTATTAAACAGAACAAGAGTCAAATATAAAAAAAAAAAAAAAAAATGGGCACATTTCCCTTTAGAGACCTTGGTAATTATTCATTTATTCGCATACATTATTTATTTATTACTCATTTATTAACCAAAAATAAATAAATTTGGAAATGTAAATAAACTTCTATTTCAATCAATCAAGTTATAACTAATGTAAATAACTTATCTTACCTGTGGTGGGACCTGTTTTTTCCAGGACTCGAAATGAGTGAACTAGGAGAAGGTGATGAAGATTGTCTTTCAGTCAATCTTTCAACATTTTCAACAACAATTCCCAGCCATGGTACATACAAAGAAGCAATTCTAGCAAGTTGCCCCTGTGAAATTTTTTTATATAAATAAAAAGTATTATAAATATAAGGAAAGAATTAGTGGTGGTAAAAGAATCTACTAATAGTAATAAACCATTCTATTATTGTTTCAATCTGACAATGCAGGCCTTTTTCAGGGTGTGACACTGGCGAGGGCACAGCCTAAAATGAACAGTTCTAGGATCTGGCCTCGCCAATTCAGTGAAAAGTGTGCCACATTGTTGGGTTGAAACGTAGCTATAATAAAATAGTTTATTACTATTAGTAGATTTCTATACTACCACCCAGACTAATTATTTCCTTGTTGAATACATGGTCAACTATCAATTATCAAATATTTTTATACTCCCGGTAATCGGCTGAAAAGGGTGGCAGAAACCTCACAGATAAACCGATAATCCAGTAAATGTCACAAATACTTTTTAAAAAACCTAAATTGGAATATATATTCAATTTTTCGCTACCATTTTGGCTTCTTAAGTCCAGAATCTTCTTCTTCCATTGGCTTGACAGACCATTACTGGACCCTGGCCTCCTCTAATAAATTCTGCGTCTACAGGTTGTTGGGCGGCTGCTTTCCGATTTCTGAAGCCTAGGATTCTCCAGACATCCTCCATTACACCGTCCATTTCCCTAAGCCATGGTCTTCCTTTGCAACTGGCACTGTGTAAATCCTCGCTCACTATTCTTCTGGGGATCTCATCCTCTGACATACGAGCTACGTGACCAGCCCACCTAAGTCTTCCCAGCCTGATGTGGGTAAATATGTCGGGCTCATCAAGGAGATTATACACTTCTTGGTTACCTCTTCTGAGGTATACCTTTCCGACTTTTCTAGGTCCATAAATTCGTCTTTTGAAATCTGCAAGCCTTGTTCATCCGACCCTCAAATCACTTATGACTCTGATCTGTATGTTAGCACAGGTCTTATTAACATTTTATATTTGGTTTTACTTACTTACGTATGCTTATACTTCGTTTTACTTAACCTGTTCGCTGCGGATCAGTCCAAGGCTTGACCTTGAGTGGGTGCTAGGGGGCTGCTGCTTGAGCAACCACCCAGTGCTGAGTTCTTTTGGCTAGTTTTTCATCGCAAATTCGTCATTTCCGATTTAAAAAAAAAAAAAAAATACATGCTCATTATATCGGGACTTTAGACCGGTATTGGTAGAGATTAAATTTTTTTTTTTTAATAATGTTCTTGTGTGTGATATGTTTTGAAGCACGGCAATAATCACAAAGATACTTCACACAAATCACAGCAATACATCGTTAATTTTCTATTTTTGTGTTTACTACGAACTAAACTAAAAAAAAAAATTCCATCCTCATTATCTCCGGACTTTAGACCGGTATTGGTAGGGTTAAAATTTTTTTTTTTTAATAACGTTCTTGTGTGTGATATGTTTCAAAGCATGGCAATAAACACAAAGGTACTTCAAACACATCACAGCAATACATCGTTGATTTTCTATTTTAGTGTTTACCACAAACTATACTGTGAGACTTGAACAGGTACAGTGCCTAGGCCAAAGCAGGTATAAAAAGGTCTGGCCACTCAGACCTGGCATAGAATGAAAAAGAGATGCCTACGCTACCTACTGGGTATTCAAAGAGTCCAAAGATTGATTTAGAGACCGCTAGATGCTGTTTCAGGGGCACAGAAATATGTGCGAGTAGCAGACGTTCAGAATAACAGATCTGTGATAGTAACACTGGAGGCAAGCTCCCTTAAGCGCACAGATCTGTGTTAGTAGCACCTGAGGCACGCCTGCCTACCGCATATATCTCTGTTAGTAGCAGTTAAAGGGTTAATAACGTTATAGTTTGGTTGTTCTTGATAAGTACTTGCTTATAAGATAAGACATATACAGTCTTCCTAGACCAAAGTAACAGTGGTTGGCCATAAATTTTCTCCTTTTGATTTCCTTTGATATGTCATTGCCTAAAGTGCCCCAAGTAGATGAATTTGTTAACTTGTTCGAACTTACATTCGCCAAACTGAACGATATTTACCATGTTGCTATTTTCGGAGGTAATATATTTTGTTTTTATTTCATGTTAAAATCCAAATCGTCCAGCTGCTGCTTCAAGAGCCAGGAAAGCATCGCGCACTGCAACCTGGGTTCTTCCAATGATATCTAGATCGTTAGCATATCCTAGAATCTGGATCATATTATTAAATATTGTGCCTCTTGTCTGGATACGTGCATCTTTTAAGCCCTGTTTACACGGTAACATTGTTGGATCCAACGTTGGAACAAAGTGACTTTTGACATAAAATGTTACCATGTAAACGATCTTTGATCAAACAATGTTTCCAAAATATGAGATATGTTCGAAGTCTTGGATCAAAGTGCGGCAGCGCTCCCCCGTTAAAGAATCGTACTACTTCCCAAAACACTAGTCGGCCATTATTCGATAGTGATTAGCCTGTTCGGTTTGTTAGCAATATGCCTTTGTTAAACCTAAAAAAAGGTAGTTTCTGACAAGGGAACAACTTTTTAAAGTTATTTGGAACAGTGTTTTATTATTAAACTTATCCGTGTGATGTTATTGATGTTTCATACAAATCGATAAGTCACAATAGGAATATTTGAAAAGTCATTGTAATAACAAGGTAAGTTAAGATTTACTCTACTATTTTGTCATATATTTTTATCTCACTTTAAGAACCAGTAGGGAATGTTGAAGTTAAATGTGTATAAAGAATGTTTTTTTCTTATAATTTACTTATACTGCTCCTGGAGGTTACAAAACAAGCTATTCCGTAGTGTTTTCTTTATGTTTTAATTACCATTTGGATGTAGTTCAATACTATTAGCAGTTGCTACTCAATTTTGAGTTCTTTGCTCATAGTAAGGGAAAGAGAGTTAGATTTGTAAAACCTAAATTTTTTGTCATAATCACAACATAACCTTGTGGATTAGCTGAAGTTTTTAGTTTCATATATTTTTAATTCAAGCTTTAATTTAATTACTTTACAACTAGACTTTATGTAAGTTGAACTATATAAACTTTGTGTTTTTAGTTATTTAATAAAATTGGAGGAGCTTTTCAGAAGAGGATTTCGGGGCAAGACAGAAATAATTGTATTTCATCAAGTTTATTTGGCTAAAGAAATTTATTGCTATTATAATATGTAAAAAATACTTATATATTTTTATGATATTTGTTGTTTTTTTTACTTAATAAGCTTAATGACAATTTTAGCCAATTTACAATACAAAAATGTGGATAATGGCGCCTTCAAAGCTAGTCTTGCGAGAGTAGTATGTTTTCTGGACGCCTAGGAGCGCTGATAGAATTGGATCTAACAGATCGAACGTGTTCAAAACATTTGATCAAATTGATTTTTGCACTAGGGATGATAGATTAGGGTTGAATTTTCTACGATAGTAACCACTCATATTTCAAAAGCAATTCTTATTTCAGTTTCTTTTTTTTTCAAAATTAATCTTGTTCCAATTATGTAAAAAAAATCGAGATGCAGTAAATAATATCTCATATATAAATACAAAATAATTATCTGAAATCTATATAATCATACAATATATTACTTCTCAAGGAATTTTTTTTGTCAGTACGCTGTAATGAGGCGAAATCACTCATTTCGCCTTCGATTGCGAGTTAAAAGTGCAAAACTGCGGTTTTGGTGATAGAGATTTGGTAGTAGAGGTTTCTAAATGGTGTCAATCTTTACAGGTTTTCAAGGAGAACATTTTTTCAATTAACCCCTTCGTTTGGGAGTTGTAAGCGAAAAACTGCAATTCTCAGAGAAAATGGTCACAAGACTTTTTTGAAGGTGTCATTTTTTTCAGTTTGTCGAGACGAAAATTATTGGTTACATACACTTTTCCGATTGTCGCCATTGTTTGCGAGTTACAAGCAAAAATATGCGATTTCAGTCAATATAATCAGTGCACTCGCTTTCGCGAAACCGATACGTATATTTAAGCATGTGGCGTTTTCCAGACTGCGCTCTTTCAGTGACATCAGTGTTCAAAGAGGTCCTGCAAACATGTAAATACTATATAAATACCTAAAACTTATGTTTCAAAAAATAAAAATTCTACAATTTGAACACATTTATTCTTTACTTCAACCCTCACCTATGCCCATGACACAGTAAATACGCTCTATACGAATCTAAAAATACGGTGTGTACTTTAATTAAGTAGGTTAGAGTGCGAATGCTTTGCAGGGGTCAGGTAGTAATAACAAATGTATAAAATATAAAAATATACTATAAGGGTCCTTTTCCAAGAAAGGGCCAAACGCTGCCCCGATAGATTTCGAATTCACCTCACCAGTTTGGTCCATTAATAAAACCTCTAATTATGCTTTCTGACTTATCCTATCGTCATCATATGATATGAATAAAAACTCATTGAGTAAAAATGTGAAATGAGTAAAATCTCATATAAAAAAAAATTAATGGTTAAATTTCAATTTGAGCAGTGGAAAACTTCCCACGCCATGTCACAACTGGAATTTCCAAACCACGCTCGTCTACGAATTGACCATTGACACTTATTGAATTTTTTTAAATTGTGGTGCTGTTCAAAACCTCTCAAGATTATAATGTGAGATGTGCAAATTTCTAGGAATGATAGAATGGTAATTAGAGGCCTTGTCCCCGGTTTTTAGCTTTTCTCCAGCTTACGTGGTATTTTCCTATTATGGCTGTTTTAACTATTATAGGTAACAGTGGCCACTGCCTAAAAGTAGGAGTACATCTCAGGTAACAAATAATTTATTCTCAAAATATTTTCAGTCACTGTAGAATCAACAGGATGAGAACGTTTGTGCTATGACGTCAGGTGGCATACAACCCGTGTCTTTCCCCTGCCTCTATCCACTCGGAAAGTAATTTTATCTAAATTTTTTAGTTGCTTTTTTTTCCTTTTGCTCGTTGAGACGTTTCCGATGGACTATAATTTATTTCTTCAAAAATATCTGTATTTAAGTAGTAAACCAGAAAAAAATCGAGGGCCATACAATAGCATGTTTGCATGTACTTGGAGAGTAATTGCATGAAAATGTTTTTGTTGCGTTCTACATCTAGAGCTTATTGAAATGTGTCCAACGATCTATCACATTTGTCATAAAGCTGCTTTGTTTAATTAGTAAGCGAGAAAAACTAGATAACCACACAAACTGCAATGTCTTTCTCCCGCCTCTACGTATGTGAGTCCCTGTTGTAGGCTGTCTGCCCTAATAAATGAAGTATGCTATCTGGAGAGTAAGGAAGACTACAGATTGAGGCTTGGCTCTCGATTGTCTGAGCCGTTTGCTGCATCAAAGGGCCTTGAACAGGGATGCAGTATGTCTTCAACATTGTTTAAAATTTATGTTATACAAACAATAATAGAGTACACTTTGGTAACGAAAAGGAATAGACATCAATGGGGATATGTTATTCTCCCTTTTCTTTGCCGATGACCAAGCAGTGGTCGTGTAAAACAGAGATGGCCTGGAAGAAGCGCTGAGGAACCTGGAAAGAGAATGCCTGGTAGTTAACTGTCAAGAGGCTGCGGGCCTTCAGATTAATGGGAAGATCTGCAAGAGTGTAAACTCCCTCAAATACCTGGGGTCAATACTACATGAGAATGGCACTTCAGAACCCAAAGTCAGAAGGAGAGTTGGCCTGGAAAGAAAGGTAGATAGAATGGTGCAACAAGTTCTTTGGAACACGATCATCTCAACGGAAAACAAAACGAAAATTTACAGAAGTATTTTTGAACTCTCCCTCAGCTACTCCGCAGAAACCTGGACACTTTACCCAGGACTGTACTCTAAATTACGTGGCAGAGATGGATTTCTGGAGGAGATTATGATTACCGGCCTAGAAAGAGTCAGGAATGCGGAGATTCGGAAGGAGCCGAAGGAGTTCTGAAGAGGATTGGGAGGAACAGACTGCGATGGTATGGACACTGCGAACGTACCTACGTTCGCACCACCTGGTCAAAGAGATTTCTGCTCCGTACCCGGATGTGGGACTGCGTGGAGGAAGGAGATGACCTGCACAGGCTGGTTGGATATAGAGAAGTGGAGAGACCTCTGACTTAAACAGGCAACCCATTGAGGGAAAGGATCTGCGAAAGGAAAAAGGAAGAAAGTGTTCATAAAATATTTAATATATGTTCCTTCTGTCTATTTTTCAATTTTTTATGCATTGTCACCTAATGTATTATCTCAATTTTGTTATTATTGAGTCCAGACATAACAATTTGTATTCAGTACCATATATTTTATTAGTGTTTAATATTTTATTTCCACTTAGTTGTCATGTAGCCTTTCACTTCAAAGGCGTTGGGTTTCCCCGTCATAAACCTTTGAAGTCGGCAAACTACCCCCTACCACTACCTCTTACCTTATTTTACCTTCAGTCTTTGTATCTACCTGGACTCAGAAGGTAAATATCAGATTTTATTTTATCTTGCTAACCTGCCACTTATTTAAATATTCATGTATAATGCTTACGATCTTTTAAATTATTATCAGTTCTGTAAGTAATCATTTATTGTCATCCTCTAGCATAGATACTCATATATTTGTTTTCTTTTAGCCATGATGAATATCCACAAGTTGGATCGAAACGTTGGGTTTCGAAAATAAAAATTTTTTTAAACTGATAATCCTGATTATCATTTAACCTATCGTAAAGAATAACAGTTGACTATCTCTCACCTCTATATATGATTTATTTATTATTTAGAGTAAATAATCCAATAAATATCACAAATAATTTTTTAAAACCGTAAATTGGAATAATATATATTATATTCAATTTTTTTTTTACCATTTTGGCTTCTTTTTTCAAGTCCAGCATACACCACAAAAAAAAAAAAATTCAAAACCAATATTTTTTTCTGAGCAGTCTCATAAAAGTATTTGATTACAGTAAAAATACATTTTAAAATAGAAATAGTAGTAATAAAAAACTGGTATTAACATAAAGTAAACTAAAATTATTTTGGAAAGGATACCTACTCCAGTTTTTCTAACTTGGCTCAATATTTCAATCCTCAAGGGATGACCAAATATAATATTTTAACTTCTCTTCACAAATGTTAGATTAGGATTGCTATAATTATGTAGCTAGAAGGGTCTACATCTCAAAAATACCTACGTAAACTAAGGGTGCTATCTAAGCAAGAGTAAATACTCAGTGGGGTATCTCACCAGAGCTATGCTGACCTATCTGGTTGGATAGGTGGTGAGGTTAATTCAAAGGGATGGGCATGATCCTTATCCGCACAAGTGTACTCAAGCGAGACTTCCAACAGTCCCCATATCCTTTGATTGGCTAATAACTTTTGAACACTTTACAATAATGTCAGAGGATAGGTGTTCTATAACTGGGAAGTATGAATTTCCAATCCTAAACCCAACACCTGGGAGGCACTGGTTCCCAGATGTAGCAGTGAGGTGATAGCAGTGAAATGATGAGGATTTATAGAATGGTATCTGGTTACCACTCCTATCAACTACTCTATTAGTGGTGGGGTTTAAATAACAGAGCAACCTTAAATCACCTATTAATATAAAACATAATATAAAAGGATAACCTGTTACCAGCATGATGATGTTATTGAAATCACCTTTTCATAGTTGAGCAGGCATCACTTGCACAGGCATGATAATAGGGGAGAGCATTATAACAGTGTGGAAGAATCACTGGGTAACAGTGCTATCGCTGAATGTTATAACATTGAGGAAGAGTGATAGGGTAACACTGGTATCGCTGTTATAACAATGTGAAAGATTGTTTCGGCAAAGAAAGAGAGTTCTGAATAACACATCCAATACCTTTTAGTAGTGGGGAGGCCTGATTTGGCAGGTGGGTGTGCTTTAATGCAATATGAAGTTGTATATAACAATAATAATTAAAATAATAATAATAAAAAATAACGACTCCAGGTAAATAGGGGGGTAGGTGTGGGTTCTATTATGGTATTTTAGCACCCTTCACCCTCTACCACTGTGAAAAAAATTAGAACCAACTACTGCCAATAAAAGAATTTATATCAATTTAAATAATTTCTTTTCATAAATTAAATAGTCAACGTGGATGAAATCAAAACCCATTTTTATCCAATAATTTTACAGCCATGCTTCTTATTTATAAAATGTGTTTGGAACATTAATATAAAAAGTGAAGCTCATAAGAAAAAAATCAAATTTATTTTAAGCAAACTCTGAGCTTGTCTCTCTGATATTACTTTTTTTTCTATTGAGCTTTACTTTTTATATTATTATTGGATTGAATACATTTTGAATATTTACCTTTGCGAGAGGTAATTAGCTAGGAAAAAATATATTAATTAGTTATTGAAAATTTACGTGTGCAAGAGCTAACTAGAGCGCGCGGAGAACGAGTTGGCAATAGTGGTGGTCCCTGGTGGGGTCGGAGAAACCCTCCCCCCCTACCTAATCAATAGACTTACCTAATAAAGATTTTTGGGCTAATTACCTATGCGAGAGGTAACTAGAGTGCGCGGGGTATCAGTTTGAGGTAGGCAAGGGAGGGTCGTAAAGTATTATTATTAGGTGAGAGAAAATTAAGTCAAGAAAGTTAATAAATAGGCATGTGTACACTACATCAAAAAACTTTTGATATCCTAATCTATTAATTTTTCAATAAATAAATAAGATTATAGGAAAAATGATCAATTTGAAAATAATAAGTTGCATTATTTGTCCCGTGGTTTACAAAGTAATAATCGCCCGCAAAATATGAATTTTTTAACCTAAAATTTGTAGATAATGTGAGGTAAAAACACAATTTTTACGTCGTTGAATAAATATGGTAATAATTTTTTTAAATGTGACATTTTACAGCAGCAAAACATTTCAACTATTTTTTCAACTATAACCCAGTATAACTTTTTATCTGTTAACTGCATAGTCATGAGAATGGTCTCAATGGAATCAGAACTTACTTACCAGGACATATTTGCTTCCAAAATAATTGTTCTTAATGGAGAAAAGGGAAGAAAACGCATTAAGAGAACCGCATTAATAGGGTCTCTTATACCTAAACAATATATGGGCAGACTCTGAGGTTTCGAAAGCTTTTAAAACTAATACTGAAACTGAAGTTTCAGGATGGTACAAATTTTGTTCTAATCATGATTATTTTTGGTCTATTTTCCTGTACTATTTATTACAAACAATTTGTACTATGTTATTCTTTCATTCCACCTATCTCACAACTCCCTGAACGAAGCCGGGTACAACAGCTAGTTAATAATAAATATAAAAATAATGATGATTAATTATCTACTTTCTAATAAACTATTCATAAATGAATAAATTATTATTATGGATTTCATACCTTTTTAATGAAATAAAAAATGTATACCAATTATTTGGAAATTGACAATATGTATCGCAAAAAAATACATCTTATTCCCTGCTCTATTATCGTAGTGTCTTTCATAGTCGTTGGCAATGCGAATATTCTTGTGGACTATTACTTTTTGTCTTCTATTCTTTTGTGGAATTTGGACAAGTAATCTAGTCCGAATAGATCCGTATCGGGTTTTCTGCCAAAAATTAGGTCATAAGGTAACCTCATCTCTCAACTGAAGAAAACTTTTGTGGGAGTCTGTCCACATGATTCATTTACTGCTGATCGGTATGCCATGAAGAAGTAAGGGATCTGACTACCTCGATCCCACTGGTGGTCGGAGGCTACCTTGGAAAGGTGCCTGATGAGGGTTCGGTTCATCTGTTCTAACATTCTATCAGACTGTGGATGAAGGGCCATAGTAACAGTTTTTCATATCTCAAGTCTTTTGCAAACTTCCTTGAATAATTATAATAATCTCCGAAATAGGTTATGAAATCCTTTACCAGACGTCAGTCAAGATCACAGCCTCTTGGTTAGGAACGGCATATGCTGCTATCCACTTGGAAAAATAGTCCTCAATGACAAAGTCGTACTTATTACCCGCTGGGTAATAAGTACGTGTATCTTCTTTTGTCTTCTATTCATTATTTACCAAACAAATGTTTATTTACAAAATTACAACTTTAATTTTATGACTACTTAAAGACAACTTAATGTCACGAAAACAAGAAATCTATCTCATCTAAATTGACACCTTTATATATCGCATTTTGAATATCTTTTAGACATTTTTGTAAAGATGTTTTTTACAATTATAATTTTAATTATCTAATGCTAATTTAATTTACAATTAATGTTAGGTATATGGAAAATATGAGACATAAATAAAATAATATAATATAACAAGATTTTATACATTATCTAACGATGCCAATCGTTATTAAAACCACAATCAGAATTAAAATTATTATTTTAAAATTGAATATCTAATAAAATATTTAAAAATAAAATATCATTACAATATATAGGTATCAAGTGCCACATCTGGTAACTCAATTTCAATGAAATGGTTGCTACGGCATTTACCAACCTCAAAAACTACTTATTAATATTATTTACACACACCATCTCAAGAGAAAATCCGATGTTCAATTTTTGAAGGATCACAATACTGTCTCTTTTTATATATTTGACCAATAGGTTAGGGAAAGTAAAAATTCTATATTTTAGTACCATAAGGTGAGTATCAATATAAATAGAAAAGGAAAATATTATAAAAATAATGATTTGTGTACTCACTTTAGCTTGATAACGATCATCCAATTCATGTTTCGCCATCAGATCCCTTAGAGTTGTCAAGGCAAGTTTTCGAGCACATGATTCAAGGGTAAGAGATGCTCTTGTTTCTGATAACAATAAGCCTGCCAAGTAATGATGCTTGCAGAATTCATCTGACAGCCAATACTCACTACAAATATCTTTTTTAAAATTCAATTTGATTAATGATCTTTTCAAAAAAATAAATTAATTCACATTATGAAGAAATATGAAAGATAGCAAGAAATATTAAATTAATTTATATAATAATTGGCAGATAATTTGCAACAAAGTAAAAAGATAGATCATTTTACCAAGAGTAGAAATTATTTAAAACAAATACTTAAAATCCTTTTAGTACTTATTTTATTTATGACTGGGCCATTCCACATCCAGCTGAAGTTCAGTTCAACACCGATGCTCCTCAGATTTTGATAAACATTTGTACATATTAAGTACACACAGAAATAAGAAAAAATGACAAATTTTCCACAATTCCAACAACTATTTTCAGAATTATGATCATTTGAACTTATGAAATTTTTCAAAGTTGAATAACATTTATCGAAAAATGCCTTGAGCAAAAATCTCTCTCTAACCAGCCTAATCTTTATCTTTATATATATAAAAATCTCGTATCCTGATGTTTGTCGAAGGTAAAATCAGAAACTACTCAACCAATTTTGATGAAGTTTTGCTCATTGTGTGTAGTTTTGTCCAACTTAAAAGATAGGATATTTTTTGTCTTGAATATTGACATCAATATTTCTTTTATTGCAAATTAAATGCTTATTATACTACAATTGAGTGTGGTTATTTGTAAGTTCTATAAATTTCCAACAGATGGCAGTGTAAGTTTATTTATTGACACAACACTTCATTTTCTTTTGATATTTAAGATGGATAAGCGTCCAGTAGCCAAATCTCTTTTTCTGGCTTGGACTAGGAAAATCAGTCTCTTTCCCATGGGCAATTATGTGTCACCTTTTCACATGAAGGGAAAACATCGAATCTATTAGTTTAGCAAAAGACAGGTTAACCAAAATCATAGTGCACCTATTAGCACAACAATAAATAGAAAATGTGAATTATTATTGTCACGTGGAAGATGTCCCTTGAACCTAAAAGACCCTGAGAGAGAGTGGGGCAGTCTGGGAGAGTCGGTCTGAGAGGGGCAGAGTGAGAGACAGTCAGCAGTCTGGAGCGGAGGCTGGGTCTGAGATGGGCAGTCTAAGTCTGGGACAGGCGGAGTGAGCCTGGGGCATAGTGGGACCCGAAGTAGTCAAGTACCCCCAAGTGATTTATGAGTTATGGTACCCCCCCCTTTTGTAGGTGGGACTTGCAAGATTATTTATTGTACAAAATACATGATGTAAATAGTACTTAGTTTGATTAATTACCACACAACCCTTGCCCAAAGATTCCAGTGTCACATTAGATTTGTAGATTTGAGAATAGGGGTGACATTATTATAAAAGTTATAAATTATCTCTGTAATATATTGTAGATGAATGTGTCTGGATAGAGATTTTAGTGATATAATAATGTATTTAAATAGTATTAAAACTCTTTTAATTCAAAAACCCGCGAAGATTGTTAGTTCGCTTGAAAGTGCTATTTTCATTCACATTCATCTCACATATTTGTATGAGGTTGTTTTTTGAGATATTTTAGTTTTCTTTCAACTTTAATTTAACTGTTTTGAATTTAAATATAATTAAATCTTTTATAACTAAATAACCCACTCATATTTTAACACTTTTGTGGGTAACAAATATTTATTTACAGAAATATTCAGTTATCACAATGCCAACGAATTATTACAACTTAAACACTTGAACAGGTTACAAAATTGATAACTTTATCACACACAATCATATGACTTGAGCAACACAGTCAAGACACAGACTTTAACTAACTCATTCAGTCTCTGCCCCTTATATATATCGTAAATAGTGGGGCCTGAAATCTTCTAGAACAATGTCGGCAATTCTCCGTCATTCTGGAATGATCTAGACAAAAACAGTTCGTTCCAACCAGTTATTTTGTTCCAACATGCGGTCCGGGAGGTTACGCCATGTTTTTTTTTTTTTTTTTATTTGCTTATCGATTTAACGTTACACTGCCCCCTCCTTAGAGACATTCCTCCTGGATACATGATGATGTATGTATGATCTTCTTTTCCATGCTCCTGCTCCCTAGGTCAAACGAAAGGTCTCTTCCGTAGTCCACTGCACCAGTTCTTCTTCGTGGTTCCTTGCATATGGCGCCAAGCGATTATAATGGACGATCATAGGCCTTCCTTTGGGATACTTGGAGACCCTGTAGATCACATCGTTGATGCGCTTCTTTATTATGTAAGGTCCCTCCCAGTTCTTCTGCAACTTTGGGCAGAATCCTCGCTTTCTTCTTGGGTTATGGAGCCAAACGAGGTCTCCTTCTTGGTACCCGCCCTGATCGGCTTTACTATCGTAGTGTCTCTTCATCCGGTCGCTGGCGAAACGAAGATTCTTGCGAACTAGCTCGTGCGTGTAATCAATTCTCTTCTGGAGTCCGGATACATAGTCTTGCCCAGATATATCCACCCCAGGTTTGCTGCCAAAAATGAGGTCACAAGGTAACCTCATCTCTCGACCGAAGAGAACTCTCGTAGGTGTCTGTCCAGAGGATTCATTAACTGCAGAGCGGTAGTCCATGAGGAAGTATGGGATCTGACGGTCCCAATCTCGTTGATGGTCAGAGGTTACCTTGGAAAGGTACTTTATAAGGGTTCGGTTCATCCGTTCTACCATTCCGTCAGACTGTGGATGGAGGGCCGTAGTCCTGGTCTTTCGAATCCCAAGCCTCTTGCAGACTTCCTGGAATAATGTGCTCTCGAAGTTCCTCCCCTGATCTGAATGTAGTTCAATTGGTACTCCGAAACGGGTGATGAACTCCTTCACCAAAACGTCGGCCAGGGTGGCGGCCTCTTGGTTGGGGACAGCATATGCTTCCACCCACTTGGAAAATCAGTCCACGATTACAAAAACGTACTTATTTCCAGCTTCACTTTCTGGGAATGGTCCTAATATGTCCATGGCTACCCTCTCGAAGGTAGTCCCGCAATATACTGCTGCATCCGAGCACGGCGTTTGCGAGCTGGTCCGTTGCTTGCAGAGCAGGTGTTACATTTACGGCACCAGTCCCTGATGCCACCTCAGAGCAGTTCACCCAGTAGAACCTTTCGCGTACTTTCTGGAGTGTTTTCGTCACACCAAGGTGTCCTCCTGACACTTCATCATGTAGCAGACGAAGTACCTCCGGCACGCAGGTCCTCGGTATCAGAAGCTGCTTCCTGGATAGGCTGCCGTCTACATTCTCCACAACCCTCTTAAGCAAGCCATTTTCTATTACAAGGGAGTTCCACTGTGCCTAGTACGCCTTCAAAATAGGTGAGAATGGTGCTACCTCTTGCCAAGTTGGGCGGCGATTGGCTAGTTTCCAGTCCCGTATCATTTTCAACTCAGGATCATTTTCTTGCCTATCCCGGATTGTGTCAGGTGTCCATTCTTCACTCACTACTCCAACGGCGCAAAGGTTGGCCTCCTTCTGTTCGATTCGGCTACAATGAGAACAATTAGGCGGGCATGGTCTTCTAGACAGGGCATCTGCATTATGATGTCTTACACCTGGTCTGTGTTCAATTTCAAAGTCATATTCCTGGAGTTTTTGTAGCCATCTGGCAACTTGGCCCTCAGGATTCCTGAAATTTAGCAGCCACTTCAAGCTTGCATGGTCAGTCCTCAACAAAAACCTCGTACCATATAAGTATTTGTAGAAATGGTCAACGGACTTAACAACAGCCAGGAGTTCCCGCCTGGTTACGCAATAATTACGCTCAGGTTTTGATAGCGTCTTGCTAAAGTATCCGATAACCCATTCCTGGCCCTCCTGCAGCTGTGATAAAACTCCGCCTATGCCTTCTTCGCTGGCGTCTGTATCTAGGATGAATTTGCCTCCTGGAACTGGGTAGCCCAAGATTGGAGCCGAGGTCAACCGTTCCTTCAGGGCGTCAAACGCTTCTTGACACTCGTTGTTCCAGCTGAAAGCTTTACCCTCTTCAGTCAATCGACTCAGAGGCTTCGCAATGTCTCCAAACTTCCGTACATACCGGCGGTAGTAGGAACAAAGGCCCAGGAAACTTCGAATCTGCTGCTTATTGACAGGGGTAGGCCATTGCTGGACTACCTGAATTTTTGTAGGGTCCACCGCAACTCCTTCTCCACTGACGATGTGTCCTAAATAGGCTACCTTTGTTTGAAAAAGATGACACTTCTTCGCGTTCAACGTCAAATTGGCCACTTTAAGCCTCTTGAAGACCTCTTCAAGATTTCACAGGTGTTCCTCAAACGTCCGGCCAACCACTATGACATCATCGAGGTACACGAGGCATATCTTCCAGGACAAACCTCTCAAAATGTTCTCCATCAGGCGTTCAAAGGTCGCAGGAGCGTTGCAGAGGCCGAACGGTAAAACCGTGAACTGCCATAGTCCTGACCCAGTGGTAAACGCAGTCTTTTCCTTGTCAGCAGGGTCCATCTCTACTTGCCAGTATCCACTTTTCAAGTCCAGAGTTGAAAATAGTCTGGATCCCGCAAGAGCGTCGAGGGCGTCATCGATCCTCGGCAATGGGTAGCTGTCCTTCTTCGTCATTAAGCTTCCGGTAATCGACGCAGAAGCGGGTCGTTCCATCCTTCTTCTTCACGAGCACTACCGGAGAGGCCCATGGACTACTCGACGGTTCCACGACTCCATCTCTTACCATCTCTTGAAGAGCATTCTCAGCCTCTTCCCTCTTGACTTGGGGAAGTCGTCGCGCAGCTTGACGAATGGGGCGTGCTTCACCAGTATCAATTCTATGACGCACAACGCTTGTTTTACCTGGCTTCCCGGATTCCGAGCCAAAGACAGGGCGATAGCGATTCACAAGGTCCTTGACTTTCTCCTTTTCCTTTCTTGACAGCGACGGGTCAAGGCCTTCTAACATCCTTCGGAGATTTTCATTAGTTTGTTCCTTCTTAGTAGACTCCTGAAGTATCATGGAGGTTACAGGCTCTAAACTTCCCACCTTAGTGTCCTTCTTGATAGTGACCGGGTAGTTGTTGATATTGCAAAGGGGTATAGGAACCTTATCCGAAGGTATTACGAGCGCCTTCCCAACTAGGATTCCTTTTCCCACCTCCTGGTCGTGGTTTCGTGGCTCAAATAAGACGGGATGTCTAGGCTGATCCGTGGGAGTTGAAGAGTCGAGACGAGCAGCTACGATAGTCTCACATCTTGCAGGAAGTTCCACGTCTTCACCTAAGGTGACTTCTAAGCTGGCCGATTCTCGATTATGCATAAAAAGTTCCTCCCCCCTAACACTTACAACTTGCCGTTTCAGGTCTATTTGGAAACCACATGCGTTCATTATGTCCATTCCGAGAATCACTTCTTCTTTTATGTCAGCCACTAGAGCTGAGTGCGAGACACAGTTTGAACCCAACTGTATCCTTATCTCTGCTTCTCCGAATACTTTGGCTACTTCTCCTGTAGCGGTCCTCAGTCGCCACCTGGAGGGCGACAGCCTTTTATCACCAACTACTTTCGGGCCGATGATGGTCTTCGTAGCACCGGTGTCTACCAACATGGCGTATCCAGTGCCGTTGATGATGCCATCCACATATAAACTACCGGTTCTGTGCCCCAATGAGGCTACAACCACAAGGGGAGGGTCTTGAAGACGTTGTTGGGTCGATGTCGCCCTCCAGGGGTCGACCCGTCTTAGTTTCCCTGGGATTTTGGTGCGTCAGTAGCAGCCCGCTTCTTGCTGGCACTCCTGACATGTCCGAGTTCTCCGCATCCCCAACACCATACTGGTCTCCTTTTCCGAGAATCAAGCGCCTTCACAACTTTTAAAAGCACCTCTTCCAGGTTGTTCGGGTTCGCGGGTTCCTGATGCCCTTCGCTGTCGTCGGTACTGTTCATGGCCCGGACTCTTGCCTGGCTGCGAGAAGCCTCCGTAGCCGCTTCATACTCCAACGCAGTAGAGAGGGCATTCACCAACAGCTTAGGGCGAGCAAGACGCACCGCTCTCTAAAGTTCCGCGTCCCGTAAGCTGTCGACGAACGCTTGGACCGCTAAGCACTCCAACAAACTTTCTGGGGCCGTGGGATAAGCCAGTCTCACCATCCTGGCAACGTCCGCCTCAAACTCCTGGATCGTCTCTGCTGATTTCTGTTTCCTGTTTTTCAGCTGGGACTGATACACCTGCTCAAGGTGGGCGTGGCCAAACCGCATCTCTAACCGGCTTATCAACAAGTCAAAATCATAGGGATTGTCAGATTTCAGGGTCTGGAGGACATCCTGAGCTTCCCCTCGGAGGGCTACTGTTAAAGCAATCGCCTTATCTCTAGGGGACCACCCATTAGCACTTGCCGCAGCGTTAAATTGTTTCAGGTAATTCGACCAGGACGACTTACCATCAAAAGTCGGTGGTTTTATTCTGGCTCGGCTCTCTATGATGGCGGGTTCTCGTTCTTCCCCTTCTATCAATGGCTGATGGGCGAGCTGCTTTCTGTCGACTGCCTGAACTTTTTCTTCGAGCCTCCTTTCTAATTTTTCAACCTGCTCTTTAAAAACGGCAAACCTGTCATTTACGATGTGACAGCAAAAATTTCATCAAAATTGGTCAAAGGGAGGGGGTACTTTATTTAAAACCTTTTTACGTTCTTTCGATTTTCCCAAAAACGGCTCTAACAATTTTGAGTAAACTGAGTATTTGATGTATTAATATGCCCGAGATATGACTGTAAAAATTTCATCAAAATTGATCAACCGGAGGAGGCACTTTACTCAATAAATTTTATATCATTTTCTCGTGTTTTTTTTATTTACTCAAAAACGGCTTTAAAAATTTTGATCAAACTGGGTATTTAATGTTTGCATATGCCCGAGATATGACTGTAAAAAATTCATCAAAATTGATCAACCGGAGGGAGGATTTTACTTAATATATTTTGTATCATTTTCACGTGTTTTTTTTATTTACTCAAAGACGGCTTTAACGATTTTGATCAAACTGGGTATTTAATGTTTGCATATGCCCGAGATATGACTGTAAAAAATTCATCAAAATTGATCAACCGGAGGGAGGATTTTACTTAATATATTTTGTATCATTTTCACGTGTTTTTTTTACTTACTCAAAGACGGCTTTAACGATTTTGATCAAACTGGGTATTTGATGTATGTATATGCCAAAGATGTGATAGCCAAAATTTAATCGAAATAGGTCAAACGGAGGGGTCTTTTTATTTCATAATTTTTTTATCAAATGAAACCAAAAATAAGAAATGAATGAGGTTGTCTCAAACTCGGACCATTTCCCATTGTAATTACAATTATACACGGGGTGCACTGTGAAATCAGAGGAACGTAGCTATAAAAGAAAAATTATAAAATGGAATATAAATAGTTCCTAAGAATTTAAGGATTTCTTAAAAATTTTCCCACTTACTACAGTTCTCTTTAAAACACAAACCATGGATGATTTGTAGGAAAATTTTATTTCTGCTGTTTCCCAAACATCAGATGGAATAAATATAGTAAAATCTTTAACGGGACATAATATACAAGGTTATTATAGAAAGAAACCTTGGTATGATCAAGAGTGTAGGATGTTTAGGATAAAACTAAAACATTGCTTCACCATACGTAAGAAAAATAAATTCATGAGTGAATATTTAGCTAAAAAAAAACAATAAAATTGTTTTAAAAAATGAAAAATGGAAATATTCCATGTATATTATTGAAAAACTCATGGCAACTAACAATAACCTAACATTTTGGGGTATTATAAAGCAATTCAAGGGTAACTCCATCTCCGTATGGAATATTTCACTTGATAGGTGGGAAAAGTATTTTAAAAATTATTTACACCCCTAAAACAATACCCAATCGTTTTTTTATAGATTGCCATCACCCATTATTTGATGTATATATTACATCAGAAGAAATAAATAGTGCAATTAATAAAGTTAAACATAACAAAAGCTCGCCCCCATGAAGTCTATAAAGACTTTCCATCCAACTGGCTTTTGTATATAGAACATTTATTTGAAATCCTGGCAGTAGAAGAGTTACCTAGATCTTGGGGGAACATCATGAGTGTCATGATATTTAAGAAAGATGACAGAGAGAATCCCAATAACTATCGCAATATACCTATGGTGAACTGCACTTTGAAAATTTTTACACAAATTCTGTTAGGACAGATTACAATATGGGCTGAAGAATGTGACGTGCCAATCAGGTTTCAGAACGAGGAGGAGCTGTCAGGACAATGCTTTTGTCTTGAATGCCGTAGTTCAGAATCAGTTCCTTAGAGGGAAACCTAACATTTTTGTACTTTTTGTTGACTTCCAACGTGCCTTTGACTACGTTAACCATGGGTTGCTTTGGGATAAATTATTTTCAATAGGCTTAAGCGGCAAAATCATTTGTACGTGTATGATATGGATATGATACACCCAAATAAAGGGAATGACTGGAGGAATATCTCAAAAGGTAAAAATTATGGAGTGAGTTCTTCAAGGGGAAACTCTAAGCCCCATGCTTTTTAATTTGTATTTATCAGACATTGAATCATTCTTTCGTAGTAGGGGACTGTCTGGTATTCCTAATAATGAACTTACTGATGTTCTGCTTCTACTATTTGCGGATGATATGATTATTTTCTAGAGAGCTTTTAAGAAAAATCCATATTCTTGCATGAATATTGTAGGCTAAATAAACTTTCTCTAACTACTAGAAAGACTAAGATTTTGAACTTTTCAAGGGAATGACCAAAGAAATATAATACAGTATACCTAGAGGGAGACATAGCAGAAATGGTCGATAGCTTCAACTATCTGGGCGTTAATTTTTCGAGGACAGGAATGTTTTACAGGCCGCAAAGATGGCCATCTCAAAATCCAATTCGACCATTGGAACAGTATTAGATATTAGTTCTAATGCCAAACTCACTTCATGGCATGGAAGAGAGAAGTTGAAATAACCATCATAAATATAGCTTTGCTATACTGTGTCCATACTGTTTGTATAATTCTAAAAAAGTAAGAGCTATAATTAATTGATGATGACAAGAAGCAGTAGGAGATGTCCAGTTATAGTGACCACTTAGGCCTTTTTTACAATAGTTCCTGAATTCCCCAATATTTATTGGTGCCTACTAACTTTAAATATGTCCGGTTATATATTCAGATGATTCTCTCTGGGAAATATATAATTAAGTTATCGGTAAATAACAAGATTGTTAGATTTAACCCACAAACGGAATGTAAAATGTGCGATTATAAGGCCAACAAAACACTCTACCACATATTATTTGATTGTCCAATATATTTGCATATTAGAATGTTTCAGTGAGTGGATAATAACCTTGATATAATTAGACCGCAAAGTGTAAATGAAACGAGACTTATGTACTATTTCATGGCAAATATATCAAATTACAGGGATATGGTTAGGTAAAATAGCTTTTCTCAATAATGTCATGGGTTTCTTTTAATTTTTTACTTTCACTTACCTATATATGAAATATATAGTAAGTGGAAGTATTGCGATCGTGAAAAAATTCGACTTCCGGTTTTCAACGGAAATACACGTTTTGGGGTCCCCTGAGTCGAAAT
This sequence comes from Aelia acuminata, assembly GCA_911387785.2. Lineage (NCBI taxonomy): Eukaryota > Metazoa > Arthropoda > Insecta > Hemiptera > Pentatomidae > Aelia > Aelia acuminata. Next base: position 73,453,877 of record OU426978.1, on the reverse strand, counting down.
GACCAAGTCCCGCGAAATGGTCTGTGTGTGTGTGTGTCTGTGTGTGTGTGTGTGTGTGTGTGTGTGTGTGTGTATGTGAACAGACTAGCTCAAAAACTATAAACCGTGCGATCCTAAAATTGGGTATTTAGTGTAGGTATATGCCCGCGATGTGACAGCATAAATTTCATCAAAATTACTTAAAGGGAGGGGGTACTTTACTTAATAACTTTTTAGGTTTTTTTCGATTTTCTCAAAAACGGCTCTAACGATTTTGATTAAACTTAGTATTTGATCTATTTATATGCCCGAGATATGTCTGTAAAAATTTCATCAAAATTGATCAACCGCATGGGGCACTTTACTTAATAAATTTTGTAACATTTTCACGTGTTTTTTTTATTTTCTCAAAAACGGCTCTAACGATTTTGATTAAACCTAGTATTTGATCTATTTATATGCCCGAGATATGTCTGTAAAAATTTCATCAAAATTGATCAACCGCATGGGGCACTTTACTTAATAAATTTTGTATCATTTTTACGTGCTTTTTTTATTTACTCAAAAACGGCTTTCACGATTGTGACCAAACTGGGTATTTGATATATGTATATGCCAAATATGTGATAGCCAACATTTCATCAAAATTGATCAACCGCAGGGGGCACTTTACTTCATAAATTTTGTATCATTTTTACGTGCTTTTTTTATTTTCTCAAAAACGGCTCAAACGATTTTGATTAAACTGAGTATTTGATGTATGTATATGCCAAATATGTGATAGCCAACATTTCATCAAAATTGATCAACCGAAGGGGGGACTTTACTTAATAAATTTTGTATCATTTTCACGGGGTTTTTTATTTACTCAAAAACGGCTTTAACGATTAATAAAAATAAGATATGAATGTAGAAAAATGTGTGATTTTGGGAAATGATATCTAACAAAACACGTCAATTTCTTATCTAAGTAAGTTGGTAAGTGAAAGTTGTGTGTTGCGCGCACGCACCAGATTTTTTTATTTTAGGTATATTACTGTAAAAGTTAGTTATGATGGTAATATTGTAATATTTTAGCTTATTTGAACTCAATATCTTATTACAACCTTTAATGTCTTAGTGAAATTTTAATATTTTAATTTGTATTTTTAAATATTTTTATGCTGTATTCTATGTATGTGTTTCTATTGTTTGAAAGTATAAAAGAAATTTAATGTAAAATATAATTAATTCAACTCAGTATTACAACCTGCAGGTAAAAAAAAAATTGCACACCTTGAGCTTTATAAAGAAACTGCAGTTTATTTAAACTATGTTGAGCCAGGAGTTAAGATAGGTATTTGATAGGTCTAAAGGGATTAGAATGAAGGACTTTCGAGAAAACTTCATAAATCTCTGTATGAATAAACGATAAAAGAATCAAGATAAAAATTGGATGTAATATCAGTTTGTATACAATTCCCTGATAAATCGCATTGATTTTTCTTAGGTGTTTTTTTTTTATGTTCTTTTTTATGAAGAGTCTAGGTATAGCCTTTATGATACAGAGGGACGAGTCTTATGGAGATCAGCTGAGCTATTGCTTAGTCAAATACAGCGGGAAGAGTGCTAACTACAATAGGGATGGTGGAGGTGGCATATTCTAGTAACCAGACCTTTCTGTGTTCTGGAGGTCGACTCTAAATGCACACATTACCATCATTCTCGATTAATGTGTGGTACCATTTATCGACACCTATTTCTTTCATCACAAAATTTGTGCAGGGCTACCGAATTTGGGCGAGGTTTTGGTGTGCCTACCTTGAATGGCCAGCTCGGAGTCTAGACCTCAATCTTATTGGGCATCTTTTGGATGACCAATCATCGACAACAGAACCCTACGTGTAACGTCCAAGAGCAGAGGGTTGCTTTGATAAGTGAATGGGATTAGATTTCTTAAGATCTGGTGGCCTACACTATTCGCAGTAGGCCTATACAAATACAAACCGTGTTATTTAAGGAAAGGGAGGTAGGCCTTGGTTGATTCTTGAAACTTCTTTACTCCAGGTTCAACATATTTTAAATAATCTTTTAAAATAGCAGTTTCAATGTAAAATTTAAAGCCCATTAATATTATTTATCTTTTGAAAGATATTCACTGCTTTTTCCAGTAAAATAGGGTTACGTGAGGTTCGGAGAGAGAATTTAGCTATTTTTATTTGTAAGCACAACTTTTAAATTTAATTTATTTTTATCAGATTTAAATTAAATAAAACTCTTATAACTCATAAGCCCACTCATATTATTTCATTACTTGATAGAGAATCATCCTCTTTACAGTAATGTATGGTACCTGAATATGTTTGGAGAGAGATTTTAGCAACATATATGTATATAAATGTATAATATATTGTATGTATAATTATACATATTGTATAATGTATAATATGTATAAATGTATATATAAACTGTTTGAATGTTGAATTAATTTCATTAAACTTAATTAGTAATAACACTTTGATCTCAAAAGCGCGCAGATTGTTAGATCACAAGGTAATTAAATGCTCTTTCTGTAAATATATATTTGTATAAGGTATTTTTTGAGATATTCGTGTTTACTTTCTACTTTAATTTTACTGTATTCAATTTAAATCTAATAAAACTTTTATAACTCAATAAACCACTCATATTATTTCATCCTCTTTCTATTAACATATGGTTGATTAGGCTGGTTGGAGAAATATTTTTGCTCAAGATATTTTTCGATGAATGTTTTACAACTTGGAAAAAATATAGGTTTTTATTTTTAAGAATATTTTTTTTCTATGATGGAAAATCATCTCTCTAATGTTGACATTTAGAATAAATGAATAAATTTTAAAAGCTTCAGTTCAATAAATACTCATTCTATAACGGAATGTTCTAATACGTACAAGATGGTTTTCAGCTCAAGTTATCATCGGAACTTCCAATATTTCAAAAGTTCAAATGATCATAATCCTGAAAATACTTGCTGGAATTAGGAACAATTGGCCATTTTTTCTTATTTATGTATGTACTTAATATGAACAAATTTTTATCAAAATCAGATAGGCGAGGGTGTCGGCCATGGATGATTAGGCATGGAATGACCCGAATTCAACAAAACATGTTAATAGTTTTGTTAAGTTTAGTTGCAAAAGACCAAACAATATGTTTCATACTTTTTCATGAAAACAGTAACAATTAACAAATCGATAAAATTAAAAACCTAGTAAACTCACCATTTCTACCTTTCACATGAAGTATGGGGAGATTAAAAGCCACATAATGTTCATGGGAGCAAATAATACTTATGAATGAAAACTTCAGATTATATAATGAGCTTGCTTCACCAGTAAATATTGATACATACCAGCTAACTAAACGAAGAACAAATCCTCTGTCTAAAAAACTTAAGCATCTCTGAAACATATTGAAACACCCATTCATAAGTTTATATTATGAAAAAAAAAGCTTAAATACTTTAGATAAAGTTATATTTGTTCCTAAAAATGATATCAGCAACAAATTTAAAATTTTATAGGATTTTCTTTAATGAAGGAGTCTCTTCCATGTGTTATATTATATTTAATTGTCCCAACGTCTCAGGCTGTTGGCCAATATTCTGGGGTTATTTATTTTACAAATTTTTAGTTCCATCGCCAATTGTCCTTATTTAAAATTGTTATATATGAAAATATAACTGTCATATCCTTATTTTACATTAATAGCTAATTTTTAACACTTTTTTTTTGGCTCAAGACTGATTTAATTGTCACTTGTTATAACAAGTGATAGCGATGGAACTAAAAATTTCTAAAATAGATAACCCCAGAAGATGGCCCAACAGCCCGAAACATCGGGACAATTAAATATAATATAAAACATGGAAGAGACTCCTTCATTAAAGAAAATCCTAGAAAAACCACTCTTTCACACTATAGTGAAACATATGATCAAGTTAAAATGTAATGTACATATTAACTAGTCACATGAATATAAATAGTTGAGATTCCATTTGCATGATCGTATAAACTTTCAGGATTTTGTACGTATGTAGATGGTTGACCTATGTGTGTAAGAATGATTGAAGAATATGGCTTTTCAAAAATGTAAAAATACTTAAATAACTTTTAACTGCCAAAACATTAAATGTTATCAATATAAACCAGATTCTATCATATCCTGCAATCAAATTACATTCATCTGGACACTCAATATAATATAGTTGAGAGACACTTTAACCACTAACAAATCAAAGTAGACTCCAGTTTCATTATTGATTCACTTTACCAAAAGGATCTTCATCCTCTGGCTGGTTGTACCATGAGGGGGCCAAATCATACGTCAGGATCAAGATTTGAATTGCCCCCCTGCAACCTCTGCTGGGGCTAGTCTGAGAAGGAACCGAACTTTGCTTGAGTTCAGAGCCATTTCCAGGAGAGGTTCAATTTTTCTAATAGACCTTTCTCCTGCTGGAGGAGATGGAAAGGAATGGAACATGTGAGGCAGGGAACCAGAAATTCATTAAAATGGTTTAGTCCACAAGGGGCCATAGTGTAAGTGATTTATTGTGTTCAGAGATTTATATCCCAACCCTCATCAGCAGCATCAGGAAACCACAAAGAATAAGAAGTTGTTAACAAAATATTATCAGTAACTTTCATATGTTCAATAAACCATATTTATTTTGTAAATAATTTCTATCTTTAATATCTTTAATTTATTCAACAATACAGTCCACTCATATCTTAAAAGATCTCGTGCCTATGTACTTAAGTTGGAGGGATGAAATCTAATCACTTATTAATTTTTTAAAATTACATCATCAGACTCAAACCAGTTATTTCTTTTTTCTTTTTATTTGGCCTCTGAGACAGTCTACTAAGACTTGAATAAAGAAAGGGTCTGTTTATAGATATATCTATAGACAAATTCCAGTCTAAAGGTCCGTTACAAGACCTTGTGCAATGTTATGTCGCGTCCACACATGTAGTGCACAATCCCAAAATCCCTTTTTCACCTATATCGACACCTACATCTTCTAATAAACACTTCAATAATTCGGAATTAATCCACAAGACCCGAACTAGAGGCCTCTCTTTGTGAATACTCTCCCTCCGAAGGTCTCGCTGAATTTTTCTTTTAAGAAAGGGATACTCTTTTCATAAATTTCTTTTTTTTTTTCCTTTCCACTATGTCAGCCTGATCGAGATCATTGCTCTCATGTTTCACTGTCGGATCTAGGATCAATATAAATAAGTTATATCTATCCTTCCTGTCGCTACTATATCAGCATACCTCACTGAACCGTCAGAGTCAAAGCAACAGACCTCGTCGAAGCATGTGAATTCCCTTTTTCTAAGAAACTTCATGACATGACCCTATGGCGTCAGCGAGTCAAGAGGAAGGAGTTGTTAGGGAATTTTCCCAGCACATGGGCCGGTGTTTCAGATTCTCTACCGCATATCTGCCTATCATTATGTTGCATAGGATGCTGTTTTTGAAAAAAGTATCCAATTTGAATTTTTGTGAGGGGAAGGGGTTCCTGAATATAAAAAAAATCATACCTTTTGGTTTTTTTTTTTTTTTATGAGGGGGTTTATCTTTATTCAATCAATGGTGTTGTCTTGAAAAAAAAAAAATGGGTCTTTTCTTGAGCATGGTTGCCAGCTACTATTAAAATAATTTATAGTTATTAATAGTAACTATCGCTAAGTAATTCACCCATCATGAGTATTCAATTAATGTACTGCATTTGCGGCAGAGGGAACCAACTTCTCTTGACTCTCCACTTACTCTAGGGACCCCACGCAGGGGTGCATAGCAGAGTTGGGCAGTAGTTAACTAAATTTTTAATTAACTACCCAGACAACTACTTGTAGTTGTAGTTGCCAGCGCCCAACTACTATTTTGCTATTACCAGTTATGTAGTTGTAATTTCCAACTACAACTACAGTAGTTTGAAAAAAGTAGTTTAATTTTGACAACTACAACTAGTCGTTGTAATTTAGACCTGCAACTACATTTACTAAGCAACGTCTAATTTGAACACATGTTTTTACGAACATTTATTTTGTGTTTAGGATTAGTTCAATGCTATCAATGAAATACATAACTTTAAATATTTTAATTTTGTAATATAACTACTTGTCATTATGCCAAACAAGTAAAATAAATTACCAATTATAACGCTACAATACAAAAAAAAAAAAAATTCGAAGCATTAATTTTGTTAATTGTTTTAATAAACATTTATGTTCCACAAATGTATCTATTTTTTTTCTTTTATTCACTCTGGTTCTTGAGGTAAACGACATGTAAACAGTCATCGGAAAAAAGATTAACATTCACTCCGAAGTTGTAACGTCGTGTATGAATCGTCTGATACATTTTCTTCTATTCACGTAGTAGTTAAATCACTCTCTTTTCAATTGTATTATAAGTACGTTGTTATTTTTCCCTTGAAAAAAAAATTATTTTGTCGAAAAAATCTTTTATAAATGATTCCAACAGAATTTATTTTATTTGTGGCAAGCTTTGCAATAAAAAATAGAATAAAAAGGTCAGCAGGTTTGTGATGCAAACCTAGTACGAATACTTTAGGTTTATTCAAAAGCATATATATTGGATGATCGAAATAGTGTATTATTTATGCGTGGAACCTCTGTGATACTTTTGCCTAAGAAATCAGACAAAACTTTTACTTCTCGAAACTAAAGGAAAAACCAGGTCTTAAATACTCATTATAACATCCTTACGGACCTGAGAATAATAAAAAATATGACACCTGTTTCAGCTTTCTAGCTCAAATTGATTTTGGAATATAACCCAAAAACTGTTTTAAAAATGCATCTTTTCTTAGTTTTATTTCTTCAAAACTTTGTTTCTCACAAACAGTACGCACGAAAAATCTAAAATTTCTTATTTTTCCTTACATTGATGAATGGAACAAATAACCGAAAAATTATTAAAGTCAAACATCTAAAGGTTCAGACCCTCGTTGATTTGATAGGGAAAGACAAGGCATCATTTCCATAGGTGAAACCTTCTATGTATTGCAACCCAGTCCTTCTCGTTGTCATGCTTCTTACTTAATGAATTGCAGGGTTGGGAGACTATCAATGAGTACATTTTGCGGCGGGGGTTCCAGAAGTTTCGCTCTTGAGATTTGGAAAGCCACAAGGAAGGCCGTGGCGGCGATTCTGTTGTTGACCCCGACCAGCTGAGGTCCAATACTGGATAAAGACCCACGTTGGCAAAATGGGTGAGTCTCATCAATTAAACGAATACCAAAAAAATCGCCGCTATTCCATGCTTTTGAGAATTAATAAAAACGACCCATTTCTCAATCGCATTATGCTGTTATGCGCAACAAAAGGCGTTGTAGTCAAAAGCTGGACAAAGATAAACAATCAAGATATTTTCTAAAGCCAAACTTGCACCTGTACAAAGTTATGTTAAGTGTTTGGAAGTCTACAGTGGGTGTGATCCTCTATAACAGTGATTCTCGAAGTGGTGGGCGCGATGAAGATATGTCGAATCCTAATTATTTTTGATAATATTTGATTTTTGGCTAGCAAAGCAGCCATTACCTTCAAAGTGATAATGCCTTAGATAAAAAGTGGGAGGAATGTTTTCTTATATTGGCAGGGAAAATTCAAAGTCATAAACATATAAGCGGCGGTATAGCACCTGATTGCAAATGTTCTTGAATATCATAAAATTTACAAAAATATAGGAAGAGTAGAGGTTCCCCCCGTTCAGTTCAGTGTGATAACCTGTCTCAGGAAAAATATAATTCTGCGTTCGCCATGTGTTTTATTTAAAAGTAAAAGTTTATTTTATATTTTAAATGGGAATTTGTTTCATTTTGAATGATAATATGTTTTTAAATAGTAAGTAATACAAATTTTTTTTCATGATTCTCATGCAGTCAATTACTTTTTTATTCTTTGGTTCTTAATCAATCCTCGTGTTTTATATATTAGCTGAATTGCATTAGAAATACTTGACATCGATTTATATTTGATATCGATTAAAACTCCATTACCAATAAAAGTAGTTGTAGTTGTAGGTCTATAATTACAATTACAACTACTAGTTGTAATTGTAAAAATGCAACTACTTTTTTCAAACTACAGTAGTTGTAGTTGTGGTCAGCCGACTACAAATTACAAAAATAGTCGTAGTTGCTACTACTTTCCAACTACTTTATATGTAGTTCTGTAATTTGTAGTTAATTACAGTTAAATTTCTTTTTGCCCAACTCTGGTGCATAGTTAATATTGAGTTTCAAGGCATTGGACCTTTCAGACCCTCAAAGCACTTGGTTTTTATATATAAATACAAATTTTTATTTAACAGTTTTAATAAAACATTTACTTACATTAAATTAAATTAAAATTAATTCATTAATTAATTAATTCAATTAATTTAATTAACTCATTAATTAACTTTTAATAAAAAAGTTAATTCTTTTACTTTATTTCTTTGTTATACTCATATCTTCTGCCTATCATTATTTTGTGCTGTATTTAAGAAAAAAATCCAATTTGAATTTTTTGAAGGGAAGGGGTTCCCGATTATTAAAAAGCCATACCTTTCGGTTTTCTTTCATGAGGGGGCCTATCTTTATTCAATCGATAGTGTTGTCTTAAAAAAAAAATGGGTCTTTTTTAGAACATGGTCGCCAGTTACTATTAAAATAATTTATAGTGATTAAGTGACTAAGTAATTCACCTATCATGTGTATTCAATTAATGTAGCTTTCAGTTATAAAAATTAATTTGTTCGAGGTATATGACAATTTTAGAAAATACAAAAAGTGCGCATATTTTCCTCACCCAAAAAGGATTACTGCATAAGAAGAGAAAATGCAAACAAGGCTATGACATGCAATTCAATGAAAATCTAGATAAATAAAGGTGTCATAAAAGGAAATGCAGAGAAAATATAACTCTTTACTCTGGTACTTGGTTTACCCAAAAAAAATTAAAATTAAATACTATTTTGCTCTTCACATACTAATGGGCGAATGAATACACAATGACTAAATTTTGTTTTAAAGAAGTTAAAATGAGCAGAGGAACTATAACTGACTGGGAAAAGTTGCTTAGGGAAGTTTGTGCAGCTAATCTGTAGCGTGATCCAGTTGTAGTGGGTGGAGAGGGTCTTGTTTTTCACGTCGAAAATACAACGTAGTGAGCACTTATCCCCAACAATGGGTTTTTGGAAAATTCATAGAGAAACAAAGGAGTGTTTTCTCTATGCAGTACCAGATCAAACATCCGAAACGCTATTAAAGAAAGAAAGAAAGAAAATATTTTTTATTCTGGGACATTTAGTCCCCTAAGAATAACAGAACATGGTAAGATCCAGAGCCATTTGTCTGGATTAAGAATTAAGATATAAGTAAACACATAAGAGAAAAAACTGAGACATAATATTGAAAAAACAAAACAAAAAATACATTTGGATAACGGGAACAAAAAATTTGTGTGTCAGTGTCTGTCTTTGTCTCTGTGTGTCTGTGTGACAGACACACACAGACAGCGGCCATCTTCAGGACTGTTTATTGTATGTAATATCTAATTTAAAACATTATGGAACTCAAAAATAATCTAAAAAATTAGAACTTTTATAAACCTTATAAAATTATTAAGAAAATGGGAAGAACTTTATATATAATTATTCATACTTTGAATAACTCGAAATCTAGGTATGGTTCAAACAACATTATTATATTTTCAGGGTCGTAAATGCAAATTGTTCTTAACTGGCTCATCCCCGCTGGAAAAGTTAAACAAAAAATATTATCGAAATTCAAGTCTATAGCATAATTATGCTCATTTCAATGAAACTGATAAAGGTTAAATTACAAGCAAAGTGAGCGCCAACGCTCCCCCCCCCCCCCACCTCAACTGAAACTATAAATTAATAATATTTTTGAATTTTACGTATACAAAAACATAAGGATGCACCCTCATTTCAATGAAATCGGTGAATAATAAATTACTGGTAATGGGGGCGTCCCCCCTACCACCAAAATTTAAAATTGATAATATTTTCGAATTCTACCGATCTGCAAACGTAAGGGTGCACCCTCATTTCAATCAAATTGGTAATTAATAAATTACTGGTTATGTGAGCGCCCCCACGCCCCCCTACTCTCCAATCAGAATGAAACATCCTTAATAATAAAATAAATAAAACGACTACAGAAAACATATCTGTTTTAAATAATTTATTTTTAGAGAACCTCTTCCCCAAAAATTGAAAATAAATATTGTTTAAAAACCCCACCGTGGGTAATACATATTTATTGTACGTTTTGTGTAAGAGGATTTAAGTAAAAGTTTTAGGTTTACTGTTTTATTATATTTATGAACAGTTATGAAAATGTTTTATAACAGTTAAAACTTTTTTAAGCTAGAACTTTTATTTAATAGTTTTGAAAAAACTTTTATCACTAAGAGGTTATGGATAAAAGTTTATTTGAAACGGTTAAAGTTGAAACTTATTTATAAAAAGTTATAACTGTTTCAATCCCTGGTTTATATCTTACATAAAATATTTATAAGAATATTTATCTGTAATGAAAAATATTACAGGTAAATATTTGTATAAATTAAAAATATATTTTTTAATGTTGAAATTTGATTATTCTAATGAAATTTGTTAGCATGGATGTCCAAGTTCAAGAGAAAATTTAGAATGTCATATAAATGACACACTGGAAAATTTTGAAAGGCACAAAAATTTATAATAACTACAATATAATTTTTCTAATTGATCATATAATTACCTTGAGGAATTCAGCAATACTCTGGTTAAGTTGTTTTGTTTCTTGAGGCATTTCTCTATGTTTTGATATTAGATACGGTGTTAAAACTTTAAGTAAATTAGCTATCTTATTCAGAAATTCCGTTTGAAACCTCTCATGGCGATGCATCTAAAAATAATAGAAAAAAACATATTAAGCCATGTTAAATTAAAATTGAAATCAATAAAAACTAAAATCATCATACAAAACTTTTATGATTATAACTTATTTAAAAAAAAAGTAATGAGCATCAATTTGTAAAATCCATATTTTTTAATTTATATTCATCAAAATGTTTAAACTGTATACTGCATGGTCATAAATATGATTAAATTTTTATACTCATGTTTAATAAATAATTAGCTTATAATATAAAACATCTTCTCGATCATAAAAAATAGAAAAATAAAAATAAAATACTAAAAGGTAGTATAATATATGGTAAAATAAAATAGAAAATTGGTATGAATAAGTAAGAAATAAAGACATAACAAATAAACAGAATCGTATAAACAGAAATAGATGATTGATTGATATTAGAAATATAATAGCGTTGATGACCATTGCAGTTTTACGCCAATAAACAAAAACAACCAAATAAATCTCCTTAATGTAAAACATAAATCTTTTTTGCAAACAATCTGTAACGAAAAATAATTATTATTTTTAAATCTTACATAAAATGTATCTACGCCTAAAAAAATGTTATTTCAAAATTTTAGTGACATAAAAAGCTTGATATTATAATTTCTAAAAGATGTCTAATACTAACATTTAAACCAGAATCAATAATGGCTGACATTTAAAAAATAAGAAAGATAAAATCAGACTTATAGATTGTCAGTTATTTAAGAATACTGATATGGAGACAGTATTATGGCCAAGAAGTCCAAATTTAATGCCTAGATTCCTTCTGGGCAAGGATCAGAGAATCTCTTATTCCACTATTTATTTGATCAAAAAGGCACTAAATGTAGAAACAGTCATTGTTTGATAATAATCAAGAAGAGTTGATAGTTTAATTGATATAAACATTTATATTTGAAGAGAAAAGATTGGCCATGGCCAAGACTAAAGACCTAGCCTCCCCATCTCCGTCAGGGTGCACAAATCATCTAAGCTACCCTGGCCGCTTTCCAAGCCAATCACAAATTTAAAATTAATTAATCAATCTACTTCCATCAAATATAATCAAATATTGGCTCCTTTTCAATTATATCCTATCATTTAGACAACCATAGGGAGCAGTGTATTAATTGAGCTGCTGTGCTGAAGGTTCTGAGTTCAAATCAGGCTTGGCAGGATATCTTTTATATTCAATCAGAGATTCTCAAGGGCCCAGAGACCCTTCTGTGGCAAACCCAGTCTCCATAAAATTTGAAAACTTATGGAGAAAAACCTGGTGGTTGAGCTTGTTCATGGTCGAACTCACAGTACATACTCAATACTGAACCTAAGACCCTTCATGGGTAGTAGTGGTACAGGTATTTTTTTTTTTTCAGGAAACCCGTTCAGGGTCAATATACTTTGTTGAAAATTAGTGAAATTGGTGAGTACAAAGGATCAGTGAAGAGAATATAGTATAAAAGATTGATATAGACAATTTCCAGGATGGGTGCAGTTGGTGAGCGCCACCCGACACAGATAGAGAAGCTTGGGTTCGTGTCCCAGCCTTGGCCGATCTTTTCTTTTTGAAAAAAATCTTTAAAATTAATAAATAAATAAAATTCCATAAATTAAAGTCATATATTAAGCATTACATAAATAATGAAGACATATAAAGTAAAATTAATATAAATAAAAAAATACTTTTATCCTTCCAGTAGAGAGTAGATGCTGCGCCATGGATTTCACCATAATTTGAAAGAAAAATCCAGAATGAGAAAGAAATTTGTTAACTAAAAGAAAATCTGTATTGGTAGGATTCAACAAGGTAGGCAAATGATTTGCGAGTTCTTCATGGACAGTTCTTCCACTAACTGTTTCTCCAACAAACACAAACTAAAATAAAATAATTATAAAAATGCTGTAATAACAATAAAAATATAACAAATAAAAATTATTAATAAAATAATTAAACCATACATAGACACACTTATGTGTAATACGTCCCCGCGATTATGTAAATTCATTATTAATTCCATTATTTCAAAACCTTTTTTTCCATTTCACCCTAACGAATTTTTAGAGATGATATTGCATATAAACAGAACAAAGGCTCTGTCCAGCTTTGACAGGTAAAAATATCTTTGATTTATTTAACAGTGATAAATGCTTAGTAAGCCCAAATTAGTTCCAGATTTCCCTTCCATATGTCTCTCTAAAGACACAATTCCACTGAGGAAACATTGAACTACATTTAGCTTGGTACTTGTTTCTTGCCTTTACCAATGTTGTACAAAATTCAATTAATGTTGCATGCAGAATTTGAAAGAAAGAAAGAAAGAAAAGTAATTTTTAGTATGGGATATTTAGTCCCCTAAGAACAACAGGCATGAACAAAATTAATGACCATTTGTCTGGCTAGTTGGAAAAAATATAATAAAAACAATAAATAAATAAAGAATTAAAATATAAACTATCCACAAAAAAAGAAAAGATTAACATTTGGATGTTGAGTATAAAACTTTGATCAGCTTTTGAGCTTAAAAGATATAACAAAAATCAAAAATATATATCCTCAATATTGTTTTCACTATTTACACATTTACATAATCATCGGAGATTGGAGATTCAGGAGGTGATGAAATAGTTGGGTTTTAAAGGATGTGAGGGATGAAGTTTTTTGGATAGAGATAGGTAATGAATTCCAGAAGGTGGCAGCACGGATGATAAAGGATTTCGTAAAAGAGGCAGATCGGTAGAAAGGGATGTACAGGTTAGAGGTTTGGGATCTGGTATTTAGAGAATGTATGGAGGAGCAGGGTGTGAACAAACTGAGGATATACGGAGGTTTCTTGGTTCTAAAGGTTAGGAAAAGATATAGGCCTAGGAAGTATTGCCGTTGGAAAACTGGGTAGAGCCATTTTAATTCAGCATACCAACTGGAGACGTGGGAGCGCCTGGGGACACCGAAGATAAATCTAATGAAGCAATTCATTAGTCTCTTCAACCTCGCCTCATGCATACCAGACAGTCCACTATATACAAGGCAGCCATAATCGAAATAGGGGAATATAAGAGAGGAAACTAGGAGCTGACGGGTTTTTGAGGGCATGCAGTCACGTGATCTTAGGAACTGTTTGAGGATAGCTATGGATTTTCTGGTGATTTCGTAAACATGATTATTCCACAACAAATGCTGGTCAAAGATCACTCGGAGGTATCTGACATGGGATTGAAAAATGGATGGTTTGGTCATTAAGGCGGAGTAAGGGGTAATTTGTTGCCCCATATCGCATGTGCTTTGTCGTACCTAAGTGTAGCATGCTCTAAAGCGATTCAATGCTGACAACTTCAGTTCAGTACATCATGTCATTAGAGACATTTGCGGCAGCTGCTTCTTGCTTAATTCTCCTTAAAGTAGGATCGTTAGTGCATGTGAAATTTAAATTTTAAACAAAGTTATCGTCTGGCCCATCAACCCTGAAGCGTACTGCAGGCTTACTGGCTTAAGGTCGACTGCAGGAACGATATATTATAATTTATTATATGTGAGTAGTGTTCGGGACCGTCATTAATATTAACCGGGATATTAATCAATTTTATACGTTTACGTTTATATTAAACACTCAGGACCCGTCTTCATACGAAGGGCCTCCTATTGTAAACAATTCTGTTAGTATTAGCCTGACTGGAGCCTTGTACGGACGCTCTGCTCTATTACTGAACGTATACATCACCTTGGTCAAGACCAAACGGCAACACGCACACATGCACACTAGTACGTACTAGTATTAGTTAATTAAAGCGTTTTGTTCTAATTATTATTCTTAGAGGGACATTTAAGTGATTTTTAGTTTATAGATTGTTAATGTATTGTTCCACTTTCTTCATTTTTATTTAATTTACTGCTTTTCATTTGTTCAAATTCAATGTTCAATTAAATGTTATTTTTTTTGTTTTGTTGTAATTAATTTACTATTCAGGGTTTATTTTAATTTTGATTACAGAAATGTTATTTCAATTTTATTTCTTAAATATAAAATTGTTCAATGATACTGTAACACTTATATGGGTAACAAATATTTATTTAATTGAAATATACAGTTATCACAATGCCAACGAATTATTACAACTTAAACAATTGAGCAGGTTACAAAAATGATAACTTTATCACACACAATCATATGACTTGAGCAACACAGTCAAGACACAGACTTCAACTAACTCATTCAGTCTCTGCCCCTTATATATATCGTAAATAGTGGGGCCTGGAATCTTCTAGAACAATGTCGGCAATTCTCCGTCATTCTGGAATGATCTAGACAAAAACAGTTCGTTCCAACCAGTTATTTTGTTCCAACATGCGGTCCGGGAGGTTACGCCATGTTTTTTTTTTTTTTTTTATTTGCTTATCGATTTAACGTTACACTGCCCCCTCCTTAGAGACATTCCTCCTGGATGTCTTCTTTTCCATGCTCCTGCTCCCTAGGTCAAACGAAAGGTCTCTTCCGTAGTCCGCTGCACCAGTTCTTCTTCGTGGTTCCTTGCATATGGCGCCAAGCGATTATAATGGACGATCATAGGCCTTCCTTTGGGATACTTGGAGACCCTGTAGATCACATCGTTGATGCGCTTCTTTATTATGTAGGGTCCCTCCCAGTTCTTCTGCAACTTTGGGCAGAATCCTCGCTTTCTTCTTGGGTTATGGAGCCAAACGAGGTCTCCTTCTTGGTACCCGCCCTGATCGGCTTTACTATCGTAGTGTCTCTTCATCCGGTCGCTGGCGAAACGAAGATTCTTGCGAACTAGCTCGTGCGTGTAATCAATTCTCTTCTCGAGTCCGGATACATAGTCTTGCCCAGATATATCCACCCCAGGTTTGCTGCCAAAAATGAGGTCACAAGGTAACCTCATCTCTCGACCGAAGAGAACTCTCGTAGGTGTCTGTCCAGAGGATTCATTAACTGCAGAGCGGTAGTCCATGAGGAAGTATGGGATCTGACGGTCCCAATCTCGTTGATGGTCAGAGGTTACCTTGGAAAGGTACTTTATAAGGGTTCGGTTCATCCGTTCTACCATTCCGTCAGACTGTGGATGGAGGGCCGTAGTCCTGGTCTTTCGAATCCCAAGCCTCTTGCAGACTTCCTGGAATAATGTGCTCTCGAAGTTCCTCCCCTGATCTGAATGTAGTTCAATTGGTACTCCGAAACGGGTGATGAACTCCTTCACCAAAACGTCGGCCAGGGTGGCGGCCTCTTGGTTGGGGACAGCATATGCTTCCACCCACTTGGAAAATCAGTCCACGATTACAAAAACGTACTTATTTCCAGCTTCACTTTCTGGGAATGGTCCTAATATGACACAGACTTCAACTAACTCTTTTTTTTTTTTTTTTTTTTTTTCCTGATCCCTCTAAAACAGAAAAACAGGATTAAAATGTGAAATTCGAACCATAATACTATGGAACGATGCTGATTTACCTCATTACCATATACTACCTGTGGTATTTGAAGGTGCGTTGAGTTGTTAATTTTTGTTATTTTCGCTGTGGTGCAGCTCATCGTGATGTGCTAGGAGTTGAGGGGCCTCCGCGTGTTATCATTTATAAAACATAAAATAAAAGAAATAAAAGGGGAGGGGGAAGGATAATGGAACAGAGGACAGGGCTAGAGGAGAAGGGAGTTAGTGGGGGATTAACCGTAAGGCAGGTTTATATGATAATGTTAATTGGGTTGGTTGGACCCTTACGGCCTTTCAACTAACTCATTCAGTCTCTGCCCCTTATATATATCGTAAATAGTGGGGCCTGGAATTTTCTAGAACAATGTCGGCAATTCTCCGTCATTCCGGAATGATCTAGACAAAAACAGTTCGTTCCAACCGGTTATTTTGTTCCAACATGCGGTCCGGGAGGTTACGCCATATGTTTTTTTTTTATTTGCTTATCGATTTAACGTTACAATACTAATTTATTTTATTTTTTTTAAAATACAGTCCACTAAGTTTGAGTACCAAACAAGTAGTGTTTTGGGATATGGGCTGCTTCCTGTTTTGTATTTAATATGCTGTCTTGATTAATTGCGATGGAAATGGATTCTATTATTTTTTGTTTTGGCCAGGAGGTTGATTTATGTAGAATTTTGACGTTCTCAAAATCTGTTTCATGTCTGGTTTCTTTTGCATGGTTTGACAATGATGTGGTTGTTTTTGAGTTTGGTTTAAGGGTACTTGTATGGTTGTAAATTCTAGTTTTGAGGTCAGTTCAGGTTGTGCCTATGTAAGATTTATCACAGTTTTTACAGGAAATATTACATATGAGGTTTCCTCGTTTTTCTATCGGTGTGGGGTCTTTAGTTTTGGTGAGGAATTTATGTATTGAATTTACGTATCTTTAGTTTTGGTGAGGAATTTACGTATTGAATGAGAGGGCTATAGTGCAAATTTGAAGTCATAAACTTTTAATTTTTTGTTGGTTAGATGATAGTTGACCGGATATAGAATTAGGTAGAGAATAGTCCGGGGAGGCGGTCAATAAAATACAAAATAGTGTAAAACTATTTTATTGTTGCCGACGTTTCGACCCATATATATAACCAATTATGGTGTGGGGCAATTAATAAATATAAGATCTCCCCTTCACTAACAGATGATAATAAATTAAAAAATAAAGTTCAGAATAATGACACAGCGATAAGATAGACAACAACTTTCCATGTTCAACAGATACCAACCATAAACCCCCTTCTCAAACCACTTTAACACAACGTTTTAATACAGAGACACCAAAAATTATAAAAGACAAAGAACCGGAAACCATAACAGAAGACGCCATATTAACCCTGGTACCAATCATCAATATCACAAATTCAAATCCATCACCTGCATCGACAAAATTAACATGTAATATTTTAAATAATTTATTTTTGAAGAGAAAAGACTTGGCTCCACCGGGAATCAAACCCGGGCTAACCATTGCAACAAGGAGCTCGCTTCCAAACGGTATTAAATATTAAATATTATAAATACTTTCAAAAAATTAAAATTAGGTAGAGAATAGTCCGGGGAGGCGGTCAATAAAATACAAAATAGTGTAAAACTATTTTATTGTTGCCGACGTTTCGACCCAACTATGCAGGTCTTCGTCAGGGCTAAATAAACAAGACAGAGACAACAATATGAGTAATTAGGACAAAGAATATGAACTGAAAGATAAAATATAAAAATATAAAAAAAAAAAAAAGAATATGAACTGACATTATAAGTTATAAATGACTGTGAACTTAAGGTTAAGCATATAATTTATAACACATGGTTGTAATATGGCTATTGACACTGATTATCAGTGTCAATAGCCATATTACAACCATGTGTTATAAATTATATGCTTAACCTTAAGTTCACAGTCATTTATAACTTATAATGTCAGTTCATATTTTTTTTTTTTTTTTTTTTTTTATATTTTTATATTTTATCTTTCAGTTCATATTCTTTGTCCTAATTACTCATATTGTTGTCTCTGTCTTGTTTATTTAGCCCTGACGAAGACCTGCATAGTTGGGTCGAAACGTCGGCAACAATAAAATAGTTTTACACTATTTTGTATTTTATTGACCGCCTCCCCGGACTATTCTCTACCTAATTCTATATCCGGTCAACTATCATCTAACCAACAAAAAATTAAAAGTTTATGACTTCAAATTTGCACTATAGCCCTCTCATTCAATACGTAAATTCCTCACCAAAACTAAAGATACGTAAATTCAATACATAAATTCCTCACCAAAACTAAAGACCCCACACCGATAGAAAAACGAGGAAACCTCATATGTAATATTTCCTGTAAAAACTGTGATAAATCTTACATAGGCACAACCTGAACTGACCTCAAAACTAGAATTTACAACCATAGAAGTACCCTTAAACCAAACTCAAAAACAACCACATCATTGTCAAACCATGCAAAAGAAACCAGACATGAAACAGATTTTGAGAACGCCAAAATTCTACATAAATCCACCTCCCGGCCAAAACAAAAAATAATAGAATCCATTTACATCACAATTAATCAAGACAGCATACAAAATACAAAACAGGAAGCAGCCCATATCCCAAATCACTAGTCACACATAATAAATTATAATAGATCGCGCCTGCAGTCGACCTTAAGCCAGTAGGCCCGCAGTACGCTTCAGGGACGATGGGCCAGACAACAACTTTGTTTAAAATTTAAATTTCACATGCACTACGATCCTACTTTAAGGAGAATTAACAGGTAAGCATTAGGTAAGCAATTGTCAATATTATATAGAATGACAACTGTATTATATAAAAGTGTTATCTTTATAAATTTTCATATTGTCTACATATTTTTTATTTATTGTATTTTTAGATGAATATGGCACAGGACGCCGAAAACTCCATGTTAAAATATAAAAAAATATATTTATGAGATCGTCCTGGTGGTTGTACTATTATCGACTATTTTAAACAATCTACCTACTATATAGGTACTTATTTCTTTTTTTAACAGACCTAATTTAGACCACAGTAGAGTTTTTTTACTGGTTGATTGTTTTTTACAGCAATTTGTTTTTTTTTTTGTAAATATATTGTAAAGGTGAATCAATAGGAGGTATATTTACGACTCGTAGTAAAGTTTGTCTCTTATGCCTTTCTGGAAACAGAGAACGATTACTGTTCCTCTAAAATCACTTTATATTGCCTTCAGAAATTTACGAGGGTCATTCAATAAGTAAAGAGACAAATTATATAATTTTAAAACTATTCAATAAATGTGTACAATCTTTTCAGGGGTGTTAGTTGGCCACCTTAGGATATGCTGTGATGAGCTGTTTCATCATTTTATGTCAACATAACCTCAAAATTTTCAATTCACAAGCAAGTCCACTAGAAGATTGTACTTTAGAAGAGCAGCGCTCAGTCATTAGATTTTTAGTTGCAGAAGGTGTAAACGACCTGAGACCAAAAGGCAGAGTATGGAGTGGAAACACACTAGCTCTCCAGTTTGCAAAAAATTCAAGGTGCAACCTTCCGCCGGTAAAGTGATGCTGACCATCTTTTGGGACTCACAGGGTCCAGTCTATTGCGATTTCCTTGAAGATCAGCGAACTATCAATAGCCAATACTACTGTGAGATGCTTGAACACAAAGATAGACCAGCTATCAGGAGCAAATGCCGTGGACTCTTGTTAAAAGGAGTCATTCTTCAGCACGATAACGCCCGCCCTCATTCAGCCCAGCTGTCCCGTGATAAGCTTCAAGATTTGGGTTGGGAGGTCTTACCTCATCCTGCCTAGAGTCCTGACCTCGCCTGATTTTTACCTGTTTAGACCACTCAAAGACGCCCTACGTGGAAAAAGATTTGCTAACAATGAGGTAGTTGAGGAAGCGGTGCAAAAGTGGATTCGGGGTAAATCGAAAGAATTCTTCGCCAAGGGAATTGGGAAACTGCAAGAAAGATGGGAGAAGTGTATAACTGTGGGGGGTGATTATGTTGAATAATAGCCTTAATTTTGAAAGATTGAAATAAACCGTTTTTGAGCTATAGCCATTTGTGTCTTTACCTATTGAATGACCCTCGTATTATGGAACTAAAGTTCCTAAACTAAGATATAATTAATTAAAGATTATCTTATACCATATTTTTTCACACCTTCAATGCTTTAACAAATTTTAGAATCACATATTTACTCTCTAAGGTAAAATAAAATATTTTATTGTTAAATAAAAGTTTTTATTTTCATAATACGGTAAATGAAATTTTGGCTGTCACATCGTGGGCATATACATACATCAAGTACCCAGATTGATCAAAATAGTTATAGCCGTTTTTGAGAAAAAGAAACAACAACATAAAATTGAGACAAAATTTATTAAATTAAGTGCCCCCTCCGTTTGACCAATTTTGGTGAAATTTTAGCTATCACATCGCGGACATATAAATACATCAAATATCCAGTTCAATCAAAATCGTTACAGCCATTTTTGAGTAAATAAAAAAAACACCTGCGTACATCAAATACCGAGTTTAATCAAAATCGTTAGATCCGTTTTTGAGAAAATCGAAAAAAACATAAAAATTAGACAAAATTCATTAAATAAAGTACCCCCTATATATATATATATATATATATATATATATATATATATATATATATTGTAATGAATTTGTGAATCGAATAAACAAAAACAGGTACTTTTCTGTTATAGTCACGCCCAGAGAAAATGTTTTTAATTTAGTTAGTACATTGCTTTAAATAAATAAAATATATGTTTTCTGAATAAAATCAATCTCTTGTATGCACATTTTATATTACACCTCCATTTAATTTTACCTTTAAATGTTAACTTCATCTCATGGTTATTTTTATATATTATCATTTCAGGAATAATATTATGCTGTTGAAAAAATCTGACCGCAGTTTTCTCATCCAAAATATTTTTTAAATTATACTGATACTCAACCATATTTAACGTGATTAATTATCTAGTCAAAACGTTATTATTCGGCAAGGAATTTTCCAACAAGGAGTTTTCTCCTTACAGTGTTGCCAGTAAGCGAACAGTTTTGAAATTAACTCTTAGTTACCACCCTAGCAACACTGGCGATAACCCTGCTTCTCCTAAAAGCAATGTACTAACTAAATTAAAAACATTTTCTCTGGGCGTGACTATAACAGAAAAGTACCCAAAAACATGTGTTTTAATTAGTAAAGAAAATAGGGATATTTTAAAAAGATGAACCTTTGAGAAGGTTATAAACAAACAGTGATAAAACAACTAATTAAGAAAACTAGTATGTTATTATTGTGAATCATATTGTTTGTGTTGCACGGTGAGTACCTCTGTAGTTTCTGAGTCAATAAATCATTTATTCGTTGTCTAAATCACTTATTTATTGTGTGTTATACCTATTGGTCAAACTACTATCTGTTAAGGTACAGATAGGGTAATGAAGGGACGGTAGAGCCCCAGTCACGTTACAACTGGTGTCAGAAGTGGGATTTGCACAATAGATAGTGATGAATTAGTTTAAATAAGTAATTTAACAGATAAAGATAAATGAAATTGGACAGTTTTAGTAATTAGTGACCTGAGATTACTTAACTGCCGGAAATTTGACTGATGATGATCACTATTTAAAATATTTCCATGAGTGAAGGTACTAGAAGCCGAGTCAAAGAAATGGAGGCAATCATGCAACTTTTAGAGACAATGAAAGCTGGTCAGGATGAAATAAAAACTGGTCAAGCTATGATGGAAGCAACCTTGACTGATAAAATACAAAAAATCGAAACCAAATTCGATAGAAAACTAAAAGTCCTTGAAAACGAAGTGGAAAAATTGAAGAGCGGTAAAATAGAATGGAAAGGAGAAGAAACATCGCGAGCGGAAGGACAGCGCATGACCACAACACAAAATGAAAACATACTGAAGGTGAAAACTCCATCATATGATGGTAAAACATCGTGGTCTGCCTATCTATGATAGTTTAAAGCGGCCGCTTCGGCAAACCGCTGGAACGACAAAGAAAAGGCCACTATGCTGATGGTCGCACTTAGAGGAGAAGCACTCGACATCCTTCATATTGTACCTGAAGAACGTCTAGATGATTTTCGTTGCATTGTTGAATACCTAGAAAGGCGCTTTGGCGATAGACACTTGGAACAGCTACATCGGACACAATTTAGAACCAGGAAGCAAAATCTTGGGGAAACACTCCAGCAGTTCAGTGGAGACGTTTCACGATTAGTGCGGTTGGCTTATCTAACTGTACCGGAAGATGACTTGGAACACTTGGCTATAGAAGTCTTTGCTGATGGGGTTCGTGACGATGAGATCAAACAGCATCTGAAACTGTCTAAGCTGGAAACTTTAGGATGCACCCTTGCGAGAGCATTGGAATTCGAAGCAGTAAAGCAAAGCATTCGACAAGGGCAAGTAAGAGTAAGGAAGACAGACGTTGGGGAAGAGGACTACAACAGCGACAGTGTTGCAACATGTGTCTGCCAACGATTGAAGAATAAAACATCACCAAAGGAGGATAAAATAACCACCAAGCCAAAATGGAAATGCAACTGTGGAGAACCTGGTCACTTCAAGAGACAGTGCCCGATACTACAGGAGCAGGGTGTGATCAAGAAGGGGAATCAGGAAAACTCAGCTTAGTCAGTTTTAGAGGGCGGAAACTGGCTAATTTTTACCATGTCCCAATTATCCAACTAAAAGTATCACAATTGCAATGCAGAGAGAATAGCTTAATGTTGGAAGGAAGGGTAGCTGGCCAAGACTGTCAAATGGTAGTGGATACGGGTGATAGTAATACCATTGTGAGAACTGATCTTATACCAAAATGGAGACTAAAACCCCTGTCTAGAAAGTATATAATTATGTAGTGACTTAGTTTTATCTTAAATTGTCCGCCACATCTATCCCCATCACAAAATTAAAATTCACTTTCCCGGCAGATCTTATCTATTGATTAGATATTGATCTCCCGGGTAGATAATGATCAGCTGGTGGTAGATCGTGAGTCGGTGCACAGGCCATATGTTCGAGAGCAGGATTTTCCAATTCATCAGAGATTTCCTCCCGAATCAACCAAAGAAGGACTTCTGAAGACCTGGAGAATCTACAGCACTGCGAGCGGTGAGTCACACTCCTTTATCTTTAAATACTGGCGAGTGGTGAGAGCAATAACCTCCTAGTGGTTAACCGTCCTAGCACAACGAGGTTAATAACCAAGCTGCACCAAAGAGCTAAGTCGCGCATGAAGTTAAATGTGGCGGAAGATAGAACTGAACTTTTTAATATCGTCTGTATATATCATTATTTTATTTAAGAAGGTTTATTTAATTTATTTTTTTATACTGTTGCGGCCGGTGAAGAAAAACACAGTGCCGTTTGAGAACAATCCGTCCATTGTTTGGCGCGGGAGTAGCGAGCGGCTTACATCAAACGGACATTCCGAACGTGCTACACAAGCCGGGATTGTTCTCGAATATTCTTCATAAGTCTTATAAATAGAGGGTTTGACAAGCCTCGGGAGTGGAGAGTCAACGCCCGTGGAGTGAGCTTCGTAGTGAACAGTGATAAGTTAGAGTGATAAGTGGTTAGCCTAGTTGTGATAAGTTCTTGTGGTGTAGTGTAATAGTGGCAGTAATTGCCATTGTGAGTATTTGATTAATAAATTATTGTTCTATTGTTAATTGGTAATTTTATCAAACCCGTAGCCCATTACAACTGGTGTCAGAAGCGGGATATTTTTAGCATTAGCGTATTTATTTATTTTGTTGTAAATAATTTTTTTTAGCTTGTTATTTTAGTTAATCATTGTAGTTTAGGTTATTGAAACTTTGTTTGTGTATTTTTAATATTGTTTATTTTATTTAATACTTGAGTTCTCTTTTATCTTTTTGGTTTGGTTTTATAATTTAGTTTAAGTTAAGAATTTAATTTATTAATTGCAATCTTTGTAACTGTGTATAAATTAGATTTCTTTTTCGTTGTTAGTTATAATTAACTTACTGTTCTTAGCCTCTAAGATTTCATTTGTTAATTTTAATTTTGATATTTGTATACCATATTCAAAATGTCAACCGGTAGCCTAAGATTGTGTGACTTGAAAGTTGCAGATTTAAAAAGGGAATTAGAAGAACGCGATTTGGATACCTCTGGGAATAAGTCAATATTACAGCAAAGGCTTAGGGAAGCTTTAGTTAGTAGTGGAGAGGATCCAGATAACGTTCTTTTTGAAACAGAATTTAGTAAATTAAAAAATGAGATGTTAGAAAATAAAAAGGAGTTGTTAGAAAATACTTATAAGTTATCTACTGCCTTGAAAAACGAACTATTAGAAAAATCTGCAGCTTTAGAAAATAATTTGTTAGGAAAATATAACATGTTAGAAAATAGAATGAATGTAGTTGAGAATGAACTCCAAGAGAAATTAGGTGTGATTAGGGATCAACTAGAAGAGAAAGTAGTGAATTGTTTTGGGGTAAGAATAGAAGCCTTAGAAAAACTGATGATTCCACCTCCGAAAGCAGACTTCGTAACGCCAGCAGCTGCAGTGACACACCCGACTCAGAACGTCGTTCCAGTCTTCGATGTGAAGATGCCTTGGGAAGACTTCATGACTCTCTTCGAGACGGCGGCGATGGTGCACAGGTGGTCAGAACAAACTAAGGCTTCTACCCTGTGCCTAGCTCTGCGTGGCGACGCATTGGGAGTTCTTCAGACGATGCCCTTGACCGAGCGCTCAAACTACGAAGAACTAATAAGAAGACTTGAAATGAGATTTGGTAATAAACACATGGAACAACTGTACCGCTCACAATTAAGAAACAGAATTCAGAAGCCCAATGAGACGCTTCAAGAGTTCGAAGCGGATATCGCCCGGCTCGTCAGGAATGCGTACTCCACC
Organism: Aelia acuminata; assembly: GCA_911387785.2. Lineage (NCBI taxonomy): Eukaryota > Metazoa > Arthropoda > Insecta > Hemiptera > Pentatomidae > Aelia > Aelia acuminata. The sequence goes on along the minus strand of OU426978.1, from coordinate 73,428,522 downwards.
GTGACATATGAGGTCTGCGAGAGCTTGGCAGTCGACAGATTCCTCGACGGCCTCAGGGAACCCGAAACACAACAAGCTGTTAAGCTATCCCGGCCGAAAACGCTGCATGAAGCACTGACCCAAGCCTTAGAGTTTGAGACAGTCAAGCAATCAATAAGAGGCCATGCTCGAGTTAGAGCTGTCGAGGGAGAATCGGAGACAAAAATTAATGTGGAGGACATTATTAAAAAGGTCCTTGAGGCTCTAAAAACGCATAGGAAGGAGATCCGCTGTTGGCGATGCGGTCAGCTGGGACATCCCAGAAGCAGATGCAAAGCAGTGCAACCCGAGCGGAATCAGAGATCCCAGGGAAACGAGTGAGGGTTGACGGAACGGGGCAACTGCCAACCCATGATAAGAAAGCCCCCAAGGAAGGAGCAATGGTGGCTTCTTTAGGAATCAGTTCAAACAGTTTCTACATAGATGGAATTGTAGATGAACGGCCCAGATGCCTTCTGCTGGATACCGGAGCAACCATGACAATCTTAAACCCGAAAATTGTTCCTGCTGAAAAGATTTTCGTAACGACATGGGGACTGAGGACAGCTACGGGACAGCTGGCTTGTGTCCACGGGGAGACGGATGCAAATTTCTTAATAGCTGGTCGGAACATCAGGCACCGTTCACTTGTAGCAGATATAGATGAGGATATCATCCTGGGCCTGGACCTGATGAAGAAATTTGGTTTTAAGCTGGACATGTTGAAGGAGGTCGTGACTCTCGGAAACGAAGAAGTCATCCTTCGGCGTGGAAAGGACCTTTCGGCTAGAGTCCTGTTACTAGAAGATGTTACATTGCCGCCACAAAGCCAAGTCTTAACCCAAGGAGCAGTTGATGGGAGCCTTCCTGAGGGCCAATGTGTGATCCTGGAATCGGAAAGCAATGAAGAACATCAGCTTGGGCGGGGTGTCATGGTGGCGAGGGCACTTATAAGGACGGGACAAAAGGCTCCGGTACGTTTAATGAATTTAAACAGCTTTCCCGTTACTGTGAAGAAGGGAGCCAAGGTTGGCCAGTGTACAACCGCCACTTCAGTGGTGCGACAGACACGACATCAAGTGCCACAATCTGGCACAGGAACAGTGCCACAGGAGCTGACAAAAGAACTGTTGGGCCTTGTTGAAGATAATCTCACACCTGAGCAGCATGAAGAGGTAAAATATCTTCTGACCCGATGGCAGGACGTCTTTGAGACCGAATCGAAGTCCAGAGGAGGAACACACGTAGTCCAGCACAAAATCGACACTGGAGAAGCAAGACCTATCCGCCAGGTACCTCAAAGATTACCACTGGCTAAAAGAGAGGAGGCCGAGCGGATTATTAAGGAAATGGAGGCTGATGGTGTCATCGAGCCTTCCAATAGTCCTTGGATGTCTCCCGTCGTTCTGGTGAAAAAAAAGGACGGCTCTACCAGGTTCTGCGTGGACTATCGCCTCTTAAATAACGTCACTAAGAAGGACAGCTATCCACTTCCCAGGATTGAGGACACTCTGGATACATTGGAAGGCTGTCAGCTGTTTTCGACGTTGGACCTCAGGAGCGGTTACTGGCAAATTGGTTTGGCTCCTGAAGACAAGGAAAAGACGGCGTTCTCGATCGGAACTGGACTTTGGCAATTTACAGTGATGCCGTTTGGTCTTTGCAACGCTCCTGCGACGTTTGAAAGGCTCATGGAAAACGTTTTAAGGGGCCTCTCGTGGGAAATATGCCTGGTGTACCTAGACGACATCATTGTGCTAGGGAAATCCTTTGATCACCATCTACGGAATTTGGAACGTGTTTTTGAACGGCTACGTGCAGCCAATTTGAAACTGAACCCTAAGAAGTGCAACCTCTTCCGAAGGCGGGTTTGTTATCTAGGCCATGTTGTGTCAGATAAAGGCGTCTCAGTGGACCCGGAGAAGATTGCGGCCATCACAAATTGGCCAGTGCCCCGAGATAAGCACCAGGTGAGAAGTTTTCTTGGGCTCTGCACATACTATAGGAGGTATGTACAAGGATTTGCAAACATAGCGAAGCCTTTGACGAAGCTCACGGAAGAGAAACGGCCATACATCTGGGACCAAGACTGCCAGAAGGCTTTCGAGGAGCTGAAGAATAAACTGAGTAGTGCCCCGATCCTAAGTTATCCAAGACCTAAGGGCAGGTTCATTCTTGATACCGATGCCAGCAACACCGCTATTGGGAGTGTCCTTTCTCAGCTTCAGGACGGCGAAGAGAAGGTTATCGGATACTTCAGCAAAGCTTTGTCGGCGCCTGAAAGAAACTACTGTACAACAAGAAAGGAGCTGCTGGCAGTAGTTAAGTCAATCGAGCATTTTCATATATATTTGTATGGGAGAAAATTCCTATTAAGAACGGACCATGCTGCACTCATGTGGCTCTTGCGGTTTTAGTCCCCAGAAGGCCAGGTTGCAAGGTGGATTGAGCGTCTGCAGGAATACGACTTCGAGTCAGCCCATCGCGCAGGATCCACTCATCGGAATGCTGACGCACTCTCAAGAAGACCATGCGATGACAACTGCAGGCATTGCGCTAACCAGGAAGAGAAGGAAGCGACGGCGAGGAGAACAACAGTTGTCACCGACGAATGGCACGACTCGGAGATGGTAAAGGAGCAGGACAACGACCCGGACCTGAGGTACATAAGACAGTGGAAAATTTCCGGGAGAGAAAGACCGTCTTGGCAGCAGGTCGCTCCACTATCTAAAAACGTTAAAACCTACTGGGCCCAATGGAACTCTATTACGATAGATAACGGATTGCTGAAGCGCACCATAGAGAATGATGTCGGCGATCAAAGGAGGCTGCAGCTTATCATCCCAAAGAGCAGGGTGCCGAACGTGCTTAAGGAACTGCACGACGGGGCATCGGGAGGTCATCTTGGGGCACATCGCACATTGGAAAAGGTTCGTGAGCGGTTCTATTGGGCGAACCTTAAGGACGACGTCATGGATTGGTGCAGACGTTGTGCAACATGTGCTGCCTCTAATGGACCCACCAAGAGAAGGAGAGCCCCAATGAAGCAGTATAATGTGGGAGCCCCTTTTGAACGCATAGCTGTCGACGTCGTTGGCCCTTTCCCTACGACGGATGCGGGAAACCGCTACATACTGGTGGCCATAGACTACTTCAGCAAGTGGGTAGAGGCCTACGCAATAAGGAATCAGGAAACCTGCACCGTTGCGGACATTCTTGTGACGGAGCTCGTCAGTCGGTTTGGTGTTCCCTTGGAAATACACTCCGACCAAGGAAGGAACTTCGAGTCTGATGTCTTCTCCAGGATGTGTGAGGTATTAGGTCTGCGCAAGACTCGGACGACACCACTCCATCCACAATCTGATGGCATGGTGGAACGGATGAACAGGACGATGAATCGCTACCTGTCGAAAGTCGTATCAGAACATCAGAAGGACTGGGACCAGTATCTACATCTGTTCTTGCTGGCCTATTACAGTTCTATCCATGAAACCACCGGACAGACACCTGCAAGTGTGTTATTCGGCCGAGAGCTTCGTCTACCATGCGACTTGAAGTTTGGCATTACACCAGAAGAGGACGTCGCAGACGAAGATTACGTTTCCAGCCTTCGAAAGCGGATGGACGCTATCCACGAAAAGGTACGCTCTAACATCCTCGGAGCTAGTGACAGGATGAAGGATCGCTACGACATTAGGGCCGAAGAAGGAGGTTTTCTACCTGGGGACATGGTCTGGCTATTCAATCCCAGAAGACGTCGAGGATACTCCCCAAAACTCTAGAGCTCCTGGGAAGGACCTTACGAGGTCGAAAATAGAATAAACGACGTAGTTTACCGCATACGGAAGCCACCCAGAGGGAAACCAAAGGTTGTCCACTTCAATCGTCTGGCACCATACAAGGGAAACCACTCGGATACAGAAGATCAACGTGTCTCGACTATCAGCACCACAGAAGCGAGCGCTAGGTATTCCGAGTCGCCATTGGGAATGAGGGGCAGACATGGAGTGACGTTACGAAGCACATACCTGGACATCTTCGAGTTACCAGCACAAACATTTACCCAATCACGAACTGCTCTGGGACAGATCAACCTTAAGGAGGAGGTAGTGTTGCGGCCGGTGAAGAAAAACACAGCGCCGTTTGAGAACAATCCGTCCATTGTTTGGCGCGGGAGTAGCGAGCGGCTTACATCAAACGGACATTCCGAACGTGCTACACAAGCCGGGATTGTTCTCGAATATTCTTCATAAGTCTTATAAATAGAGGGTTTGACAAGCCTCGGGAGTGGAGAGTCAACGCCCGTGGAGTGAGCTTCGTAGTGAACAGTGATAAGTTAGAGTGATAAGTGGTTAGCCTAGTTGTGATAAGTTCTTGTGGTGTAGTGTAATAGTGGCAGTAATTGCCATTGTGAGTATTTGATTAATAAATTATTGTTCTATTGTTAATTGGTAATTTTATCAAACCCGTAGCCCGTAACAATACTTATAGGAGAAATTATATTTTATTTTGTTTGAGATATTTATATTTTTATTTATCCTGACATTATCTCAACAAGTGGTTACCCCTGAACAACGAACATGTCAGATTCTGAAGCACCTCAAAATCCGCCCATAACTATTAATCAGACAACTAATCCGACTTTAGCTAATCAGGAGCCAACAGAAGTCTCCTCTTTCAGCGGAGCTTACAACAGACTGCCAGCTTTCCATAAGGCAAACCCGAAGCTATGGTTCGCGCAAGTCGAAGCAGTTTTTTATACTTCAAAGGTCACAACCCAAATCATGAAGTATCAATCTGTAATGGCGAATTTGGGAATCGATGTCATCCAGCAAGTTGCAGATATCATTGACGATCCTAAGATTACGAATCCTTACGATCGACTGAAGGAACGACTTATTGAAACCTATGGAGAATCTGAATCCAGACGTATCCAACGGCTACTTCAGGACTCCCAGTTAGGAAATCAGCGTCCTTCACAACTCTTACGTACTATGCTTCAACAAGCAGGCACAACGTTAAGTAAGGATGTTGTTCGTACCTTATGGCTCCGTAATCTCCCGAATGGGATGCAAGCTATCCTCGCAACGACTGGTCAAGACGATATCGATAAACTCGCCGCAACTGCTGACAAGATAGCAGAAATCGACGCTCCTAATGAAGTGTACGCTTCTACATCATCGCATCCCGGACCTTCGCAATCTCAAACATCGTTCGAAGAGCTTGTCCGTGAGATTCGTCAATTAAAGTTGAAGTCGCTGAACTTCGCCGACAATCCCGTTCTCGCTCCAAGAGTAGAGAAAGGAACTCGAGATCGGGTTACAGAAATCAGGACCGATCAAAGTCATCAGAAGGCCTCTGCTTTTACCACAAGCGATTTAAGGATCGAGCACTGAAGTGTATGAAACCTTGCTCCTGGAAACCACCTTTAAACTAAATTTAGAGGCGGATGAAGCGGCTGCCGTCTCTGTAGCACCTCAAAGCCGCCTTTTCGTGCAGGATAAGAGGACTAGACAACAATTTCTTGTGGACACTGGAGCGACTATTTCTACCGTTCCTCGCAATCCTCGTTTCCACAAAGTACAATCAAGTTTCAGCTTAGTGGCAGCCAATAACACAATCATCCCTACTTATGGTGAGAAAACGATACATTTGGACTTGGGACTCCGTCGAACTCTCAAATGGACCTTCATCATTGCCGAGATAGGAAAGCCCATCTTGGGAGCTGATTTCCTATATTACTATGGTCTAACAGTGGGTCTCCGGCAGAAGAAACTCGTAGATCAGCAGACAGGCTTAGCAACGATTGGACGAGTATCGATAGTTTCGCTACCCTCAATCTCTACCATTCCTGGCGACTGCAAGTACTCTCATCTTCTGAAGGACTTCCCCAATCTTACAAGACCATCACCAATCAAAGGCCCACCGCGTTCTGTTGTCCAACACCACATACTCACCCGTGCGTGGTAACCCAGTTACAAGCAAAGCGAGAAGACTTCCACCGGAGAAGAATAACGCGATCAAGGCTCATTTCCAAGATTTGATCAACGAGGGAATCTGCAGACCTAGTAAAAGCCCTTGGTCTAGCCCTCTACATTTGGTAACCAAAAAGGATGGTACTCTTCGCTCTTGTGGAGACTATCGTCGCTTGAACGTTTTAACCATCGAAGATCGTTATCCCGTCCCAAACTTGATGAACTTTACCACGCAGTTGCATGGGAAGAACATTTTCTCAACTCTGGACATCGTTCGGGCATTCTACCACATTCCAGTGGCACAAGAGAACGTAGAAAAAACTGCGGTAATAACACCTTTTGGGCTTATTGAATATCTGCGCATGCCTTTTGGCCTACGAAACGCCGCACAAACCTTTCAACGCTTCGCAGATGACATTATGCGAGATCTCGATTTTGTATTCCCTTACCTTGACGACTTCTTGATAACATCAAAGAATGAGGATGAACATGAGGCTCATCTACGACAAGTATTCGAGAGACTGGATGCGAACGGCCTTTCTTTGAACGTTTCAAAATGCATATTTGGCCGACCTGAGATCAACTTCCTCGGATATCTAGTCAATAAAGAAGGTATTAGTCCTCTACCGTCTAAGGTCAAAACCATTTTGGACTTCCCTCGTCCCACTACCATCAGCCAGCTCAGGACGTTCCTTGGTATGATCAATTTCTGCAGGAAGTGTCTTCATCGAGCAGCCGAGATCCAGAAGCCACTTCACAAGCTAATCCATGGAGCGAAAAAGAAGGACAAGCGTCCAGTGGAATGGACGGAAGAAATTCTAGAAGCCTGCGAAACATGTAAGGAAAACCTCGCAGCCGCTGCCCAGCACGCTCATCAATCTACCAACGAAGAGTTGTCCTTAGCCTGCGACGCAAGCAACACCGGAATCGGCGCAGTTCTCCAACAGCGGAAAAATGGGATATGGAGACCACTCGGATTTTTCTCCAAAACCCTGACTCAAGCACAGAAGAACTACTCCACTTATGACAGGGAGTTGCTCGCCATTTATGAGGGCATTAAGCATTTTAGATCACTCATAGAGGGACTGAACTTCAGTATTATCACCGATCATAAGCCGATCGTTCATGCCTTCACGCAGAAAGCTGACAATGCACCGCCACAGTGGATCAGACAGCTCAACTACATCAGCCAGTTTACCACATCTATATTTTATCGGCCCGATAATGAAAATGTGGTAGCAGATGCCCTGTCATGTGTGGAAGAAGTTCAACTGCCTGATGATTTTTCAGCTTTAGCCAATGCTCAAATATCCAATCCCACAATCAAGGACCTCAAGAACAATCCAAATCTTGATATGAAATTGATCACCATACCCGGACTTGACAAAGCTCTCCTTTGTGAAACCTCAACCAGCAAGGCACGACCCTACGTTCCAGAGAACTTCCGGAAACTCTTCTTCGATAGACTACATGGACTATCTCACCCAGGCGTTCGAGCTTCTCGAAAACTGTTAGCATCCCGCTACTTTTGGCCAAATATGAATGCGGATGTAGGGCAATGGACCAAAACCTGCATTCCCTGCCAGCGTGCTAAAATTCAACGCCACATGGTTAGCCCATTAGGAACATTCCAGCCTTCAGGAAGATACCAACACGTTCACCTGGACTTGGTGGGACCCTTACCAATATCGGACGGCAAACGCTATTGCCTTACCATGGTGGATAGAGCTACCAGATGGCCGGAAGCTATTCCTTTGGAGGATATTACTTCAGCAACTGTCTCAGAAGCCTTTTACACCAACTGGATAGCACGATTTGGAACTCCCATCAGAATATCCACCGACCAAGGCCGGCAATTCGAGACAGAAATATTCCAAAGGCTGACAGTTCTTCTCGGTATTGATAAGAAGAGAACTACCGCCTACCATCCTCAAGCTAACGGATGTGTCAAGAGATGGCACCGAAGCTTGAAGGCCGCTCTTATGGCTCATCTCGATACGGACAGATGGGTAAAAATCCTGCCATCTGTACTGCTAGGATTAAGATCTGCAAATCGAGAGGACATGGATGCAAGCGTCGCTGAAGGATTATACAGAAAACCATTAAGGCTCCCTGGTTATGCTGATTATGAAAATGATATCGATTTATTATCACTTGCGCGATTTAATCGATCTTGGTGTCGGCTATAGGGTTATCTGAGGTGCTGATTGTGAAAATAACATCGATTTTGAGATTCCGCCGTCAGGTATCGATTTATTACAACTTGCGCGATATGATCGATCTTGGTGTCGGCTATAAGGTTATCTGAGGTGCTGATTATGAAAATGATATCGATTTTGAGATTCCGCCGTCAGGTATCGATTTATTATCACTTGCGCGATTTAATCGATCTTGGTGACGGCTATAGAGTTATCTGTGGGTACAATAATGATAATAATAATAATAATGATTAAATTTGACACATATCGACATATAAATCAGAGTATAATTAATTTCATATTCTTATTTTAAATTAAAAATATACCTATAAACCTATAGTTAACCCTATGGCCGATACCAAGATCGATTAAATCGCGCAAGTGATAATAAATCGATACCTGACGGCAGAATCTCAAAATCGATATCATTTTCATATATTATTATTATTAAATTTATTCCATTGTATTTTCTCTGTTTTCTACTTCATTTTAGATTTTCATTGATTACAGATAAACCACATTGACCTACATCCAAAAGTGTTGTTTTTTTCATTTTTAACTTTTTTTAATATGATATTATATATCATATAATGGTTTTTTTGGTTTAACGTCACTTTATACCACTAAGGCTAATCGGAAGATGTTACTATGGGAGTACTAAATTTTGCCTATCCAGGTATAATTAGGATAGAGATGTTTAACGAGTACCTGACATCGTACAGGCTCGGGACCTCCATTTTATGTCCTACCCAAAGGACAGCATAGCCAAGAATTTTTCACTCCCATTAAAAAATCCTACCTTAGGACGCGAATCCACGACCTTAAGTATTGCTAACCACTACACTACAGGTGGCCCTAAGGTTAAATCGTTAAATGAAAAAAAAAACATATGGTTTGAAATCCCAGACCTTTTGTTGGAACGAACAAGCGGTTGGAGCGAACCGTCAGAGCACGTGTTTGGGACTAGATTGTTCGAGCCCAACCCACCCAGCTGTGTAACATTCCACGCCAGTCCGTTTACGACTATATATAAGGAGTGAGTGACTGGATCAGTTTGTCATAGTCTTAGTCTTTGTCTTGACTTTGAAGCTCAAGCCATATGATTTATATTACAAAGTGATAATTTTTGTAACCTGCTTTAATATTTGAGTTGTTATAATTCGTGTAGCATTGACGACTATTGATATATTTTCGTTGAATAAATATTGTTAGCCCCCAGAAGTGTTACAATATATTATTTTTTAAAAATATAATTTTTTTCTTAGTTGAACTTTAGCTTGATTTTATTTTCCAATAAATCCATAGGGAACACACTACCATTTCTCCAGAGCTAGTGCACAAATATTGGGTAACAGATCTAAATGATCCATAACATTTATAAAAAAACAAACCATGAACAAAAACGCCCATTACAGAAATGATATATGAAATTAATAAAAATGATCTAACCTTGACATATGTATTGAGAGCATCAGCCCTTTCTGATCCTATAACCATAGATACAAGGTGTACTAGTATTCTTATTATATTCAATGCTACTTCTGAACTAGGTGATGTCACCAGCAAAGAAAAAAGTTGATTTAATAGTGTTGGAAGAAAAGATATGGCAGATGAAAGTTGCATAGCATGAGCAGCCTAAAAAAAAAATAGAAATATACATAATTATAAAACATGACAATAAAATTGAAATAAACAGCATTATTATTATAATTATTGAATGGTTGTTGTTGAATCAAAGTTCGGAAAATAACCTTTAATAATTCAAAATGAATCGAGGCTTCGTCTGAATTATAGTTACACTCTGGTTTGTGAACTTCAAAAAGGCTCGCAACTATAGAGGAAATTTTAGATAGAAGAAATCTCAACCAAATAATATAAAGTTGACTTACCAAGTTGGAGTTCATGAAATATGCTGAGGTACTTACCCTGAACTTCCAAATGCATTTTTCCAGAGAAAGCTTAAGAAGTTTTTTGAGATGCTAAACCAATCGGTTAAGAGATCTTCTAGCTAAATTTACACTTATTTGCAAGTAAAGGGCAGATGAAAAGTAGATTGAGGTGAAACACAATAAAGGTGAAACAGGAAAAACTTGAACAAAAAAAAAACAGGAAGACTAACTCATCTTTAACAAAATGGAATGGCAAAGCCTTGAACTACTTGTTGTCACGACCGAGATCCAATTCAAACAGAGCAAGAATAGCGGTAAAAGGACTAGAGGGCGCTCTCTATACCTCAATGGAGATTTAGTTACCACTGATATACATAATAAGCAGTTTTAACATCTGTTTTACACTTATCTTGGAGAAAACATTTTTTTTTATCATACTTAATTTATTTATTTACAAAGAGTGCCTAATGGCGTGAAAAGTTGTCTTTACGAACCAACTTTATCAAATCTGTTATAAGTATCAGCACTTAACTTAAATTCAGTTCTGCAACAGTCCAATTCTTTGCCTAAGAAAAGGTTCATCATTTTTCTTTTAAATTGAATTCACAACTGTTCCCAAATAAGTGAAGATCCAGGATATTGAAACTGGGCTGGAATACATTGCTGGCATAGTAGTTGAAAAGCTTTTGTTCTGAAACCACAACTACCCCGTTTATTTTATACTTTGAAGTTAAAAGAAAGTTTAACGGACAATTTGATGTGGATTTCACTAGTTTAATGATTTGTTTGTTTGTTTAACGTCACTTTATGCCACTAAGGCTAACCGTCGATGCTACAGTGGGAGTCCTAAATTTTTCCTAACCAGGTATAATTAGGATAGGGATCTTTACTAGTTTAATGGACATAGCATCTTTCAAATTTGCCCCTATGACATCTGTTGATCTGGAAAGAACTTTCAGCCGATAGAGCTCTTTTCAGATTGGATATGCGTTTCTTCTCACTTGAAAATTTAAAATATGATTTAACAAGTAATAATTTAAAATATTATGAATTTCATTTATATATATATATATATATATATATGTATGTATGTATGAATATATATACTGCTATGTATTGTGGATGCTGCCATGATAAGAAAAGTAAATTGAATTAATAATTTAATATCAAAATATATAAAGTACTGCTCAACCCGGTGGTCAGTTTTACCTGAAGGCGGCTAGGACTTGGAAATACCCCTTGTAAGTTATTGGGGCCATAAACCTTCTGTTAGAAATTCAAAATAAGCAAAGCTTAGGACCGGCAATGCTGCCGACAAACACCCGGGGAAATACCTAAGAAGATTGTTAGAGAAACTTGTGGCCATAAACCCTGGTTTTGCCCCGGCAAAGAGGCCGCTGGGAAAAACGTTAAATATAGAAAGGAAGGGAAATTTTAGGCAGCCAGCCAATCAGAAGAAGTCTGGAACCAACCAATCAGGAGAAGTCTGCAGCCAGCCAATCAGAGGAAGTCTGAAGAGAGTGGGGGAAAGAAGACTTATACGGAAATGAGGGCGAGTAGAGAGGAGAGTCGAGTGGAGAGGAGTCGAGGAGGGAGTTCGGGAGGAGAGAGAGTTGGAAGGTGGACAGACGTCGGGGAGAGTGCCGAGAGGGCGAGAGTGAAGTACGAGGAGTGCGGAGATCCAGGGAGAGAGCGAGCGGCAGAGTCCAGATTTCCGAGAGACCGAGATGGGATGCTGTGCTGAGTCTGAGAGAGCGTCAGAGATGGCAGGGACTGATCCAGCAGATAGGCCAGAGACAACACCAGAGAGTGCCCACCAGATAAGGTTAATACGTATACAGTACTAGTTGTAATATTGTGTGGTCAGTATTTATTAAATAATGTTAAATTGCCAGTCAGCATCCATTAAATAGTTTGTGACAATAAAATATCTTTATATCATATATTAAAGGGGGTATAAATGATTTACGTTATTGGTCAATAAAATCAAAGTTATAGATCAATTTAGATTTGTTTGTTTATTATCATTTACCCTATGCCACAGGTTTATTAAAACAAAATAGAATTGGTAAACACGTCACCGTTGGAAAAGTATCCAATTTACATTAAGGCGTATTAACTACATTAATTACCTATATTAATTAGATATAAGCCGTTTCTGGTAACCCCCACCCGCCTTAGAAAAGCGGGAGACCGAAAACGTAGCATTTAAAATGGCATCCCTTGTGGGGACGTACTTACCAATTTGTTTAAATCATTAGTTGACATTTGTTGTTAAATTATACCAAATGGCATAAGGGTGAATATATGTAAGGTTTGATAATTTTTCTAATTTAACTACAAATTCTCCAGGATTTCGCTTTAAACCTTTGCTTCGCTTTCTCTTGTTCTCTTGCCTTAGTGTTAAATTAGTGATGTGTGTGAAGGAGGCTGTCCTTATACTTCTTGTTATACGGTCTTATAATAAGTGGCTTGTTTTTTGTGTTATATTTAATCAGTGCTTGCGTTTAACCCTACCGCGGAGGTTTCAATAGATATTAAAGGGATAATATACGCGCACGACATTTCGATATGGCTTTGAGGGTAGAAAACGAGAAACTACCACAGCCGAATACGGGGTTGGCTGAAGGAATAGCGATCCCACATCCAGAAGCAACTCAGCCACAGACCAGGGAGAAAACAGAAGAAAATGGCCTCAGCCCAGAAGAAATGTTAATATGGCAGCTAATAAAAGAGATGCAGAAAAATCAAGAAGAAAGACATAAAGAGCTAAAGGGAATAATAGAAGAGCATAATAAACACATACAGGAAATAAGTGAAGCTTTACACACAACGAATCTGAAGTTGGAAGCGTCTGCAAAACGTTTAACTAAACCTGATGAGGAAACACAGAAACCAACCCTAGCTGAAAGTGAGGATATGAATGAGAGTGCAGAAGATGATGCCCATGTCCTCAAAACAGTGGACAATTGTATTAATGAACCCCATGCGACCAATTGTATGGAAACTGGACCGAACGAGATTACTGCTCTGGAAAATGTAGAAATTATAAGTGACAAATCTCCGATGGAAGGAACGGTTCCTAATGCTCAATCAGAAAGTGGTGACATTGAGACTAATTCCGACGGGCAAGATAAGGTTACCTTTAAAGTGGAAGAGGAAATGAAGAATCTTCAAAAAGAAACCATTCAAGAGAATTTACCAATCCCTCAATCTCAGGTAGAAACTCTTGAGTCTTGCCAAGTACGTGAGGAAGTTGATATGACCCATGAAAAGGTTGAAGATGAAGAGAAGGACCGACCAATGGCGATTGCTAACGAAGCATACTATTTAGATCTTGTGGAATTTATAAAATTAATTCATTCTTATACGTCACCTCTAAGAGCAGAGCATGCACACTCGCTTAGTATGATTATAAAGCCACTCCCAGTAAATAAAGAAAATAACAATTATCGAGCCAGAACTTATATTTATCTTAAGGATTCGCCAACGGAGCCAATTACCTTCCTATTTTTGCTTATTGACTTTTATATGAATTATTTGGTCTTAAACCATGTAAAGAAGAAGCACGTATGGTGTTATAATAAGACGCGGTAGTCTTTATCCCGGTCCAGGGGATAAAAAGGGTTTTCCATCTAGCGTCCCTTCCGTTGACGAGCTAAGGGGTTCTGGCGAAACCGTCGTCAGGTCAACCTGTTCTGGATCAATGTAAATAATATTTGTATATATAATTGTAAATATTTTTATGTAAATAAGTTTCTCTTTTAAATTTAGGAATTGTTAGTATTAGGGTCTTAACTACACAAAGTTCATTATAAGCAATTGAATGGATCTCAGAGTGAAATTATATATTAGATTGAAGTAACTATAATATCAATACTAATTTTTAAAATAAAATTAACATGATCTTAAAAAACGATTTACCGATTCAGATTTTAATCAAAGTGAAATATACATAACATTATCTATAAATGAGAAAGTTAAAATGTTCAAGTTTAAATTTGCATAGGTCACAATTCATATTCGAAAACTGTTGGTAAATAATAATTGTAAATTGCCTCAATTGTTTAGTCGTTATGAGCAACCCCCAATAATAACATTTAAATAACTTGGATCAAGTTTGCATTTTATATATCCTAATTGGATTATTGTGAGCAATTATACTTTTTTACTTTGGAGTAGACAGAGGTCTTCCATCGCCCCTGAAGTCGGGTTATTGTTTTTAATTGTGTCTATTAGGGAAAAACCCTCAATGTGGAGCAGCCGTAGAGCCTCCAGGTATCCCTAAGATTATTTTTGAGAAGATACTGAAATCTTCAAGTACACCCAGAATACTGAGGCAACATTTTTATTGATCCCTTTGTAAAAACTTGTATTATTATATAATTGATGGGGCTCATAGTGTAATGGATCCGAACATCCAGATAGGAAAATTAAAAATCTCAAGTGGCCATAAATAGGAACCAGATTCGGTATCAGAGATAAAATTATTTTAAATAAGGGAAAATTTTTAAAACTTGTAATTAATATGACCCAGCAAAACTTATTAATTAATAACTGATAAAAAATTGTGATTTAAATACACTATTCGTTTGCCAGAGTCATGATAAAAATTGTAATGTTGTAATATAGTAACTATCTGAGAACTGATATTCATTTAATAGAATGTGTGAATACTAAAACCTTGATTGTGACATAAAAAAACCCAAGATGGTACTAGGACAACCGATTTTTGTGAAAGTAAGAGGTTCGCCGTTTTTGTGTCAGCGTGTTATTTAGAAAGGAAATATAAATACCGAACTAGACGTTGTAATAATTAACCCTGGGAATAATTGAAATTAAACATTAATTTAAAATATAAAGATTCCAAACAAAAATGATTTTTAAAATTAGAGTGGGAAAAAATCCCAAATAGTAGAATACTTTTTATTTTTAAAAAATACTTGTCACACAATAAAATGTTACTGTATAAACATTATTCTTGTTTTTGTTATTTGTGAATGAAGAAGTGTTTCAGGATGTGAAATAAAGACAGAAGAACTCTGATCACTATGTAAGTTATCTAGCAATTGTTTAGGAAAATAAGTTTTTATCATGTGAATACTTAATATGTGGAATTTTAATACTGGTATGGATAAGTTCAAAGGCTAAAAGTTAAAAAGGTACTAATTTATAACTATCGTAAATAAGAAGTTAATTAATTGTAAGATCATATGTTTTCTTATATCCTACAACCATTTTGTATTTTTATAATTTACTTTTGAACGTTGAAGTTAAAATGTTTTTAAGTAGTACACAGAAAACTTATATTGAGAATTGTTTTATTTTAGTTTTTGTTATGTAAATTGTAAATTTATTATCGTATCTTGTTCTGCTAAAGGGTTTCGTTCATTTTTCTAATTATTTTATATGTTGTATTTTAAGTAATGCTTTGTATGTTGTAGTTTCATTTTATATCATTTTGTTTTATTCGATGCTGAACAGTTAATTTTGTAGATAGGATTTTACTTTACGGCTCTAAACTGATTATATTAACAATAATTTAGAAAGTATGTTAAAAGAAAAATCAATAAACATACGTTTATTAATTTTTCTTTCTCTTGACACTAGGAGAATGCTATGTTTTGTGCTATACAGTCACTCGCTCCTTATATACAGTTGTAAAAGGAACGGTCTGGAATGGTCCAGACCCCCGTGGAATCATCCAGGCCTTGAACTAGTCTTCTGACGGTCCGCTCCAACCAGTAGTCCATATCAGCAAAAGGTCTGGGATTTCAAACCATATGTTTTGTTTTTTTATGTAACGATTTAACATTGCAATATTATTGAATATATATGTATTGCTATGTATTGTGGATCCTGCCATGATAAGAAAAGTAAATTTGTGACAATAAAATATCTTTATATGATATATTAAAGGGGGTATAAATGATTTACGTTATTGGTCAATAAAATCAAAGTTATAGATCAATTTAGATTTGTTTATTTATTATCATTTACCCTATGCCACAGGTTTATTAAAACAAAATAGAATTGGTAAACACGTCACCGTTGGAAAAGTATCCAATTTACATTAAGGCGTATTAACTACATTAATTATCTATATTAATTAGATATAAGCCGTTTCTGGTAACCCCCACCCGCCTTAGAAAAGCGGGAGACCGGAAACGTAGCAATTAAAATTTTTCTAAGGCGGGTGGGGGTTATCAGAAACGGCCTATATCTAATTAATATTGTAATTAAGGTACTTAATTTGCCTTAATGTAAATTGGATACTTTTCCAAAGGTGACGTGTTTACCAATTCTATTTTATTCTAATATATCTGTGGCATTAGGTGAGTGATAATAAATAAACAAATCTAAATTGAACTGTATCTTTAATTTTATTGACCAATAGCGTAAATCATTTATACCCCCTTTAATATATCATATAAAGATATTTTATTGTCACAAACTATTTAATGGATGCTGACTGGCAATTTAACATTATTTAATAAATACTGACCACACAATATTACAACTAGTACTGTATATGTATTAACCTTATCTGGTGGGCACTCTCTGGTGTTGTCTCTGGCCTATCTGCTGGATCAGTCCCTGCCATCTCTGACGCTCTCTCAGACTCAGCACAGCATCCCATCTCGGTCTCTCGGAAATCTGGACTCTGCCGCTCGCTCTCTCCCTGGACCTCCGCACTCCTCGTACTTCACTCTCGCCCTCTCGGCACTCTCCCCGACGTCTGTCCACCTTCCAACTCTCTCTCCTACCGAACTCCCTCCTCGACTCCTCTCCACTCGACTCTCCTCTCTACTCGCCCTCATTTCCGTATAAGTCTTCTTTCCCCCACTCTCTTCAGACTTCCTCTGATTGGCTGGCTGCAGACTTCTCCTGATTGGTTGGTTCCAGACTTCTTCTGATTGGCTGGCTGCCTAAAATTTCCCTTCCTTTCTATATTTAACGTTTTTCCCAGCGGCCTCTTTGCCGGGGCAAAACCAGGGTTTATGGCCACAAGTTTCTCTAACAATCTTCTTAGGTATTTCCCCGGGTGTTTGTCGGCAGCATTGCCGGTCCTAAGCTTTGCTTATTTTGAATTTCTAACAGAAGGTTTATGGCCCCAATAACTTACAAGGGGTATTTCCAAGTCCTAGCCGCCTTCAGGTAAAACTGACCACCGGGTTGAGCATATACAGTACTTTACATATTTTGATATTAAATTATTAATTCAATTTACTTTTCTTATCATGGCAGCATCCACAATACATAGCAATACATGTATATTCAATAATATTGCAATGTTAAATCGTTACATAAAAAAACAAAACATATGGTTTGAAATCCCAGACCTTTTGCTGATATGGACTACTGGTTGGAGCGGACCGTCAGAAGACTAGTTCAAGGCCTGGATGATTCCACGGGGGTCTGGACCATTCCAGACCGTTCCTTTTACAACTGTATATAAGGAGCGAGTGACTGGACCAATTAGTCTGGGTCTGAGTCTTAGTCTTTGTCTTGACTGTGAAGCTCAAGCCATATGATTTGTGTGCTATAAAGTTATAATTTTTGTAGATCTGAGGAGAGAATTAGAAGAGCTTGACTTAGACACTACAGGTACAAAAGCGATCTTATTGGCCTGGTTACATGAGTATTATCTGAGTCAAGGCGTAGATCCTGAAACTGTAGAGTTTGAGGATAGGTTTTTGAAGGCTATGTCGGCCGAAATAAATGATAAATTAGCAAGCCAGTCAGCAGAGATAAATAATAAATTGACCAACCTGTCTAGTGAATTAAGTGAAAAATTAGTCAGCCAAACTGCTGAAATAAATGGTTTAAATGAAAAATATACCAACCTTCAGTTTGTCGGCAGAGATAAAGGATAAATTGTCTGAGATTAACGACAAATTGGCCAGCCATACAGGTGAAATAAATGACAAGCTGACCAATTTGACTGGCGAAATAAATGACAAATTGATCAACTTATCTGCTGAAATAAATGATAAATTGGCCAGCCAGTCAGTTTAAATAAATGAAACAGCCTAGCTAGGCAACCAAGCCTATCGGCTCAGCTTAACCAGAAGATAGCTAGCTTTAAGTCAAGCTTGTCAGGTGAGATGAATGGATTAAATGAGAGGTTGACCAAACTGTCTAGCGAAACGAATGACAAGTTACTATCTTGTTGGTGACCTGTTTGGGTTGAACAACAGGCTGGCTCAACAAGAAGCGGAGTTGCAAAAATTAGAAAGGACACTGGAAGAGAAGATCCAGGCGATCGCGAGAAAGCAGTTTGCACAACAGCCATAACGGACGACGAAGTAAGTGAACCCGCAGTTATGGTGGGCCGAGCCAGGATAAAGCCACCGTCTTTTGATTGTAAGTCGTCCTGGTCGAATTTCCTCAAGCAGTTTAACAATGCAGGTAGTGCCAATGGGTGGTCTACAAGAGATAAGGCTGTTTCCTTAACAGTAGCCCTCCGCAGCGAAGCTCTGGATGTCCTCCAGACTCTCAACACTAATGACCCTTATGATTTTGACTTAGTAGTAAGCCAGCTTGAGATGCGGTTTGGGCACGCCCACCTAGAACAAATGTACAAGTCCCAGCTGAAGAACAGGAAACAAAAGGCAGCTGACACTGTTCAACAGTTCGAGGCCGGCATTGCAAGGATGGTAAGACTGGCTTACCCAACAGCTCCTGAAAGTTTGTTGGAGTGCTTAGCCCTCCAAGCATTTGTTGACGGCCTGCGAGACTTGGAGCTTCAGAGAGCGGTGCAGCTTGCTCGCCCTAAATTTCTAGCGGATGCACTAACCATAGCATTGGAGTTTGAGGCGGTACTGAGACTTCCCATAGCTATGGATGTGTCCAGACCACGTGTACCAACAAGGTGAACCGCTAGACTTGGAAGGCGTGCTCTCAGGGGATGCGAAGGCTTCAGACTCGAAGAGAAGACCACTCTGGTGTAGGAAATGTGGGGGGCCAGCAATACCTGCAGAGCTAGAGAACCTTGTCTTAGAAGTTTTAAAGGCCCTAGAGTCCCGGAAAAGGAAACCAGTATGATGCTGGAACTGTGGGGAGCTTAGACAAATTAAGAGTTCCTGTAAAGGAAAGGTCGCTCCTGACACAGGAAAAATAAGACATGCCAATAAAAGCTTCTCGGGACAGTCACCAAGAACCTTCCCCAATAATGGAAACCTCCTTGGGACACCGAGACGACAGTGCATATATGGATGGGAGCGTCAACGGCAAGAGGCCCACGATGCTGATTCACACAGGAGCTACGAAGACTATTGTCTCTTCAAGTGTAACTGGCAAGAAAAGACTGAGGCCCTCCAGATGGCAGCTGAGGACTGCAACTGGGGAAGAAGCCAAGGTATTCGGCGAAACCGAGGTAGATACTGTTAGGCTCAAGCTGTGTCTCACACTCGCTCCTAGTGGCTGATATTGAAGGTGTAATCCACGGCATAGACCTCATAGACAAGTACGGCTTTCAGCTCGACCTGAAGCGGAGAATTGTCAAGATCGGTGGAGAGGAGCTGTCCTTACGCAGTCAGGAACCAGCCGGTTTGGGGGTCACCATGGACAAGAAAGGAACTTCCTTTGCGGTATAAGCGCTCAAGTACCATTAGAAAAGGCACTAAGATTGAGACTTCGATGCCGATTACTTCGTTGGTTCGGCAGGTGACGTAGCGATATTTTCGCTACAAAGAGCGAGCAGAAATACAAGCAGCAGGACAGGGTGATGGAAGGCGTTGATCCGTCATTGCCTCGAGAAGATAATCGTTATCACCCTATCACTGTCAATAAGAGACACGTCACCAGCGATCGAATGAGGAGACCAAGCGGGAGCAGGGCCAATCAGGGTGGATAAGAAGAAGGAGAACTTTGTTTGGCTCTACAACCCACGAGGAAAGTGGGGACCCTACGTGATTAAGAAGCACATCAACGATCTGGTCTACAGGGTGTTCAAGTATTCCAAAGGAATACTAAGGAATCTTCCATAATGATCACTAGGCGCCATATATGGGTCAGCACAATGAAAGAAAAAAGGAGCAGCGGATAACGGGAGAGACCTTGCGTTATAGAGAGCTGTGTGGAAAAGAAGACAGGAGGAATTTCTCTAAATAGGGTGCAATGTAATGTTAAATCGTTACATAAAACATAAAAAACATATGGTTTGAAATTCCAGACCTTTTGTTGGAACGGTCTACCGGTTGGAGCGGACCGTCAGATGACTAGTTCAAGGTCTGGATGATTCCACAGGGGGTCTGGACCATTCCAGACCGTTCCTTTTACGACTATATATAAGGAGCATGTGATTCGACCAATTAGTTTGAGTTTGAGTCTTAGTCTTTGTCTTGACTGTGAAGCTCAAGCCATATGATTTGTGTGCTCTAAAGTTATAATTTTTGTAACCTGCTCGAATATTTATGTTGTTATAATTCATGTGGCATTGATAATTATATATTTTTTGTTGAATAAATATTAGTTAACCCACGGAAGTGTTACAATATACATAGTATAGATAACGCATGTGAATATACATATATTACAATCAATTTTATGATATTTGTTCTTACATATTTAAATTTTTTTGTTACATATTCCTTATAATATACATTCATATGTGCATGTATGGCTTTTTATTTTAAATTAAAATCTGTTCATTAATAATTATTATTATTGAAAAAAAATTAAACACATGCTAAATATTCAAGAAAAGAAAAATTAAATGCGAACTTTCTGTTGGAACAGACTGAGATAATATATTTAATATATTATAGTAAACACGAAAATTACCTTTAATATTTTGCAGGTTTCTGTCTCAGGAGGCAAAAAAGATGTAACTTTAGGCTGTTGTAATTTCTCAGCATGAGTGAATAAGTTGTGAAGATGTTGATCCATTGTGAGAACAGTAGAAGAAAGACGAAAATTCACATGGAATATTGGTTTCTGTCCATCAATCCAAGTAATTTCTGGTCCTCCAAACTAAAATTATGCATACATATAAGTTATGTATACTGCATGTTTTATGTACATATATATATATATTGTAAAGATATTTTATATTCAACAATTTTATTTCAATTCAATTTGAATTTATTGTTAGTGGCCTTCCAAACTGATTTGTGAATCCTTTATACAGGTAAAAATATCTTCTCAGTCATAAAATTAATTTATTTTTCATATTTGTATTTAAAACTAATTATAAATCAAACTTATATATTAAAATACCATGTTGTGATTAACGTAACTAATTTAAAAAACTTTTTAAAATTTGGTGCGTTGCGCGAAACACGCAACTTCCACTTACAAACCTGTGTATTTATATTTTGTGTTGTATGTGTGTTGTACACAACCCACTACAAAATTTAGATTAGAAATCGACGTTTTTCGATAATATTTAAATGCCATTCCTCAACTTCACACATTTTTCCACATTTACATGCTTATATTTGTATATCTCCCTAAGTTATAGAGTATTGCAAAACTTGAAAGTTCTCAGTTCTTTTCGATTCATTATAGCTTATTTCTTTTTAACATCAACAGTCGAGTTTTTTCACTGCTTGCTTGTTTTTTCCAGCGAGTTGCTTTTTTTAAATATATCGTCACGTTAAATTGTTAAATAAAAACATATAGTTAAAATCCCAGACCTTTTGCTGGAACGAACTAGTGGTCGGAACAAACTGTCAAAGCACGTGTTTGGGACTAGATTTTTCAGGGCCCAGTCCACGCAGGACCCTTCCTCTAAGTTCTGGAACCTTCCACGCTAGTCCTTTTACGACTATATATAAGGAGCGAGCGACTTGACCAGTTATTCTTAATCTTTGTCTTGACTGTGACGCTCAAGCCATATGATTTGTGTTACAAAGCGATAATTTTTGTAACCTGCTCGAATATTTATGTTATATAATACGTGTGGCATTGATAATTGTATATTTTTGTTGAATAAATATTTTTTAACACACAGAAGAGTTACAACTGGTGTTAGGTGTAGGGTTTAAAGAAGAAGAAAAATTCCAGGCAAACGAATTGGAGAACTTAAAGTAGCGGAGTTGAGGAGAGAATCAGAATGAAGACTACAGATATGAAGACGAACCTATTGGCTCGGTTACGAGAGTATTACTTGAGTCAAGGTAGATCCTGAAACAGTAGAGTTTGAGGATAGCTCTTTAAAGGCTGCTTTAAATGATTTGTTGGCTGAAATAAATGATAAATTAGCAAGCCAGTCGGCTGAAATAAATGATAAATTGAAAACTTTGTCTGGTGATATGAACGGATTAAATGAAAGTTTTACCACCTTGTCTGGTGAAATAAATGATGAATTCGCAAGAGAGTCAGCCGAGTTAAATGACAAATTGACCAGCATGTCCGACGAAATAAATGAATAATTGGCCAGCCAATCAGCTGAAATAAATGAAAAATTGACTAGCCAATCAGCTGAGATAAATGAAAAATTGGCCAGCCATTCTGCCGAGCTTAACGAAAAGATAACTAGCCTAAAGTAAAGTTTCTCTGCTGAGATTAATGAAAAGCTGACCAATTTGTCTAGCAAAATGAATGACAAGCTCAAGGGTGAGATGAATAGCGTGAATGACAGGCTTGCCTAACCGGAATCGAGGACTGCCGCATTTGAAGAGGAGGTTGAGAGATTAAAAAGGGCATTGGAAAATGGTGCCCAGTCGGCTGTCAGGGAGCTCTGCCCACAGCCATTAAAAGATGGACCAAATCTTGAACCCCTAGCCACGGAGAGCCGAGCCAGGATAAAGCCCCCAACTTTTGATGGTAAGTCGTCCTGGTCGAATTATTTTAAGCAATTCAACGCAGCCGCTAGTGTTAACGGTTGGTCTCTAAAAGAAAAGGCAGTATCACTAACGGTGGCTCTCAGAGGCGACGCATTAGATGTTCAAACGCTCAACGCCGATGATCACTATGATTTTCACAAGTTAGTGAGCTGACTTGAGATGAGATTTGGCCACGCCCATCTCCAACAGGTATATCAGTCCCAGCTGAAGAGCAGGAAGAAAAAGGCAGCCGAGTCTATCCAAGAGTTTGAGGCACATGTTATGATGAACATACAACATCCCTTGAACGGTATACAATAGCACCTGAAAGTTTGTTGGAGTGCTTAGCGGTCCAAGCATTAGTCGATGGCCTGCGAGACTTGGAACTTCAGAGGGCGGTGCGGTGTGGCTTGCTCGTCCTAAATTGCTGGTCAATGCCCTCTCAACTGCGTTGGAGTATGAAGCGGCTACGGAAGCTTCTCGCAGCCATGCAAGGGTCCAGGCCATGAACAGCACCGACTGCAGCGAACAGGAATCAGCGAACATAAATAACCTGGAAGAGGTGGTTTGAAAGGTTATGAAGACACATTGTGGGCATATAGGACACCAAATACCCGATTTCAGGTTCGTACGGTTTATTAAAGTTTTTGAGCTACTCTGTTCACACACACAGATCATTTCGCAGGACTTGGTTATCTGGACTCAGGAGACCCCAAAACGTGTATTTCTGTTGAAAACCAGAAGTCAAAATTTTTCATGATCGCAATTCTTTCCCTTACTATATATTTCATATACAGGTAAGTAAAAGTAATAATCTATAAAATTCTCGTGTCACAATGTTAGTTACCATACTCCTCCGAAACGGCTTGACCGATTTTCATGAAATTTTATATGCATATTCAGTAGGTTTGAGAATCGGCTACTATCTATTTTTCATACCCCTAAGTGATGAGGGTTGTCCACCCCTAAAATTTATTTTTATTTTTTGGACAATTTTTATTATTTTATTTTTTATAATGTGGCTTCAAAACATACATACGACCCTAAATTTTCACCCTTCTATCACCAACCTCTATTTTTTAATAGTTATTTTCGTAATTTAATAATTTTTCTTCCCGCTCGATAACTGATCAATTATCAATTGGTAAGTTATCCCCGCGGCAATTGTGTTGAAGTATAAATTATTCTTATACATTTGTTATAAAATCCATAATTTTTTTTTTTATATCGAAAATGTTGGAAATGGTAAAAAAAAAAAAAATCGGTGAAAGTTAGATTTTTATTACAATTAGGCAATTTTTTTTTTTTTTTTTTTTATTGCATTCTCTTTTAAGAGCTCTAACTTCCACAGGTTTTTTTATCCACCATTTCTAGCAATATATTTTCGATATAATTAAGAAAAATTTTTCGCTTTCGTAAAACAGTCTAATATTTACATGTATATGTATATGTATGTGTGTACTATCAAAGATTAAATACATTATAACTATAATGTTTTTCATCATTAAGTAATTCAATTAGTTCTATTTATGTGTGTTTTGTACAGTGGAAAATGCCAACAAAACGCAAAGGGGCTAATTTGAGCCGTAATACAAGTAGATCTAGAAGCATGTGAAATAGAAGAGTCCAAAGAACCGAAGAACAAATCCAGCATGCAATATTGAGCCAGGCGCAATTGCGTCAAGAACTTTCAGAGGATACACGAGCTGAATGCAACGAAATAATAAGATTAGAACAACGACATTCGCTCTGTTTCACAGTCAATAGACAGAGAACAAATGAGCAACAACGCCAACAGGTACATCATACAGCACAGCATTTACATCTAATTCATTGCTGCGTCTAGCATTCCAGTATGAGTCCGATATTGAATATTATGCTCATTCAAAAGTGGTAATTGGTGCAGTGGACAAGGAAATGCGGGCATTGTATGCTCTCAAATTCAAAAATTAGCCAGCCGGGATGTGTTGCGCGTCAGGAATGGTGCTACTACCTGAAATTGAAACACCATCTGAACCATTGAATGGTTTATTCATCAGCACGGATCCAGATTCTAACCTGTTCCTGAAGTCAATTCGAATATTCAATTCATGCTTTCAAATGACATCATTTGGAGCAACAGAAATAGTTCGAAATACTAATACAAATGGTCAACAATAGATTTCTCCATTCAAAATCAGAGGCCAAGCTTATCATAAAATGGGCTCATTGCTGCCAATGCCAAACGAACCACATAAATTTTTACAGATCTACTTTATGGGCGGCGAGGATTCCGGAAGCGCACTTACCAATCCTGTGAATGCACATTGTGACTAAAATAACCTTGATTCATTATTTGCCAAATGCATTGTCGGTGAGCTGGACGCTCTATTGAATGAACACAATGAATTGTTGAAAATATTCAAATCACACATGCACTAATTACAAAGTGATAATCATGCTATTTTCATTAATCTTGATAAAACACCGGCTGGAGAGCACATTCGTAGATTCAATGCACCTGTTGTTGAGGTTGTTGGAATCATCGTTGGGGATCATAAAGGTGCACAAGAAATTGTGATTCGTAGAAGAAATAATAATATTTAGTTCATTGCTGATACACACCGTTCATATGACGCTATCCAATATCCGCTAATGTTCTGGAAGGGACAAGACGCATAAATATTAAACATTTAATATCTAAAAATTCCATAGAAATAATTTATATTGCAAAACAACGTTTGCCGGGTCAGCTAGTATTTATCTAAAAAGCACGCAAATCCATATAAATGAATATACATAAATAAACATTTACTTATAAAATTAATGAAAAAAATATTACAAAACAGACATAGATTCACTGGGCCCATAGAAAGACAGTTAAAATACGAAGTTCCATAGAAGCTAGGATTGTTAAAATAATATTTAAAGCAGAAAGCAGCCTTTGGCTTGTTAGTTATTAGTAGGGAATTGTTCAGTGAAGATAGCTTATCAGTTTGTGAAGAGTTTGTAATCAATCAGTACAGTGAAATGTTTGTAATCAAGATTGTTAGTGTCAAATATTATGTCATATAGGTACTGCAAGTTACATATGTGTCTTTACTCAAGCCTCTATCGGATGGTATGTCAATGAATTAACCAACATTAATTGAGTTTCCAAGAAAAGGCACACCAGGATTCAAGAAAGTTAAAATTGTACTTTTTCAGTTTGTTTTGTATTTAATATTATCAAGATTTTAAAATAATATTTTTATTAGTAACATTTAAAGAGCTAGATGGAAATAAATCATATTTTCTTTGTTATTCAATCTAATTTCAACTATCTCTCTCACAAAGTAAATAAATAATTTAACATTACCACATGAAAGTCACAATTTTAGGTGCAAAAATTGAAGGCCTAATTGCTTTACAAGGGAATATAAGATAACAAGGAATTCCTAATAGATAACAAGGAATGTTAAGTAAGGAGAGGTGAATGAAATAATAACATGATATCACCGGTGTTTGGGCAAAAGGGCTTAAGTGTTGGAATGTGAAGTTTACAGAAAGATTTTTCAAAGTTTTGAAAAATCATTTTAAATCCTGTCTAAGGATTTCTTTATTCATGAATCACTATATTATCTCATAAGAGGCTAAACATTATAGCGAAATACAAATTTAAACAAATATTACTTATGTATTTATTTTAAGTGCATTTAAGCCCTTTGTAACTTATATTTTTGTCTCTTATGGCCTTCTGATCATAACTCATTAGCCTTTTGTACTTAACAATAATCAACCTAATTCCTTTTTACCAAGGATATGATAAATGGACCATGCCCTAAGGGTCTCAAAAAGTTTGGAAAAATCAAAAATATTTTATTTTATATTGATATTATGATTTTATATAAAAACGTGTTAACACTAAAAATACACAACCAATTACAAAAATGATGAAAAATCAATCTAAAGGTACATTATTAGTTTAAAAATGAAACTCTTGATGAAGTTATTGATCTATTTCTACATCAATTAAATCAGGGTCAATATCTTCATCATTATGACACCTAAGGTTTCAGTAAAAAGCTTGGAAGTAGGGGGGAATTAGTTGTAAAAGATCTAGTATATCTTTTTTCTTTTCTTTGGACGGACTGGCTCACTGTTGGTATTTTTCAACATGAATGTGCTTGGATGTCGGCCTCTTCTTTTAAATGAAACATAATCAAAGTGATCTTCTCTATTCAGGCTGTTTTTAAAACCAATACGTCCAAAGTCATTGTCGTACCGAAACCATTGTGCTAGAAGATAAAGAGTACAAGATTTAATAATTGCATAATTATCTTAGATCCAAATCGGTTGTTTTTCCATCAAAATTAATGCATGCTGCTTAAGAAGAACCAGGTAGCAGACATATGTTTGTGGATCAAATCCAAAGGGCGTAGAATTGGCATAACTACATAGGCCGTTTTGATGTGCACACTTTCTGGTATAAAGGATGTAAGTTTTATCAAGTGTCACTTAACCCCTTTGGATCATTGCCAAATAGCAAATAACACTTGTGCCGTTGAGATCAGCTTAATTGCACCATTTAGTAAGCTGATTTCACTTAAGCCGATAGAACCATTAAAAACAAATAGATTTTTTTGACAAGAAGCCATAAAAACCTCATTTTCATAAAAATGACACTTAAGCCCTTTTGCCCAAACACCAGTGATATAATAAAGCTGAACAGGTGTCGTATCACGTTCAATCTTATCAAAAGATAGTGATGAAAATTTAAATTCAGTTAAGAGTTTCAACACCTAATTAATTAAATAATAACCCTCCTACCTGATCTACAAAATGAATTTGATTTTACAACTTATCTAAAAAATAAACTTAGGATTTGACAGAATGAGCTTAGGATAAGACCAAATAAGGCAAAAATTGGAGCAGTTATCAAATCGAATATATTGGATTGATCAAGCATTGGATATAGAAAATTTCTCAAATGAATGATGACACTGAAATTGGAAGAAACTTCTAATCCTAAAGAAGATAATCCTTATATATATAAAAATCTCGTGTCCCGATGTTTGTCTTTCTATTACTCTGAAACTACTCAACCGATTTTAATGAAATTTGGCTCAATGTTTATAGTTTAACTCCGCCATTGCCTGTCCCAAGCCAGGATGAAAAAGGAGGAGGGGGAGGAGTAACAACCTCGTTAAAAAACCTGGGTTCAGCTGGCCCGGCTGATAGCACCCAGTTAGGGCTCTTTTCTAGGGTTACAGGACTGGTCCTCCAGGTTGGGGGTTGGGCGGAGGGGTCAGCTGCTCCTCTCTCGGAAAAACTCTTTGTGGCTGTGAAACGTCAAGGAAATTGCCTCGGATCAAAAAAAAAGTCTCAACGGTATCGACCCGGCGCTCTCAAGGAATTTAAGTTGGCAACATGGAATGTTCGTTCAATGTACAGAGCTGGAGCATTACAAATACTCCTAGATGAACTTTCCAAATATAAGACGGATATTACGGCACTGCAGGAAATGAGATGGGTAGGATCCGGTATCATGGAGAAGAAAGGACATACAATCTATTATAGCTGCCACATAAATCAACATGTCTTCGGAGTAGGTTTTGTAGTGAGCAGTAATATGAGGGAACATGTCATGGATTTCAAAGCGGTCAATCAGCGGTTATGCATGCTGAGAATTAGGGGTAGATTCAGAAATTATTCATAATTTTTGTCAACGCTCCAACTGAGTTGGCAGACGAGCAGGCTAAGGATGATTTCTACCAAGATTTGGATAAAATGCTCTTTGAATGTCCAAAACATGATGTGAAGATTGTACTAGGTGACCTTAACGCCCAGGTCGGAAGAGAACCTGCTATTTTGCCTATAGTAGGAAGACATAGTCTTCACACGGAATCCAATGATAATGGGATCAGACTAGTGAATTTCGCCGCATCCCAGGACATGGTTGTTGGTAGCACTATGTTTGACCGTAAAAACATTTACAAGGCCACGTGGGTTACACCCGACAATAGGACTTATACGCAAATTGACCATATTTTGATTAGTAGGAGACAAAGGTCAAGTCTCATAGCGGTCAGAACATTCAGAGGAGCAAACGTAGATAGCGATCATTATCTGGTCGTGGCACGTATTCGAGCCAGAATAAGTAATGCTCAAAAAACCAAAGGGGCTCGACTGGAAAGGATCAATACCCGTAAACTGTGTGAACAGGATTATAAAGAAGAATGGACTTGCAACATGCCCAGCCCATCGTAATCTTGAGAGCCTTATAAAGTGCACCACATCCGGTTCCCGGTAAATTTGGTACAACTCTGCATTGTGTCTCATCCTGTACTGGGTGCCATCTTTTATAGGACAGATGGCGTCTGCACGTGTTAAGGGCCATGTTTCTGATGCGTATGTCAGCACAGGTCTGATCAGCGATTTGTACAGAGCAATCTTGGTGTTCCTTGCCAGTAAATGACTCCTTAATATTTTAGCCAGGCCAAAATAACACCTGTTCGCAGTCGTTATCCGTCTCTGCACCTCTTGGCTAGGCAAATTGTCCGTGCTAACTAGGGACCCTAGATACACAAAACTGGGAACGCTTTCAAACGTGTATCCCCCAAAGGTAACAGTATGTGGTGGTGGTCTAAGAGGGTTGGCAACCATATATTTAGTTTTAACTTGGTTAATTTGGAGCCCCAAGTTCTGACCTGCTGCCACTATTGCCAAGAAGGCCTGTTCCAAGTCCCTCTGTGATCTTGCTATAATGTCAACATCATCTGCATATGCTAAAATTTGTACAGATTTAGTGAGGATCGTACCAGTTCTTTGCACTTCAGAGTCCCTAATCACCTTTTCTAGTGCAAGGTTGAATAGGAGGCATGATAGGCCATCACCTTGTCTCAGGCCCCTGGTGGTCGTAAATGTTTCTGACAGGTCTCCCTGTACTCTCACCTGACACCTCGATCCTGCCATCAGCAGCTCCGTCAAATGGATTAGTTCAAGTGGGATATTCATTGTTTCCATGGCCTGGTACAACTCTCTCACGACGCTATCATACGCACCACTAAAATCGATAAATAGGTGATGAGTCGTGATGTTATATTCTCTCGTCCTTTCAAGTAGGGTCCTCAAAGCAAAGATTTGATCATTGGTAGATCTCCCTCTCATAAAACCGCATTGGTACACTCCTATCTCTCTTTCTGCATGCGGAAGTAGCCTCTGATAAATGATGCTAGACAGGACCTTGTACGAGCTGTTCAGAAGGGTTATGCCACGATAATTGCTACAGATGGTCTGATCTCCTTTTTTATGGAGAGGGATTATGACGCCTGTATACCATTCTTCGGGCAAAGTCTTGGTAATCCAAATGCTATGCAAAAGGTCACGGATAGCCTTGACCAGTTCGTTCCCACCAGCCTTTAGAAGTTCAGCGGCTATGTTGTCGCTTCCTGAGGCTCTATTGTTCTTCAATTTTTGAATAGAGTCAATTATTTCCTCTTCATCTGGTGGTTCGGCCAACTCGTAGCTATCGCTCATAACAGGGGTTATCCCTACCCTAGTGGAATCCTGGGGCGCTCCCAGAATACTTCCAAAATGCTTGGCCCATCTGTCTAGGATGGTTTCCTTGCAAGTGATTAATGATCCATCCTCGCCTCGGCAAGCATTAGATCTGGGCTTGAATTTCTTGCGCTGGGCATTCACACTTCGGTAGAAGGCTCTTGCATCCGCTTGTCTTTTTAATTCTTCCACGCCTTTAATTTTTTCCTGTTCTCTTATTCTTTTTTTCCTTCTATGAATGCGCTTCTCTTCTCGCCTTCTGTCCTTATATTCTTTAACTGCCATGCGAGTCCTATGCTTTGTCAACATATTCATATAGGCCTGGTTTTTCCTATCTGTAGCTAACTGACATTCCAAATCAAACCATGCGGATCTCTGATGGGTCTCCTCTATACCGAGCACCTCCTCTGCTGTTTCTTTGATGGCGGTTTTGAAGTGGTTCCATCTTCCATTCACCGTATCTTCCAAAGGACCCGATTCCAATGCTTTTTCCAGTTTTTGGGTGAATTGTTCTTTATAATCCTGTTCACACAGTTTACGGGTATTGATCCTTTCCAGTCGAGCCCCTTTGGTTTTTTGAGCATTACTTATTCTGGCTCGAATACGTGCCACGACCAGATAATGATCGCTATCTACGTTTGCTCCTCTGAATGTTCTGACCGCTATGAGACTTGACCTTTGTCTCCTACTAATCAAAATATGGTCAATTTGCGTATAAGTCCTATTGTCCTACTAGAAAAGGTGATTAGGGACTCTGAAGTGCAAAGAACTGGTACGATCCTCACTAAATCTGTACAAATTTTAGCATATGCAGATGATGTTGACATTATAGCAAGATCACAGAGGGACTTGGAACAGGCCTTCTTGGCAATAGTGGCAGCAGGTCAGAACTTGGGGCTCCAAATTAACCAAGTTAAAACTAAATATATGGTTGCCAACCCTCTTAGACCACCACCACATACTGTTACCTTTGGGGGATACACGTTTGAAAGCGTTCCCAGTTTTGTGTATCTAGGGTCCCTAGTTAGCACGGACAATTTGCCTAGCCAAGAGGTGCAGAGACGGATAACGACTGCGAACAGGTGTTATTTTGGCCTGGCTAAAATATTAAGGAGTCATTTACTGGCAAGGAACACCAAGATTGCTCTGTACAAATCGCTGATCAGACCTGTGCTGACATACGCATCAGAAACATGGCCCTTAACACGTGCAGACGCCATCTGTCCTATAAAAGATGGCACCCAGTACAGGATGAGACACAATGCAGAGTTGTACCAAATTTACCGGGAACCGGATGTGGTGCACTTTATAAGGCTCTCAAGATTACGATGGGCTGGGCATGTTGCAAGAATGGACGGTGACTCCCCAATCAAGAGACTACTATTCGGATATGTGGATGGAAGAAGAAAGAGAGGACGGCCAAGACTTAGATGGGTAGATGAGGTCGAAGCCGACGCTCTGAAGCTCCTGAACACCCGAGCTTGGCAGACCCTGGCGCAAGACAGAGAAGAATGGAGGCGACGACTTGACGCGGCGAAGACCCGTAGCGGGTTGTAGTGCCTGTGATGATGATGATGATGATGTTTATAGTTTTGGCCAACTTAAGAGATATGATAGTTTTTAACTAGATTAGTTACCAAAATAATTCTTATATAGCGAATTATTGCAAATACAGTAGGTCATGTTTCGATTTATTAACATGGCGTAATATGTCGATTTCATAACGTTTTTGTTTATAAGCATGCTATTGTAATACAGGTTATCATTATTATACTTTTGTATTGTGTTATGTGAGTGAAGTTATTGGTTCCTATATTATTATTTTCCACAGACAAATAGTAATAAAAATCTTTGTATTTATTGTTAATTTTCATTAAAGAATAAATAAATCAAGAAAAGGTTACAATAAATTCTCAAAAGTGTAGGTAATTTTTCTTCCTTTTCCTTTTTTATTTGTGTTACAATTATATTACTAGCTAAGCGCTGAAACGCTTTTACTTTAATTTAAAGTAGGCTATTATTGGGAATGATATTTCGGTGTTAATTTCACCAGAATACATTTTTTTATTTATTTTTAAATTATTGTTGATTAAGAAAGGATTACAAATCTCCGCGGATTTTTTTAAATTATACATATAATGTGAGATGGAAATGGTTGGGGGTAGTGGTGGGGTGTGACAGACATTTTCTGTCACTGCAGTGACCAGTGACTGCTCCTTAAAAGTCACAGTGACAAATACCAGTGACTTTGTCACTGTTGAAGGAATGACGTCAACAGTGAATGGTAACCTCGCTCTAAGGTTATAATTGGAGAGTTTAGGCATCAATCAATAAGATTCTCAAATTCTCATTAACTTATTAGAAAATGTTAACTTAGTAATTTATTAATTTAATTAAACTGCACTGATAAAACAGTTTCCTGAATGCAAGGTCTTATGTAATACGAAGAAAAACAAATCTAAATAATGGTTTATATCACATGAATTCATGTGCTTTCCGCTGGTGGCCCCGCGCTTCTAGGGGCTACGCAACAATTATTTGCTCTATCCGAAAATTTGTGATTTTAACCCCATAATGTTCCGTTATCGTAAAACAATTGATACTACATAGATTACATTTTGTATAAATATTACAAGTATTTACTTTACATCGAATATTTTTTTTTTTTTTTATATTGAAAAAGGCACAATTTTACTTTGTGTATGATAGTTGTAAATATATATATTTTTAAAGTAAAAAGTATAAGTTATATTTGTTTTGATTAATCTTTGCCCTTAAAAAAATATTTTATTTATTTGATGGTAAAAATAAAAATAAAAAAAGATTCAGTTATAATTAACTAAAAAGTAAGTGGTCGAATTATAAACTTAGCAATAAAATAATTTGTTTTGTTTTTTTAATCGAAGATAAGAGAGTTGATTATGCCTAAGTAAAAGTAAGTTGTGAATTTTAGGTAGGAAAGACTAGTGTTTCTTATTAAAGTGGGTTTGATTTTATGTGACCGGGAAGTTTCCCGAATTGCTGAGAACAGTGGCAGGAAGGGAGGTGTAGTGGGAGATCAGCGGCGTCGGTCACAGTGAAGTCAAGAGTGACCCAGGTCACAGTGAAGTCAAGAGTGACCCAAGTCACAGGGACAAGTAGAGTCCCTGTGAATTCTTGGAGTGACAAATCTTCCAGAGACTGTGACCTTACAGTGACTGAAGTCACAGTTACTTGTAAATTTTGGTCACAGTGACTAATGGTGACCGGTAAGTCATAGTGACAAAGTCACAGGTACGCCAGTCACTCCCCATCCATAGTTGGGGGTGCGGTCAAATGAAAACACTATATGTGAAATAACATATATATTGTGCCGACGTTTCGACCCGATATTCAGGTCTTCTTCAGGGCTAAATATAAAACAAGATAGCAACCAATAAATATGATGAAAAGAAAAATAATAAATAAATAAAATAAACACTACCGGTAACCAGACATGCAACCTCCCTGAGTGTGTTTTGATTAGGTGTTGTGGGATACTTTGTGATTTGCTAAAGAACTGCATAATTAAGACTTTAATATTATATTTTCAGTTGATTTATTTAACAGAAGCTTCTTTATTTTCATTATTTGTTTTGTTATTATTTGAATACAGTGTTTTTTATTTTACCAAACCTTTTTAATATTTTTATCCTGTGCTCTAAAATCTAAAATTTAAAAAATGTCAGTGGAGATTTGTAATTCCTCCTTTTTCAACAATAATTTAAAGTTGAGAAAATTTAATCCCACTAAAGCAGACAAAGGAAATAAAACATTTATCATGGACGCCGCCGAATACACAGACAAAATGACTACATTTCTTTCAGACCGTTCCACATATATACCTTCACCCCGAGATCCCACACCTTCCCTAAAAACCCAATTTAACCTACACCTCAAAAATCTTTTAATTTCAAAACTTATAACCTATCCCACCTATAGAAACCTTATCTCTTACAATTCAGTAGCTCCCCGTTTTTATGGCCTTCCAAAAATTCACAAACCTGGTACCCCCCTTCGCCCTATCACTTCCAATATAAACTCTCCCTCCATTAAACTTAGCAAATTTTTATTACCTTCTCTACAAGTACTCAGCCACGACAACCCTTACGATATTAACAATTCTTTTCATTTACGCCAACAAATTATATCAATCATTATTCCTGACAATTATATCCTTACTTCCTTTGATGTTGAAAGCCTGTTCACAAACATTCCCATAGACAAAGCCTTAAATATTATTAAAGACAACTGGTCCACCATTGAACCGCACACTTCCCTAAACCGCTCAACGTATCTTGAATCCCTACAACTTTGTTGTGACTCCGGCTACCTAACCTTCCACGAAAATTTTTTCAAACATATATCAGGACTCGCTATGGGCAACCCACTAGCTCCTGTCCTAGCAAACATTGTACTCAATGACTTACTAAACTCGATCATCCCCTTATTCCCAACAGACATAATTTTTATCCGTAAATACGTTGACGACCTCCTCCTTGTCCTTAATCCAAACAAAATTCCAGATATCCTATCCG
Source organism: Aelia acuminata (assembly GCA_911387785.2). Classification (NCBI taxonomy): domain Eukaryota; kingdom Metazoa; phylum Arthropoda; class Insecta; order Hemiptera; family Pentatomidae; genus Aelia; species Aelia acuminata. The sequence goes on along the minus strand of OU426978.1, from coordinate 73,393,595 downwards.
CATTTAATTCCTACCACCCGCGCCTCCAATTTACCGTAGAACGTGAAACCAACAATTCCCTAACTTTCCTAGACCTCCTTTTAATAAGAAACTTCAACAACAGTATTTCCACTGACTGGTACACTAAACCAACATACTCAGGCCGACTCTTAAACTTTCACTCCCGACATCCATACCACCAAAAAATAAATGTTGCAAAAAATCTTATTCACAGAAGTCTTTCTCTTTCTGATCCCCAGTTTCATAAAACCAATATCCAGCATATCAAACAAATCCTTTCTTCCAATAACTATCCTCCCTACATCATCAATAAACTCATCAAAAACCGCTTTAATCGTCCCCTTTCTATTCAACTCCACCGTGACTCAACAATCCACTGCCACCTCTATATACAGATCATTACCTTTCATCCCCAACCTCTCCGACAACATCCAAAAACATTTACATTCCACTAACCCTAATTTATGCCTAGCCTTCAAATCACACAACACTCTTTCAAAACTGTACACTCCTCTCAAAGACCCCATCCCTCCTTCACACCGCTCTCAAATTGTTTATCACATTCCTTGCTCTGCACCAAATTGCAATTCCTGTTACATTGGAGAAACCAAAAATCTCCTCAAATTCCGAATCACACAACACAAATATTCTGTTTCCTCTCATAACTACAATGCATCAAAACTCTCAGAACACTCCTTATCCCTTAACCACACATTTGATTTTGAAAAAACATCCATACTTGCCACTGTTCCCAATCACGACAAACGACTTATTATGGAAAGTTTCTACATTAACCTTGAAAAAAATCCCGTAAATTTAAAAACGGACAAACAAAAATTATCTTCAACCTATTCCCAAATTTTAAAAAATCCATAATTTTTTTTCTTAATTAATTATATTAATAATAATTAATTTTTTTTCTTAATGAATTAAATTATATACTAATATTCTAACAATTTCATTCAATCGCTATTTAATCAATACTCCTTAATATTAAAAATAAATTTCCCTATAATTTAAAATACGTTAAAGCACTCGGCAGTTACACCGGATGGTATGGTAAACAAACATAACCCCCCACTTCTTCCGATGGCAGTCGATCACCGACAGTTCACTCGACAGGTACGTTTTATTTCTTGTTACATATATTTTTAGACTTCTACCCATCTCTTTTTCTATTTTTATTACTATCTCCTTTTCTATTATATGCTACATATATCTTTAGACTTTTACCCATCTTTTTCCATTTTCACTTCCCACATATTCCTTCCGCTTCCTCATTACATCTATTCCGTATCCCATTTAATATTGTTATTCTTTAGTATATTATAAACATATTTTTGATTTGTATAGCTTTCCATATTTGACAATTGTATTACTAAAAATCCAAAAATTTTATTCATATTCTTTTGTTAAATATCTAATTCCACAAAAAAAAAAAAAAAAAAAGTATATTATTCTATTATGCAATTATTAACTCATTTTCATTTCTTCATGCATACCTATATAAATAAAGATGAAATTCTGTTTGTTTGTTTGTTTATTTGTTCTTAATAAAAATCCATACCGTTTGCCCTAAATTCTCCAAATTTCGCTCAGTGGTTCTTTCATACCAGGTGCGAACACCCGTCGATATTAAAATTGCATAGCTTCAGCCAATCTCTGGGTATATTTTTTGTTGTTATGAAATTTGTCATGATCTCGCTTTACAATGGTTTTTTTACGAAATCGACCGTTTGAGTCGAAAAAATGGCCTTAAAATACATTTTATAGATTTTGAAGAGGCCAACAAGGCCCGGTAAGACCGTCCCTTGGCAGGCACCGAGTTCTGGGATTTTTAAACCATATGTTTTTTTTTTTAACATTACAATACGTTTATTCACATGCATGGTAAATTTATTTTTTAAAAATGCCTCCTAAGAAGCGAGCTTCAATAGGAGTAGTGAGCTCAAAAGCTAAAAAACAACGTCAAATACGAGCAGCTGAAGCTCTCGACGAACATCAAAATAGGATTGAACAACAGAGCCTTAGACAGGCAGAATCGCGGGAAACTGAGTCTGCCCAGGAATACGAGGCCCGCCTTGCGTCACAGAGGCTTAGGCAAGCCGATTTGCGAGAAGCTTTCTTCAGAAGCTTTCTTAAAATTTCTGTTTGTTTGTTTGTTCTTTATAGAAATCCATACCGTTTATCCTAAATTCTCCAAATTTCGCTCAGTGGTTCTTTCATACCAGGTGCGAACACCTGTCCATATTGAAATTGCATAACTTCAGCCGATCTTCAGCTGATATTCTTTATCCTAATAAAAATCGTAATGATCTCGCTTTACAATGGTTTTTTTATGAAATCGACCGTTTCATTAGAAAAATTAAATTTTCCGGGTGAAACCGGGACTACAGCTAGTATATGTATATAGATACATATATTACTCATTATTTTATTTATTTATTATTTTTTCTTTTCTTCATATTTATTGGTTGCTATCTTGTTTTATATTTAGCCCTGAAGAAGACCTGAATATCGGGTCGAAACGTCGGCACAATATATATGTTATTTCACATATAGTATTTTCATTTGACCGCACCCCCAATCATTTCCATCTCATATTCTTCTACGGTCAACGAATTTCCTTCATTACATATAATGATTATTACACCTCTACTGAACAGGAATAACTGTTATTTGGATAAACCGCAAGTTTCAGATTTATCCACCATAAATATGAGAGTACTACTGCAAAATGATCCATTGGCAGATATATTTCCTAAACAATTGCTCTATATTGGAAACAGTGAAAAAGAGCTGCATCGAAATTCAAAATTTATCAAATTACCAGAAAATTTCTGTACTGTTGTAGAGACGAAAAATGAACTAATATAAAGTGTCTTTCCTGATATTTTGAACAATTATTTGGACTATAATTGGCTGGGTAGTCGTGCTATTTTGGCAGCATAAAATGTTGATTTGAATGAAATAAACTTCAAAAATCAATTGACAATGTTCTAGATGTAAACAAAGCCATAAATTTCCCATCTGAATTTTTAAATTCCCTGGATATACACCCAAACAATCTTCAGTTGGAGATTGGCTCACCGATCATTCTTCTTCGTAACTTAAATCCACCTCAATTGTGCAACGGTACACGTTTGGTCATTAAAAGGATCACAGGAAATGTTATTGAAGCAAAAATGTTGCCTGGAAGGTTTATAGGAGATATCGTCCTGTTGCCACCTATTCCCCTGGAACCGTCAGAATTTTCAATAAAATTTAAAAGGCTTCAATATCCTATTCGTTTGGCTTTTGCCATGACCATAAACAAATCCCAAGGGCAAACAATGTCCACTTGGACTTTGAAAATCCGTGTTTTTCCCATGGGAAATGGCACCACTGCTCACGTGTGTGGAAACCATCAAATCTTTGGTTTGTGTTAAAAAAAAAAAAAAACAGGTTATCCCAAAACATTTTGAACAAATTAGTACTTGAATAAATAAAAATTCTTAATTGTATTATGTAAAAACCTCTTTAAGAAGAGATTTCTTATCACTCAAATATATTGCTAAATTAAAAGCTTCAACACACCACCCTCCTACCGAACACTTATTTGCCGAAGGGTCGGGAAATCGAGATCCCAAAGAAATTGAGAAAAACGCCAATCAAAAGGACATATGTGACGCGTTAACCAAGATTGGCATGACCCTGAGAAATATTAAACCCGTTGCTAAACTAACAATACCAAGTTGAGGTAGTGTTAGGCCAATAATCAATAGATCAATGGCTGAGGTTACCAAAACTTACCCGGTAGAAAATCAGTCATCCTTTTTAAAATTAGTGGAAAAATATAGCAATTTCGAGTTAGTTTATACCGATGCATCAAAAAAGGGCGATAGTGTAGGCAGCGCTGTGAGTCGTAAACACAATCAGCTCTTTTTTAATCAAACTAAATTGAAATATGAGATGATAAAAATAAAAACTTTAACTTTCCTATATTCCTTACCAAATACTTTTAAATGGTGTAATGCTCTAGTCTCAATCACGATGGATTTTGATTAGCTGAAAGGTTTTCATCTTTATTAATGAATATTGGTACGACTGTATTTGTTTACAAATATTAGGATATAACTACTGAGCCACAGCAACGCGTGGCCGGGTCTGCTAGTATTCATATAAATCAAGTAGAACCTTAGGATAAGTAGTTTAGAACAGTTTAAAATTAAAATGAAAAGTGTAGTATATAAAAATGATAAGCGAGTTATTAATATAGAAAAACAAAACAATGATGATTTAAAAATAAACAGAGCAGCCATACGTGGAATGGGATAAACGCAATGAACCAGAACACTTTTTTATAATGATGAAAATCCACTATCCAATGAGGACTTGTCCGCCCTAATCCTGCACAATCAACCAGCCTTCACGGTGACATCCCAAGGAGGGGTCGCTGAGGATTCAATGGCCCTACCAGACCCAGCAGACAAAGCCGCAAAACAGGTGCTATGGAGAAAATCTCGGAAAGTATCGGGGAACAGGGGTTGAGCTGGTATGGACACTGCAGGAAAATGCCAGAGGATCATTGGCTCTGGGCAGCCACCAGGAAACATAAGATAGTTGATCGGAACCAGGCTGGGGATAGCCGAGTGTGTTGGAGCGCGGCCCGCTTTAAAACGGTTCGAATCCACCCTGGGATGGTTTTTATTTCACTTTTATTAAAATTATGTAGTTCAAATAGATGAATAGCTTTTGGTGGTGATGACATATAATGATGTAAAGGGGATATTGAGTTGAAGTAAAACAAGTTTGTTTGTAAGTAGGTTGTTAGTGACAGTTAACATTAACTTACTAATCTTAGTGAGTCAAACAGAGATTGAAGCGATAGCTTAAGAGTATCTGTTGCCTCATGGATCATTGCGGATCTATCTGTCCCTATCCTACTCCCCTTATTTCCCTCCAGGAAATACAGAACATTTGAAAGGTAGGAGCTGACTAATTTTTCAAGCTCTTTATGACAGAGTTAAGCATATTTATATTTATAAATCCGAATACGAATTTATTTTTATCTTAATTTTAATGTGAATATAAATATAAATTTCTTTATATCACAATATTTGTGAATACGAATAGAAATAAATTCATATTCACATGTGTAAATAAGAACAAATTCTACGAAATTCATTATTTCTGAATAAATTTTTATATTTCTTTTCGGATTTCTCCATATTGGTATACATTATTGGGTTAACCCTTTATACAGAAATCACATCAGCACATAATAAATTACCTGATATCGATTACGAGGTTATTTGGGTTGACGATTATGAAAATGATATCGATTTTGAGATTCAGCCGTCGGGTATCGATTTATTACAAATTACGCGATATTTAGGGGTCTACTTTAGGGTTATCTGAGGTGCTGAATATAAAAATGATATCGATTTTGAGATTCCGCCATAAGGTAAGATTTATTACAACTTACGAGATAAAATTGATCTAGGGATCGACATTAGGGTTATCTGAGGTGCTGAATATGAAAATGATATCGAATTTGAGATTCCGTTGTCGGGTATTGATTTATTACAACTTACGCGATATAATTGATATTGGGGTTGACATTAGGGTTATCAGAGGTGCTGATTATAAAAATGATATCGATTTTGAGATTCCGCCGTAAGGTACGATTTATTACAACTTACGAGATAAAATTGATCTAGGGGTCGACTGTAGGGTTATCTGAGGTGTTGAATATGAAAAAGGTATCGATTTTGAGATTCCGTCGTTGGGTATCGATTCATTACAACTTATGCGATATAATCGATTTTGGGGTCGACTGTAGGGCTATCTGAGGTGGAGTATATGAAAAAGGTATCAATTTTGAGATTCTGCCGTAAGGTACGATTTATTACAACTTACGCGATAAAATTGATCTTGGGGTCGACATTAGGGTTATCTGAAGTGCTGAATATAAAAATGATATGGAATTTGAGATTCTGTTGTCGGGTATCGATTCATTACAACTTACGCGATATAATCGTTCTTGGGTTCGACAATAGGGTTATCTAAGGTGCTGAATATGAAAATGATATCGATTTTGAGATCTGCTGTCTGGAATCGATTTATTACAACTTATATCACAATATTTGTGAATACGAATAGAAATAAATTCGTATTCACATGTTTGAATACGAACAAATTCTACGAAATTCATTATTTCCGAACAAATTTTTATATTTCGATTCTGATTTCTCCATATTGGTATAAATTATTAGGTTACCTCTTTTTGAGATAACTTTCTCTGGTATCGATTTATCAAAGCTTATCTAATATCAACACTATTGGGGTTAGCTTTTTGCTTATTGATAGCGCTAACAATAAATGCAATAATCGATTCCTAAACGCATACTTTCAATTGACATTATTTTGATAATCAGGTTCTTTTAAACATTCATCATTTTTATCACGTAAGTTGTCACAAAGCAATTACTGAATACTTCATCTGACAATTGATACAATCTTCGTATTTTGCACTTTCATAAACTGAATGACTACCCTTATATCGAATGTATCAAGTATGTTCATAGAAATCCAAGATCCATTATAACTTGTAATAAAGTAAGCGTAAGTTGTAATAAATCGATACCCGACAGCGGAATCTCAAAATCATTTTCATATTCAGCAACCCAAATAACATCGTAATCGATATCAGGTAATATATTATGTGCTGATGTGATTTCTGTAAAAAGGGTTAACCCAATAATGTATACCAACATGGAGAAATCCGAAAAGAAATATAAAAATTTATTCGGAAATAATGAATTTTGTAGAAATTCACATCTCAATTTGTGAATTTTTCCATATTCACATCTTTATTTGTAAATACGGCCGAATTCACTGACTCAGATATAAATATTCACATTTTTTGTGAATATTCACAATTTTTCCTGTGAATTTATTTTTATTTACAGAAAAATTTCTACATTTGAATAAATTCGTATTCACACACGTGAATACGAATTTATTCCTATTCACACTTGTAAATACGAATTTATATGTATTCGTATTCACAAATATTGTGTTATAAATAAATTTATATTTATATTCACATTAAAATTAAGATAAAAATAAATTCGTATTCGTATTTATAAATATAAATATGCCCAACTCTGCTTTATGAACTGCAATTGGCTGGATAAACTTCCTCACAGAGAGCACATTTAGCGGAAGTTACTTGGCTTTCTTAAAGTTAAGCTCCTGAACACTTACTGCACCTTTGTTTGAGATTGCAATAGATCCAACATTATGGTACGTAAAATTTTAATGTTTGTAATTCCAGATAATCACAAAACTTTTTTTATGGCATAATATTTGTAGGATATCAGCTTTAGTGATACAAAAAAACGAAGGGCAGGACAAAAATTAAATAAACAAAGCAGTTTTTTGTAGCCATTTTTCTTTCACTTTAATGACAAATCTTTATGGATACATCAAAATTTAAATTTATTATCAAACATGGAAACTAAGATTTTAAGTGTTTTATTCTGATCTTTTATTCACTGGATGTGGGGAGAAATAATACAAAGCTTTACTATTAACATAGTATTCAGCTCATGCCCAAGTCACGAGTTGAATTTTTTAAAGTTTCAACCCAATACATTCAGAAACTACCAAACAATCTAAATCATATAAATAACCTTTTAATAATTAAAAATTATTAAATTCATAGTAATTAAGTACTTACACCTTTTCCAAGACCCAAAGGCTGAACAGAAAGGTATCCACTAGGTAGGTTGGCTGCAACTGGAACACTCTGTTCTTCTGTATTTAGTCTAAAATTATAATTATAGACACTAACTATTATCATATCATATTAACTTTAATATCATAACTATTATTAATATAATCAATAATGTATGTGCAATAAGATCTAATATTTCTTTCTTTCATTCATCTGGAAAAATAGAAGCAAGCAACACTTGTAGCAATGCAGTTTAAAGCGGTATTTAAAAATGTGTCTTATTCTTTGTATAAATTAATCAACATATTAGTTATGATATAATTACCAAATTCAAAGTATGCTATTCTAAGTAATATAAACAATAACATAAATACAAAATTATTCAGCTTTTAGGATAATAATTTTTATATATTTGTGTAATAATATAAATACACTATAATATATTAATTATTATATATTAATTAATCTATATAAATAAAGATGAAATTCTGTTTGTTTGTTCTTTATAAAAATCCATACCGTTTGCCCTAAATTCTCCAAATTTCGCTCAGTGGTTCTTTCATACCAGGTGCGAACACCCGTCGATATTAAAATTGCATAGCTTCAGCCAATCTCTGGGTATATTTTTTGTTGTTATGAAATTTGTCATGATCTCGCTTTACAATGGTTTTTTTACGAAATCGACCGTTTGAGTCGAAAAAATGGCCTTAAAATACATTTTATAGATTTTGAAGAGGCCAACAAGGCCCGGTAAGACCGTCCCTTGGCAGGCACCGAGTTCTGGGATTTTTAAACCATATGTTTTTTTTTTTAACATTACAATACGTTTATTCACATGCATGGTAAATTTATTTTTTAAAAATGCCTCCTAAGAAGCGAGCTTCAATAGGAGTAGTGAGCTCAAAAGCTAAAAAACAACGTCAAATACGAGCAGCTGAAGCTCTCGACGAACATCAAAATAGGATTGAACAACAGAGCCTTAGACAGGCAGAATCGCGGGAAACTGAGTCTGCCCAGGAATACGAGGCCCGCCTTGCGTCACAGAGGCTTAGGCAAGCCGATTTGCGAGAAGCTTTCTTCAGAAGCTTTCTTAAAATTTCTGTTTGTTTGTTTGTTCTTTATAGAAATCCATACCGTTTATCCTAAATTCTCCAAATTTTGCTCAGTGGTTCTTTCATACCAGGTGCGAACACCTGTCCATATTGAAATTGCATAACTTCAGCCGATCTTCAGCTGATATTCTTTATCCTAATAAAAATCGTAATGATCTCGCTTTACAATGGTTTTTTTATGAAATCGACCGTTTCATTAGAAAAATTAAATTTCCCGGGTGAAACCGGGACATACAGCTAGTATATGTATATAGATACATTATTAAGATTAAATTTGCATAACTTAAGCCAATCTCTGTGTATATTCTTTATTGTTATAAAAATAGGTATGATCTCGATTTACATTGGTTTTTTATGAAATTTACTGTTTAAATCGAAAACAATTTCATTTTATAATTTTTAAAGAGGCCAGGATCCACGTTTTAAGGCTGAACTTTGATTATTAGAAAAATGAAATTCCCCGGGTGAAACTGGGATATACAGCTAGTATATTATATGTATGTATATATATATATATATATATATATATATATATATTATATATTATATATATTCATAGTATATTATATGTATGTATATATATATATATATATGAAACAGCACTGTCCAGGTTGTCACTAGCTTCCAATATCTGGGAGCCATAATAACTGAAAACATGGATGAGGATGCTGAAATAAGGAATAGACTAGCAGCAGCAAACCGAGCGTATTTCTCCCTAGCAAAAATCATAACGAGTAGGCTATTGAGCCGTGCTACGAAAATCAGGATCTACAAATGTTTCATATGGCCAGTAGCATCTTATGCCTGTAAGACGTGGACTCTTAACAAGTCCATTGCGCAGAAAGTGGACCGATTCGAAAGAAAGATCCTGAGGCGAATAATGGGTCCTGTCAAAGAAAATGGTACATGGCAACTGCGTAAGACTAAGGAGCTGTATAAAGAATACCAGGATCTCAGTATTTTGCCAGAATACAACGAATTAAATGGCTTGACCATGTTATTAGAACGGAAAATAGAAGAAGAAGAAGAAGATATATATATATATATATATATATATATATATATATATATATATATATATATAATTAATATATTATATATTATATTATGGTATATTAATATATTTACATAAATTATTAAGCTTTTAGCTGCCTTAATGTTGAAATTAAATTTTTGAAAAATTAATCAATAAAACTGTTATATTATGAGCATGTAAGTTTATAAATATGTGTTTATAGTTTGAAATAAATAAAAAACTTGCCTGTTTTTCAACAAAAGTGGAATCCAGGCATATCCAACTGGAACTTCTATTCCAGAGTCTCTTTTCTTTGACCCTTGTATAGATATGTGATAGAAAGTGAAAAGCAGATGATGAGAAGGAGTGATGCAAACAGGAAGAAGAAGTTTAATTTCATCATACCAAGATGGATTAGTAGTATGATGCAGAACAGCACATGATGCCCAGCTAACTAATTTTTCACACCGGCTTCCACGATAAATACACTAGAACATAACCAACCAAGCTTTTCAATTGATACAGAAATTATATGAAGTTAAGAAATTAAATTATGTTGATTACACAGACATTCTATCTAAATGTTTTAGGATAGCAGGAACATAAGACTATTTACCAGCTTTTGCAAAAGATAGATTAGGTTCTCTATCAAATTTTTACATTTTACTGGGCAATGGTTCAACAGTGCCACTTATTGTGAGTGTGGGCCACTGTCCTGGACCGTGCCTATACCGCAAGGTTTCAAGCAGATAAGAGGGGGTTCAGCTTCAAGGGAAAAGTGAATTAGTACATGTCAGTCTTTCAGGGAAAGTTTAAGCTTTATAAGTGTGTTTTCCGTTTCTAAATAAGTAGATTTTTATAGAATTTATCAACAATCCAAGGTCTTTTTTTCTGAGTTAAGTTAATTCATCATATTATATCATTGAAATTCATATTATTGTTAACTATAATTAGAGAAAATTAAAAAAAAATTACAAAAAGACGGAAATAGATTTAGATTCAAACGGGCAAAAGCGCCCGAAAATGATTGTATTTTATATTTTTCATTCATTTTTAATTAAATTAAGTGTTGAGAATTTTCTATTTGTGCAAATATATTCTTAGGTCCTTCCGAAACGAGAAAAAAATGTAGTAAATTGGACTCAAAAAAAGAAAAACAATAGCTGGTGAGAAAATATTTATCAGTACAAAGTAAAATTTCATAACAAATATTGAAAATTTTATATTTATAGAAATTTATTTTTAGAAAACTTCACAGACATTGGATAGAGTTTTCAGGGACAGGAAACAGATATATGTATCATATATGAGGGAGGAGGAAATAAGATTGATGGCAACAGACATTTTTGATGAGGAAGATTCAAAAGATTCAGATGACAATTTTATTATAAGCACAGAAACCAACTGACGAAGAAGATTTGGATGATCTGAGTGAGTTCCAAAAGGAAAATTTATTTTTACTACCGAATGAGCCTTCTGCAACAAATTTGACCCTTTCATCAAAATCGACCCAAAGATAGGTATTGGTGACTTCATCCATATCTTCATGTCATGCCTTTTTTTTAATAGCAAAACTTTCTTTTTTTTATAAATAAAACTGCTATGTATGAAAATTTATTAATGAATAAATTAATTTGTTTTTTACTACGTAAATTTTTGTGTGATAATGTATTAATCCCAGCTTAATTTTTTATTGTAAGTATAGAAATCTCATTTCATAAACTAAAGTTATTTGAATGTATATTATATATAAATATATATATATATATATATATATATATAATATAAATATAATATATATAAATAATATATATAAAAATAATATATATAATATAAATATAATATATATAAATAATATATATAAAAATGATATATAATATATATATATATATATATATATATATATATATATATATATATATATATATATATATATATATATATATATATATATATATATATAAATATACATTCAAATAACTTTAGTTTATGAAATGAGATTTCTATACTTACAATAAAAAATTAAGCTGGGATTAATACATTATCACACAAAAATTTACGTAGTAAAAAACAAATTAATTTATTCATTAATAAATTTTCATACATAGCAGTTTTATTTATAAAAAAAAGAAAGTTTTGCTATTAAAAAAAAAGGCATGACATGAAGATATGGATGAAGTCACCAATACCTATCCTTGGGTCGATTTTGATGAAAGGGTCAAATTTGTAGTAGGCTCATTCGGTAGTAAAAATAAATTTTCCTTTTGGAACTCACTCAGATCATCCAAATCTTCTTCGTCAGTTGGTTTCTGTGCTTATAATAAAATTAAAAGGTAAATGTACCAGTAATAGACACTTTAAGAAACATTTTCAACATTTTTGCTAAGTACTCCGATTGTATCCATTGGGAATTTTTAAAAATTGTTTTAGGTGATAGCAAATTTACTCTCCTCTTGAATTCAGTGTATCACATGACAAAATTATATACCTTTTTAATAATATATTTAATAATTCTAATACCTGACTTTGCATCAGTAATTGACACTTGAAATTTTCAAAAGTGTTAGTATTAGACACATCATTGTACTGTCTGTACATATTGTAATTTAATATAATAATATACAGTACTGTATATGTTCAAACACGGTGGTCAGTTTTACCTGAAGGCGGCAAGGTCCTGGAAATACCGCCTTGGAAGTTATGGGGGCCATAAACCTGTTGTTAAAAATTCAAAATAAGTAAAACCGAAGACCGAAAAGCTACCGACACTCACCAAGGGAAATACCTAAGAAGATTGTTGGGGAAATTTTGGGCCATAAACCCGGGTTTCGCCCCAGCAAAAGTACCGACGAAGAACACGAGAAATATAACATGGAATGGGAATTTTAGGATGGCCAAGCAATGAAAAGAAGTCTGAATAGAGTGGGATGGAAATTTTAGGATAGCCAGCCAATCAGAAGAAGTCTGAAGAGAGAGGGGAAATAATATAATTTTATATAATATAATATAAAATATATTTATTTCATTCTATCAATTTTTTATATTTGCATATTATCCATATGTATTGTTTAGAAATAAAATTTATTTAATTTTTTTATTGTAATGCATAATTTGCCTATGTTCCCAGCAAAACCAACAATGTCTATTGTAATAATAATAATAGTAATTTGGATTTACCTCCTTAAGGAAAGTGGTAAAAAAATCTCGCCGAAGAAGACAACAGGCTAACCTCACACTACAAATCGGCTTTCCCATAGCCATTTTGGCTTGACATCATCTGCAGTCCTGGGGCAACCGTCCAGAGTGTTCTAGCTACAAATTTAATTGAACTTGGGGGCCTCTAGGTAGATTAAATAGCTTATCATTTGAATTTGAATCTCCAAGTGTCTATTACTAGTACAGTGTCTATTACTGGTACATTTACCTTATATATATACAAGTGTAGAGAAAAAACTCGTATGTTATCCTGGTTTATCTATCTGAATCTTCCGTGAGCGGGGGCCCCCTCTGGGACTGGTGTCATTAATATTGTTAATAATTAATTTTAAAGCAATTTTTTCAATAAAAATTAGTTTATAACAAAATGTAGGCATTTTTTGATAGTTGATAAAACTTTGTGCTTCCGTTGTCAGGGACATTCTTCTTCCCTTAGATGGCCTAGTCGGGAATTAAAATAAAGAATTGAGTGGTCCTCCTGAGATCCTCTAGAGCTTTCTTTGCATCTCAATCGGAGAGGGCCAGATCTGACTCCTTAGTTTAGAAAAGACCCTTCATATTTGTAAAATGTGGTCAGCATTTCATTCACCCTCTCCACAATCCCAGAGAGAACAGGAGCCAATGTGGAACTTTTTAAACAGGTGGGCTCAGAGCCTATTGTGTCTCGTACATAATTGGAAAATAAGGACATGTTCTCGTCAAGTGAGTTCATGAATGGCATCACCAGGGTCATGATTTGGATGATTGTAGACAGGCTAAGGATTGAATGTTTTGTTGTTTGCAGGTTGACTGTCATGGCCCATTTTTCAGTCCACTGGCTGAGACTATCCAAGGTCAATTGCATGATCCAAGGTCATTCGCTGCAAGTATAGAAGTCGATATATTGTAGAGGGCAATGTCATCAGCAAAAAGGGATGCTTTGACATCATTTGGCACTTCGTGAATTATATAATTTATAAATATTAAGAAAAGTACTGGGAAAAGTACCCCTCCCTAAATAGGGCGTACGGTAAGTGATTGATCTGTAATGAAGTTAATAATATTTATGACCTCATAGTTGACAACATCAGTACTCATTCAACTCACTTTCCGGTCAAGGTTATTTTGACAATACCGTTGAATTATAAAATAAACAATAAAAACATAATTATTCAATTGATTTTAAATCAAAGTGGGAGCCATTAGAAGTGAATATGTTTAGGGAACGAATGGTGTTATCTCCTAAAGTTGGTGGGAAATATATAAAGGGTAATATAAACAAGCCTGTCTGTTTATATAAGTCTGAATTTAACCGAGACGATTTTTGAGGCAGCGAAATAGTGTGGTATGGTTAAAAGATCGAGATGGAACAAAGGACATACCGTTAGTGTAAATAGTGACCAAGAGTGTCATTCTGCAAAATACGAAACAAAGATTAAATTACTGAATTTTAAAAGAGTGAATTATACAATAGAATAAAAAGATATTAACATAAAATCTAAACGAACTTCTAGCAATCAGATCAAGCAAAAGAAGCGATTTCTAACAAATTTAATGACACAGTTGGCTGATGTAATTAACTCAAAGAAATTTTGGGAAAAGTTAAACAAACACCGGTATACAGCTCAGTTTATTAAGTCTATAATAGTGGAACAATGAGAAACTTATTTTAGAAATTTCTAAACTCCTAAAGAGACAAGCATAATTCGATATTTTGGGGTAACTCATCCTTTATTAGATACACTATTTAGCCAGGATGAACTTGATAGTTCCTTAAACAAATTAAAGATGGGAAAGTCATCGGGGTCTGATAATATAACTCCCGAATTCTACAAAAATCTTCCTGAAAACTGGAAATTATTTATTTTAAATTTGTTTAATAAAATTTTATATCTAGAGGATGTTCCCATAAGTGGTGTGAGGCTATTTCTGTGTTAATTCACAAAAAAGGAAACACTGAAAATATTGAACAGTATCAAAGTCACTCAAGGGATTCTTCAGGGGGAGGTTATTAGCCCACAACTTTTCAGTTTGTTTTTGATTGACATAGACGATTTTTTTAAAGCTAATAGTGGAACATGGCATTCTGATCACCCCTGGCGACGATATTATTATGGAGTTATACGCTGACTACTTAGTGATGTTCGGGGACAGTGTGACGGATGTCCAAAATAAGTAACAAATATTGGGCTAATTCTGCAAGGAAAACGATTTAGAAGTAAACATTACAAAAACGAGAATAGTTCATTTTCATAAGGGCAGGAACAAAAATATGAAAGAGTTTTACTTTGAGGGAAAATGGGTAGAAAGGGTGCAGGAATACACTTGTTTGGGAGTAATGTTTTCCAGCTCACGGCTAGGTATTAAAGCTGCGAAACTCAATAAGTCTAAAACCAGAATTGCAGTCGGAAGCGTCATCAAAACATGTAGAAAAGAGAAAATTCCTAGCATGGAGGGTAGGGTGAAGATAAATGATGCCATAGCTATGAGTGCATTATTTTAAGCCGCACCGATTTGGGGACTCTGGTATCTCAACATTATAAAAAAGGGCTCATTTCACTTTTTTCAAAAATTTATTTTCTTTGAATCGGAACTATCCGGGATGGATTGTCAGGTTGGAATTTAATGTAATACATTCTACTTTCGTATTAATGAAACATACATTAAAACTAATGTTCAAGTTGTTAGAAATGAATAATGAAAGATATCCGAAGCAGTGCTTCATAAAACTAAAACAGCAATATATACTTCAACCCAGAAAAAAATATTAAGTATGATTGGATCACACAAATTCATAAAATTTTACAAAATATCGGATATGGTGATCCAACTTTGAATGATGACCCAAAAGTGCTAAAAGAAAATATACCTGCGACCTTAAATTTATACGACTTTAAGTTTTAAATCATATTTAATGGAGGAGGATAAGGCTAAATTAACCTGTTAAACATACAGCCCATTTTATGTAAATTTGTGGGATACATAAATAGTACCAATCCGTACTTGTCACTAGAAAGTCACTTTACAATGGTCCGTATGTTAGCCCAACTTAGATTATCTGGTTACTTACACATTATTAAACCTCAATTCAACTGTACAATTTGTAATCTCCAAACTAAAGAGACCCTCTATCATATCTTTGTTTCTTGCCCGATTTATTCTTCACTTAGAAAACATTATATTCCCTACGCTGAAAATATAAATATTCCACCACAATTTATTGAATTGCTTAAGGTAATGGACAAAGAATCGCTAGCTAAAATATATTATTATTTGTCTTACTGCCTTCTTCTGAGGGCTTTTGTTATTAATTATTATGCAAATGCTTCACTACAGACAATATAAAGATAAATGTGTTTAGGATATATGTTATGTTATATGTGAATGCATGTATTTATTTATTTACATATATATTCTTATCTCACAGTTATCAATTTTCATAATTGTCAATGTTGTTTATAGTTCATAAATATTATGTGTTTATAGTCTATTATTCTAGTAGTAAGTATGGATTATATAAGAAAAATTACTGCACGCTAATGGACCTTTTAATATTATTAATATACTTAGTAATGTTGTTATTGTTACATTTTCTATTTATAATATGTGTACCTTAAAATGTTATATTATATTGTAAGGCTAAATCAATTTGTATAGGGTTCATCCCTAAAAAAGAATAAAAGCATTACCATTATTCAAGTACTCCACCATGAAGAATGCCATTTTCAAAATTCCTTGTCCTGCCTCTTACATTTCTTACATTGACTCTCCCTTTTAGCCATTTTTTTCAATGTTGGCAGCTTTTAAGATTAAGCCTTCTGTCCAAACTTTATCGAAAGCCTTTTCCAAATCGACTCAGACTGCAAGCGTTTGCTCCTTTTTTTGAAAACCGTCTTCTGCGGAAACCAGCCTGTTCAGGAGCTATCACCTCATTTTTTTCAAATAGCCATAGATGAACCGGTTATTTATAAGCCTCTCCATCAGTTTTCCCATACAGCTAAGTAAGATAATGAGATGAAAGCTGTTTGGGTCGTTTTTTGTTTACCTTCCTTCAGTATTGGGATGGTCACTCCTTCCTTCCAGGTCTCTGGAACTTTTCCCAGCTTCCAACTGTTATTGAACAGCTTTAGGAGACGCTTCTTGTTAAGGAGCCCCAGGTGAGTGAGAAACTCATTAAGGATACCATCGATTCCAAGAGCACTCTTCGGTTCAGATTTTCGATGGCATAATTATGTTCTTGCAATGTGAATAGTTAATCCAGCATGACTTTCTTAGATTTTGTGTCCCGAAGGATTTCATTTACCTTTTTCTTCATTCCATTTTCATTGCAGGATTTATAGTGATAAATCGCTTTGCCATCTTCTGCTGCTTTTCCGGATATTAGCTAACCATTTTTTTCCAAAGTCATTGGATCGTATTTGTTTGAGTCTCTAGTTAGTGATTTTGCCAGCTCCAAAGTTTCCTTCACTCTCTATCCAAGTTGAGTCCCTCTGTTTTTTCGTGCCAGGCCTTCTTATTAATTATCTGGATCTCATAACACAGTTTTGCAGTAGCTTATTTTAGCTTAATATTATTGTGAGAGGACGAGTGTTCTTCAGCCTCATGTCGTAGCTGCGAAACACTATTTTCTAACCTGTTTAGCTCCTCCCTCCAGTATGGCCTGTACTGCTTTCTGTAACCTCTGGGAATGCTTTCCTTTGCTGTTTGTAATAGTACAGAAACAAAGCGTTGGGCAGATAGGTTGAGCTTCTTGGGTATTACATTGATATCAGAGGTTTATCTGTTCGCAAGATTGGTATTTTCCAGGGATATTTTCACTTATTCAAGCTTGCACTCAATGCGCTGATTATCTTATGAGGATTTTGGGTTTAACATTATTATCCTTTCCTCAGGTCTCTTTAAACTAAGTGATTTCTGAAGAAGCCATGTTGACAGGTGTGCAAACACTGAGACCACTCCTAATTCACACTTTATCTTCAGATCCTATTCAATAGCATTACATGGCGGTGGTCCTAATATTTTTTATAATTTTGGATTTTTAAAAAAATTAATATTCTTTAGACAAAGAAGGCCTATGCGTTGTACTTTGAAGACCAAAAATGAAATAAAAATTAAAACCTTTTTTTAATTTTGAAGGTATTATTTTTTTTTATAAATTGAAAGAATTTTTTTTCATTGCTTTTATTTTTAGATACTTTGTTTAACCTCAGCATAAGGGATTATTCTTTTATAGATTCTTGAGAAGATTTCTTAAGTAAAAGGCAGAAAGCTTACACCCCTGTGATTATTGAATTTTTTCCAGATACTTGGTAACTCTTGATCATTTAAAACATGTCCTTAAGGAGCTTTAGGAGCTTTTGAACGCCATGTTAGTAGAACACTCTCATGATATTATCAATGTCTGGAACTCACATGATTTTTAGCCTTATATCATTTCAATTATTTCTTCTTATTGTGTGAGTTCTAGGTCCTCACCACCTGCAAGATCATCTGCCTTTGAACCATTTCATTAGTGATACTAACTATGATAAATAGTGGAGTTAAGAAGGGTCGAAAAGTATTCAGCCCATCAGTTTGAAATGTCCTACTTATCAGTCCCAAGGAGCCATCATTTGCTCCGCATGCTGTAGTACAGTCCGTAAACGGCTTCCTTATTTTTTGACAACCTGGAAGAATTCTCCAGTATTTTGGGGAATAAGGTCTCTCTTATCTCTGGTAGTGTCTAATTTTCCCATTGTCTTTTCTTCCTTCTATGGACATGTCTCTTGTGCCTACTTGTGGCTCAGTATTCAACAGAGCTTAGTGTGTGATTTATTTTAATAATTTAATTGTATTCTTCCTCCTATATATTCTTCCTCCCAGTTATAATAGCATATTCATCATTAAACCATAGGTTATATCTTTGCTTGGTAATATCTCCTACAACCAAAGGAGACAGAATATCACTAATCTTTCCTAACCATTAACAATTTTGATGATTTATGTGGAGACTGTTCATGAGTCAGGTGAGGGAGGAGCAGCCTTCTCAGAAGATCCTGACTTGCTCTCCCAGGTTGGCTTCCTTGGAATGGTGACTTTAAGGGGTGTTCTGTTAATGACTGTTTCAGTATGAGTGAATAGTGTGCTTTTCTGTAGGTTTCGCACAGTAACTGAACTTGATAACTGGGAGACCAGAGGACTGAGGAGGACCCAGTGTGAATGGTTGAATTTAATCTCTCAGCAATTTCACGATTTGTTATTCGGCAGTTTGCACCAATTAATGCCCATGCTTTGTCATCAGCTTTAATTGGCCTTTCAATACATAATGGGTATCACTTCAATACCATTTTTATGTTTTTGATAGTAAAAAAGCAGAATATTCCAAAATGCTGATAGCCAGTTTTCATATCTGAAATGGTAAAAGGCTTAAAACTACTGCTTATAATTAATAAAACTTTTTAATAAGATGATCAAACTATAAAAGGATTATGTGGCTTAAGTAGGAAGCTGGTTGGGACAATTATGTCCTTTCATATAAAACAAAAAAGTTACTGATAAAAAAACAAAATCACAAAAAAATATTCAAATTATTATTACTAACTGGTACGGGTAGAGATCCATCTTGATCAGAATCCTTTAATTGAACTACACAAGCAAGATTTCGAGCTCTAGAAAAAGTTTTCTGGGAATCAAATGATAAACTTTGAGGATAAATGTAAAGATGATTGGAAAATGAAACGTATGGATGTACAAGTGGCGATAACTCAGCTACTTCTATTGTTGGAGGGCAGGCAGGTGGCAATGGAAATGGCTTTAGTGGTGCCAGGCCACTAGTCAAACAATCTGAAAAAAAAAAACATATTGAACTTACTATATAGTTTAAAGTATTGTATCAATTAACATGAACTGCTTTTGCTTTTCTTCAAAGGTGCCACTCCTATTCGAGGGGGTCACCCCATCACCACATGATGCTATTCTGTCCTGTTTTAAGGAGAGCCAAAAAACCAGTTCCCAATGATTTGCTAGTATCCTAGGAAACCAACTCTACTTTTTTTTAATTTCAACAACACACCACTTTGCAGTATACTCTTTCACTGGTAGAGGAGTAGGAGAAAATACGTCAACTGGCTGAAGTCATAAGGTGAATAAGACAGATCGACATTGCTTAATGATGACTCAAACTTGCTCTCCAGTGAGTTTTGGGACAACATACTTAGTTATTTCATAAGTAAAATAAAAACCTAATTCCCATCAAAAATAACATTAAATTGTGATGGAGTGACACCTCAAAATATGTATTAGAGTAATTTTTAATATTTATTTATTTATTTGGTACAACATATCAATAAAAGTGTAAAACCTAACATTTAGAATCTGATTGATGAAGTAACTCACTTTGAGGGAGATCTGAAAGGGATTCTACTTTAACCTGCAGCCAACCTGGTATCAGTGGAAGTTTGCTCATTTTGTCAGGCCTAAACCAAAAGAAATCAAATTTGAACTACTAAGTAAAAAAGTAATTTTATGAAATAAAATCGTTGTATGTCCAAGCATTTCCTATATACATATAAAAATTAAAAAAAAAAAATTAACTTTGCACATAATGATTTCCTTATATATAAAAAAATTAATTATAAGACTCGTTCTCTTTGTCTTTCCTCATTTTTGAAAGATAGGTGATTTTAGGGTTTTATCGAACATATACTTAACATTTTATTCCTGGCTATTTGCAACAACGTCATATAATTTATTGACAATTCATCTATAAAAGGAATAGTTTTACCCTCGTTGGACCATAATGAAACAATTATCGCTCTAATACCAGCGCCCCATCACAGATAAATAAATATCAGAGTTGGGCAAATTATATCCATGGATACAGATACAGGATACTATATTTGTAAATATATTCATGCATAACAGATACAGATAGTATCTGCAATCCCTTCGAGATTTTCCTACAGTTATATCATACAGATACTCCTATCCGTCAGCAAAGGATACCCAAAAAAAACGATTAAAAAAAAATGTATTTGGAGTAAACCCCCCCTAGCCCCATCGAATTTTAAAATTGATACTATATACAAAATATATGCAAGCATAAGCACATCAATAGACCCACATTACAAATCAAATTGATATTATTATATTGAACAGAAAAGTTAAAAATTTTCTCTTAGTAAAGTAAGACCAAAATGCTGCCCTTGTCATTAGTTAATTATGAAGGATGTCAAAATTTGGTAATTATTTGTATATCACTTTTATCAAGGGAACTGTTAAAGCCCTAGTGTATTATTATTTTTTTCTCTTATGTCATTTTTCCACCGTTTCAACCAGGCCCTTTTATTTGTTATTAATTGTAAATTTTCTTCTTTAATTTGTATTTTCTTTATCTTCTTTATGTGTAATTTTTTATAGGTTAAGACGTTTTAGTTATGTATAATGTAAATTATATATATATAATATATATATATAATGTAAATAGTATATTTTTATTTAAATGTAGTCAAAAGAACCATATGATGTTAATGCCAGCTGTGGGAGTGAGTGTAGTGGAAAACAAGTGAATAACGAACACGGCGATAGGCCGGTGTCATTAGTGTTTGGTAGCTGCTCGGGGAACGACTCAACACTGTTACCAACTGTTCCCTCACCCACCTCATCTCAACTATAATACGATAGCCTGGAGAATTCTATCATTTAGATGCATCTCATGATAACAGCTGAGGAAATATAAAGAAGGCGGATTTTCAACTACACTCTGATATAAGGTACCTTATATATATATACTTTCACCATCTGAATCTACAAGGATAGAAGAACCTCATCTTTTTTTTATTTCACTGATGAACAATTATTTTATTTATTTTTCTGTATATACCTAACGTAAGATTTTTTTTTAAGTTTGTTTATCCCTTTTTAATTTTAATTCCTAGAAATTTAAGTTTATTTAATTTACTTTTTTCTCTACTTTCATAATTAAGTTATATTATAATTTTGGGTTTAATGTTATTCATAAGTTTTAATCATTCTCAATATATATTTGTTAACATTTGAAAAGGGCCTTTTATTTTACTCATTATATTATTGATTTTATTCCAACAGGCATATAGGCACCCCCCTTACCCACCACACATTTTATACAGTACACTTACTCGTCTTTTCCCGCTAGGAGGGAAGACTTAAAATCTCACAGGGGAAGGTTTGCGTTTCAATTGCGAAACGCCCCTGGCCCCAACAACAGGAACTATTAGCTTTTTTTATTCTTTATAAAAACATATATAATTTTAAATTTAAAAAAAATTGATAATATTTTCATATAGCCTTGACACTTCATAATTAAAGAAAAACTAATTAACAATCGAACGTAATAACAAAACATACTTCCTAAAATCAGAAAGATATTTAAGAAGTTCTTCATCTTTTAATTTTGTAGCATCTTGGCGATATATTCCAGGAAAATCGGAGACAACATCTGGTTCAGAACCATAAGGGTTAAATAATGGCCTAGCAGTCCATGCAAAAGGCATTCTGTATTTTCCTAATCTGGAACAAAACAAAATAATGGGGTCATAAATATAAATATATTGTAATAAATATGTACACACACACATTATATATATATATATATATATATATATATATTTATACTGATATATTGTATAAAGGTGTGTATCTATTTATTTATTTTTTTTATTTATTTATTTATTGCTTATAAGGTGTGTATCTATATTGTAATATATATTTACACACACACGCGCACGCACAAACGCGCACGCACACACGTGCACACACACACACAAACGCGCGCGCACACACACACACACACACACACACACACACACACACACACACACACACACACACACACACACACACACACACACACACACACACACTTTCATCTTAAAGATGTAATATACATAAACATTCAACAATAAATATAATAATATAAATATATTTCTTATATATACCAGGTGTGTAAATATGAAACCGAAATTTTTCAAATAGAAAATATTGTAGACTTTATTGTGTAAAAATGATATATAATATTTTATTCGAAGTACTGTCCTTCGCTATCTATGCATTTTTCCCATCTCTCAGGCAATTTGTGGATTTCCCACCAAAAAAAATTCTTCCTCTTTTGAGTAAAACCAATCCTTAGCCCATTTCGTACATCTTGATACGAAGTGAAGCGCTGTTCAGCTATGATGCAATAGTGCAACTATTGCACAACCTATTTGCATCACAAACTAGTGATGCAAATAGGTAGTAATCAGATGGGGCCAAACTTAGTGAATAAGCCGCTTGCAGAAGATTTTCCCAACCAAAGGCTTGTGGATCGTTTCCTTAGTCCGTTTAGCCAAATGTGATGGGTCATTGTCATGGAGCAAGACAATTTTTCTGCGTGTCCTTTTCTGATATTTGGGACGTTTTTGGCGCAAAGCTTTAATTCAAATTGATCATCTGTTGTACATATCATTCCGTATTAACAGTTTGGCGCAAAGCTTGATTCTAATTGATCATCTGTTGTACGTAGCATTCCATATTAACAGTTTCCCTAGGTTTCAACAGCTCATAGTAAATAACACCCATCTAATCCCACCAAACACAGAGAATTGTCTTCCTTCCGAAGCGATTTGGCCTTGCAGTTGCCAATGGTTCACCTGGCTTGAACCAAATTTTTTTTAAGCTAATGATTCTCAAAGTAAATCCACTTTTCATCACCAGTCACAATTCGATGAAGAAACGACTTTTTTCTGTATCTGGCGAGCAGCATTTGGCATGAGGTTTTTTGAGCTTCCTGCTGCCTGTCATTCAGTTGGTGAGGTACCCATTTTCCGACCTTTTGGATCTTTCCCATGGCTTTCACTAGCATATGTAATTGATCAAGCAAGTTTTTGGTGTGTTTGAGAGTCATCCTCGTCCAACAAAGCTTCTAAATCAGTGTCTTTAAAATTTTTTTGAGGTTTTCCACGATCTTTGTTTCTGACATCGAAATCACCATCTTTAAATTGTTTGAACCAATTGAAACACTTAAATTTGCCTAGGGCCTGCTCCCTGTATTTATTAACATTTAATATATACATAGACATAATAAGCAATACATAACAAAATAAGCGAATGTTAAATCACAAAGTATATCTACTGTAACTAACAATATAGAAATTATAATATAAAATAATTCAAATATAGTAATAGATAAATAAATACCAAGCTGTCAATATTAATTTTTGCGGCTGCTAATGATTAAATTCCCTGCATACAGAGTACTTATATGCCAAAGCTACTTTACAATAGTTGGTGAGTTGAAGCCAATCTTTCCCATCGAAGTAATTTGTTGACCAGTTAAACTCAAATACTAAAAAACTACACAAACACAGTAGAATCGGTACAAAACTTTTTAAAATCTAATAACTTTATATCGAAGATATGAAATCAAATAGAAAATAGAAAATTGATATGAATAAGTTAGTAATATAACAATTTTTAAAAACCTAATAATCTGAAATCAGAAATATGAAATCAAAACTGAAATAGAAAACTGGTATATGGAGAGAGATCATACATACATAGATAGATGATTGAGATATTGGAACTATAATGGCATTGATGACTAGGGCAGTTTTATGTCAATAAGCTAAAACAAACAAACCTTGTTTTTTTTGTATTAACAAGCTATAATACTATAAGAATCTGAGACCATGCCTGTTTCTCTACAAGAAGAAATAAATTGTATAGAAATAATAGATGACTAAACCGTTCCAGGTAGTTCTAGAACTTCTACAATGTAACACAAATAAACATCCGTAAAGGTTTAATTAGTAATATTAATTAATAATATGGTAATTAGTAATTAGTAATAATACGGATTAATAATATAATCCGTAAACAGTGTAATTAGTAATATTAATCTGAGTGTATTAAATTTTAACACGTGCTGAATCTGAATTTTTGTTTATTGTGCGATTTTTATGGTTCTCATTTAATTAATATTTTGTTTACAATTATTGTTTCCACAGTTTATTATTTTAAGAGAATCAAATTTAAATGAATAATTTGTTACCTATAATGATATGGTGAGAGTTGTTTGATATGGTTTGTAAGGGTTTTTATAGAAGTGATATTGTTTATTATTTTATAAACAATATTAGATTTTAATTCTATCTTTGGTTTTACTGTATAACTTTTTTATGGTGGACATATTTCTGAATATGACAGTAATAAGTTTTATTATTGCCATTTATGAGTGTTTTTGCAAGCCTTTCTGATAGTATTTGAGCTCGATAGAGAGCAAACCATTTTAACATTCTCGAGTCTAATGACAGCGGTTTGAATCCGACCTGGGCAGGATGACTTTTATTTTGTGATAGCCAAATGGAATAAACCTTGACCTTCCCTAAAACCTATATAAAACTATTGATATTATCGTTACTTTCACACTGATTATAGCACTATAGAAAACCTAAAATTTGTTTTTCAAACTTCAGAAGTCGTGCTGTGGCACAAAGTAAAATACTTTTTAAATTTTTAATAAAAAAACCTGGAAGATTTGAAAATTCTAAAATTGTTATATTTTCAACTACACCCTTTCTGAAGAATCTTTAATTTTTTGGTCCCTCCATTACTTTCCTCCTAGTAGTTCACTTCTAGTGGTGATTTAAACGAGGATTCATTTATTTTTTGCAATCTATATTATACTTACATCACGCCTGGTCATGTATGAAAGTATTCTCTATTTTAAGTTTTATTATTTTGCTAAAATACTTATAAGCAGTTCTAATATTGCCATAGGCCAATCAAATAATTTTCCTGACAAAGGAAATTATACTAATAATTTTGTTCAGAGTGAAAGAAAATGTTTATTTATTTATTTTCCGTTTTATTATTTTGGGGAAAATAATTGGACTATAATAATCTAAGTGGAGTCTATTTAGGGTGCACTGTATATTTGTGCAATATATCCCAAGCTAATGGGCAAGATATGGTTAGATATTTTATAACTTGTGCTAGAAATTTTTTTTTCACATCTTCAACTTTGAACTTTCTTGCGGTATACAAAATTAGGAAGACCTTAAGTGCAATTGAATCCTCTTAAAGAAGTCAAAAGGTTAATTTCACTATAGCAAAGTCAAGCAGCTGCCTACATGCACCAAAAAATTAGTTTGGGAACTCAAAAGAAAAATAAAAGAAATTTCATCTTCGTTCTTACTCCACAATACAATTAAGTCGGATCTTCTATATACGGTTTTCGAAACGAAACTACATTATGTTTTTATGCTACGAAGCAAAAAAAGGATTCATTCATTTAATAAAAATATAGAACCATGCAACAATGGATATTGACTCTGGAAAACCAGCAAATATAGTGATTACAATTCCACAAAAGCAGGAGTTGATGTATTGGATCACATGTGCAGCTGCTATACCCTGGCTATACTGGCCCATATGTCATTAAGATTAACGCTACCATTGCTTCTTAGGTTTTTGGCACAATAGGCAGTAATTATCAAGTTTACCTTCGATCCTATAAACTGGACAGTTTTGGAATACGGCATATATGTCTCTAAGGTCTATTTTCTGGCGGTAGAAAGGTCTACTTGCTGGCATTAGACCTTCTCAAAAGGCACTAGAAACCTGCACAAAATTCTGTCTTATCCTCCAGAATCACTGATTTCCTAGAACAGTACAGTGAGGAAACTGCACAACATCGATTTGCCAATGCAATCAGACTTTCAAGTATGAGAATACAGATACAAATTTCATTTTATAAGGTTCAGCAGGACTAAAAAACTTTATTCATTTGATACATAGCACCGTAAGTGCAAGAGAATACATTCCAGAATTGACTTCAATACAGGATAAAAGTTTATTATTTTGGGGGAAAATATAGGAAAATGA
The DNA here is from genome assembly GCA_911387785.2 of Aelia acuminata. Classification (NCBI taxonomy): domain Eukaryota; kingdom Metazoa; phylum Arthropoda; class Insecta; order Hemiptera; family Pentatomidae; genus Aelia; species Aelia acuminata. Next base: position 73,366,669 of record OU426978.1, on the reverse strand, counting down.
TTGAAATCAGTTAGCAAGCATAATTGAACTTGAAGTTAAAAAATATATACCTTTGGGCTGCAGCCTGAGCAGTTCGATGAACTTTAAGACCTAATCTTGGATCTTTTCCCGTCCTGGTATAGGGTTCAGCTGCAGCAGCTATGCTGCCTTGAAGGATTTTTTCAATCCTTGCAACCATGAATACTTCACTGTGAGCATTGCTAACACTAAACACACCCTGTAAATAAATTGTTAACCAATCAATGAAAAAAAAGATGGCAACAAAGGCTTATTTAGTTTCTAAAAAAATAACAGTATAATCTCACTAATTATACACTACCCAACCCACAAGGTTTGATAGTGTCTTATAATCTTAATTGCCAGATTGCAGTCATATTTAAAAAAAAAAACATGAAAACATATTAACCAATAAAAGTTATTTACCATATTTTAATGAAATAAATAATACTCCCAACTAATGATTTACATAAAAATCAATATAATGTAAAACTAATGAAAAATATAATGTAAAAGGTAATAAAAAGTGCTCACTGTGTCTTTATGAAGGAAATTTTTAATAAAAACAAACAAACAAATAAATAAATAAACATGAAAGTTTAAACTACTCAAAATACAAATTAGCAATGTGAGTTTATGTCATGAGCTACCTGATCGATTTGACTTTTGGGAACAGAATCCAGAAACATGTAGGCAGTTAACACATGGGGGTAGAATGAGTCATTATGCAATAACACCAATACCTGTGAAGGGTTTGTAATCCATCCTTCTGGAATGTCAGGTTCATTAGAAATCATTGATACCGATGGACCTTCAGGCCTAATAATCATGGAAGCAACTTCTTCAGAAGAGACTTCCCATTCTAAATCTTCAGATATTTTTTTTCCCTCACGAGCATCAAACAAACTTATAGCCACAAAGTATGGCTCCAACTAAAACATAAAACATGTTTAGTTTAAAAAAAAACAACATTCAAATACTACTGGAGTCCAACTATATAGTATAAAAAAATTCAAGGATCACAAGACTGTAAAAATCATCTTAATGTTTAATATAGTAGGTTTTAGTTAAATGAATGCTCAAATGGTTATAATTATAAATATCAAATTGTTATGTTATAAAGGAAATATAACATAGATGATAGGCTAAATAGAAAAGATAAGGAGCAGTGCTTGGAAAATAGGGACAGTATAATAAAATGTACCTATTTTACTGGTACATATGAACTGGCATACATATACTAGCATGTGAACATTTAATATGATCATAATCAGAGCTGGGTAAAAAGTATTTTAAAATACAGTATTTAAAGTATTGTAAGACTTATGTGGGTTAAACAATTTTTATTAAGAAGAAAGAAATAATTAGACAGGTTACAACACTTATCACTAAGGTCTAGTATTATTCTAAACCGTATTTTTATTGTTTTGATCAACATTACACTGCACCCTCCTTAGAGACATTCCTCCTGGATGTCTTCTTTTCCAAATGGGTTCATAAGGTCCATGCCTAGGATTACATCTTCTTCAATATCAGCCACTAGGACCGAGAGTGAGGCACAGTTTGTGCCTAACTGTATCTTTACCTCAGTTTCGCCTTGGATCAACCTTGGCTGCTTCTCCAGTTGTAGTCCTCAGTCGCCATTTGGGGGGCATAGGGTTTTTCTTGCCACCTACACCAGGAGAGACGATAGTTTTCATGTCTCCAGTGTCAATCAGCATCGTATTCCCCTTGCCATTAACAGTGCCATCCACATATGCGCTGTCGTCTCGGTGTCCCTAGGAGGTTACCATTATTGGGGAAGTCTCTTAGTGACTGTCGCGGGATGCTTTCATCCTCCTAGTATTGAGGGGTCTTACCAGTATTATTTTTCCTGTTTCAGGAGTTTCTTTGGAGGAACTCCTGATGTGTCAGAGCTCCCCAAAGCTCCAGCACCGTACTGGTCTCCTTTTCTGGGAATCTAGGGCCTTTAAACTTTTAAAACCAAGTTTTATGTTTATTTATAGGTCGTTAGGTATTGCCGGCTCCTCACAGTTCCTGCAGCAGAGTGGTCTTCCTCTCTGCGAGTTCCTCTACAACCTTTGAGATCACCCCATCCAAGTCTCAGTGTTTCACCTTGTCGCAGTCGGTGATAATCGAGGTCCGGACAAATCCATGGCCACGAGAAGCCTTGGTAGCCGCCTCAAACTCCAACGCTGTAGAGAGGGCATCAATCAGCAATTTAGGACGAGCAAGCCACACCACCCTCTGAAGCACTAAGTCTCACAGGCCATTGACAAAAGCTTGGACCGCTAAACACTCCAACAAACTTTCTGGGGCTGTTGGATAAGCCAGCCTTACCATCCTCGCAACGTCCGCTTCGACCTCCTGGATAGTCTCTGCTTCCTTCTGTTTCCTGTTCTTCAGCTGGGACTGGTATACCGGTTCGAGGTGGGCATGGCCTAATAGTAGGGGTAAAAATTGTAGGGATCGTCAGCGTTGAGCATTTGAAGAACATCTAGAGCGTCGTCTCTGAGGACTACCATAAGGGCAACTGCATTATCTCTAGGAGACCACCCATTAGCAGCGGCTGCAGCGCTGATCTGTTTGAGGTAATTCGAAAAGGACGACTGACCATTAAAAGTTGGGGGCTTTATCATGGTTCAGTTCTCTCTGGCTAGGGTTCAAGTCTTTGTCCATCTTATAACGGCTGTGGGCATAGCTGCTCCCTGAAGACTGCCTGGGCCCCTTTTTCCAGAGTCCTTTTTAATCTCTCAACCTCCACTTTTAACACGACGGCCCTCACTTCTTGATTGGCAAACATGTCATTCATCTCAGCTGATAAACCCGACTTTACGCTAGTTATCTTCTCTTCAAGCTCACCAGACTGCCTGGCCAACTTGTCATTCATTTCAAACAAGTTGGAATTTAGGCTCGTTATTTTGTCATTAAGCTTGACATACTGGCTGGTAAACTTGTCATTTAATTCACCAGACAAATTGGTCAGGTTGCCATTTTATTTCAGCCAACAAATAATTTCAAGCTGCCTTTAAAGAGCTATCCTCAAACTCGACTGTTTCAGGATGTACGCCTTGATTCAGGTAATACTCACATAGCCGGGCCAACAAGATCTTCGTACCAGTAGTGTCTAAATCAAGCTCTTCTAATTCCCTCCTCAGCTCCGCTACTAAAAATTCTCCAATCCGTTCGCCTGGCATTTTTTTCTTTTAAACTCCACACCTGAAACCAGTTGTACCCCTTATGTGGGTTAAACAATTTTTATTTAACGAAGATCACAATTTTCAATGCCACATAAATTATGAGAATACAAATAACTAGACAGGTTACCAAAATTATCACTCAATAACACCAAAATAACCATATGATTGAGCTTCAGAACAAGAACTAACTCTCCAGTCAATCGCTCCTTACACACAGTCTTCAGGAGAACAGTCTAGAACCTTCTGGGCCAGCGTAGATGGTACTCGAACACCGTAGTCACAAACATGTGCTAAGACAGTTTGTTCCAACTGTTAGTTTATTACAACAAAAGGTCTAAAACTATTCTAAACCATATGATTTGATTGTTTTTGTTTAACGTTACAGTATCAAATATTTGTTCATTTGAAAAACATAGTTAGTTACAAAGTATTTCTCCTACTTACAGAAAAAGTAGCAAACTAAACGTAATTCCTATTTAAATACAAAAAATAATTAAAAAAAAAAATCATGATTATTATTTTCATCAAAACTCAAAGTGCTATGAAATTATTCTTGTGAATAAGCTAGCTTGCAGTAATTGATTGAATTGTTTCTACCAAAACTATACTTTTTCAAGAAAATAAATGAATTCTCAATATTTAAAATTTTAGCACGCAATTTATAGATTATTAATTAACCATCATATTTAGAAACTTAAAACAATGTTTTTAATTTAATAAATAGGGATTGAAACATATGTAAATAGAATTTTTAGCTAATACCGATTATTGACTGATATTGATATACCAAATGCCAGAATATCGGCTAATCTGATACTAAACGCTGATATTTCGGTTTATCTGTCTTACCTTTCTCCCATTATTTGACCCTTAGGTATAATATGTAATAGAAATGGATTAAAGATGTATGTTTCTATTATGGTGAAAATAGATTAAAGTCCAGCAATGATGCCAATATAACTGATAGACTGATATGAGCAATATGCCAATATAATGATTATAATGGTAGCTTTCAATGCCTAGTTTTTGTAACAATTTACCACCATAAAGGTCAGATCAACAACTGCTTCCCTTGCAAAGAGTAAGCAACTGCCATCCTCTTTCTGTTGACTTGTATTAACTTTCACTTGTAAAAAGTGATTGCAGTAGTGCTTGTAACAGTACAAGTTGTAGTGTTTAGTTTTTCAATATTGCAGCTGTGTTGTGGTAAAAACATTGAGGAAATATTGATTGAATATTGGGATCTTTAGGTGAGTCAACCCTTACTAGGCGATAGACATACGCAATGCATTCTCCTCTACCACAGAACAGCTGTTCCTACACGCAACATTCAGTGTAGGAGGTGAACTTAGCTTATAGCTGAATGACGAAAATTGAAACTCTCTTTGAACAAGTGAAACACCTAGAGGAGCTTTTTTTTTTTTTTTTTTTTGGTTCCTCCCCTTCCTTGCCTTGTAGGCTCTACGGGGTTTCCCGGGCCAGGGGAGAGGGTGGGGGATTGATGCCGAGATTAATTAAATTTTACCCTGGCTCTGGGTTTTGAACTTGCTATCTTCATGTTTCCAAACAGACGTTGCCATGGGCAACGTGTATTTTCTAACGCGTTTGCCCACTCGGCCGTCCCGCCACCCCAATCACATACACCTAGAGCAGCTAACAATAGCTGCTGAGTCGGGGACCTAGAACTACGATTAAACAGGGCCGAAATGCTTTGCAGATCTTAAGAGATACATGGCATCCCTATCCAGGCGGGAGAGACACCAGCAGCTCTAGTAGCCAGCATAGGGGCGGGCTTTGGTATGAAGATCATTGTCCAAGACCTCGACATGGTAAAGTGCAAAAGACCCAAAAAAGACGACACATAGCCCGTTTCATTAGGCAATCAGTATGAGATGAGTTAATTCAGAGAAGAAAAGAAATTTTCTACCTGAGATATTGGATGGCAGGAAAACAACTTCCACTTCGGGAACGGAGTGATGCCAACCAATAGATGTCTTCACTGGCTCGCCAGTCATAAGATAACAATTGGCAAATTAAATTAAGTCTGGTTCGCAGCTGGTTGAGTGTGCTGCTGGAAGGACTATGGCCACCAGGTAATCTTTATTGACCAGCCCCAAGATCTGGACGTCTCCTCCTGACTTTTTTTTTTTTTTTTTTGCAGCAGTTAGCTGTGCTCTATGGCTTATTGAATTTTTCTTTTTTTTCATTGTTTTTCATATTTAACATTAATTTCTATGTATGTTCATTGATTACTTTATATGTAAATTATTTATTTCTTTTCAGAATCCTTTTACTAAATAGACATATTATATCCCTTCAAATACTGCAAATATTCGTAAAACCTCTTCAATATGTCTAGTGTCCTAACACCATGTCACATAAATTCCCAATCCTTATTTGCTTATCTCGACAAATTCCAGTAATTCATACATAATTTTTAGTATATTATCAGTATCCAAGACATTATTAACGCCACACATTCCTTCCTCCTCCGTTTCCCTTCCTGGTATTCCTCCATCAGCCATGACACCTGTTGGTCCGATACCTGGCAAGAGTTACATGTCATAGACTTCGAATACAATCTTTTCTCATCCTCTCTCCTTCCGGTCCTGTTTCTGTAATCGTATGATCTTAACTAAATATAATATAGTATCATATAGTTTGAAATTGGACTTCCGTCTACCATCAAGCAAGCAAATCCATGTACTTTTAAAATGCTTTCTCTTTTGCAACTGATCCTAAATCAAATTGGCAGCTACTTCATAGGATTCATACTTTTCATCTGTCTCCCTTTTTAGTTCAACTCAATCCTTCCTCCCAATTTTCTTCCATACCATCCTTTAACACTTAAAATTTTTATTTCTAACATCTCGCCTCATTTCCTTGATAATGAAATCCCATTCCAACTCTTCTAGGTTTGATGGTGTAGTGGAATATTAATTAAAATCATGTGATTTCGATTTAATTATAAAACATCATCACTTTTATAATCATGTGAATTTAATTATAAAACATGTAAATTATACTCCCAATATATGTTCTGATACCATATGTTTTGTTTGATCTATTTGAGGTTATTTAAAAAGACTTTTAAAGAGTGTATTAATTCATTGTTAGTAGGCAAATAACGTTGTAAATTAATTATTCTTTCAGGTATGTTTATCTTTTATTGTTGTTTATTTTGTTATATTGTTTATTCTGTTTCTTATTTAAATAAATTCTTTCAGAACAAGAACATTAATTCTCATAAATTGAAATCCTACTTACAAATTAATTTACAAGGTTATTCAACAAAAGGGATCATGAAAAGAGAGATTGCCAGATTAATTGTACATATTGTTAAGATAACCGAAACAGAGTTCATTATAGTAGGTTTATCAGAGGACAAGGAAGTGTGGTGCAAGTTGCCAGAGGAGTACAAGAATTTAAAAGATCATCAGGTATTGTTCAATGAACCAACTATTTCTAGAGCTATTGCTGCAATAAAACCCATTAATGGGTTTCGTTAGATAGTACTAAAGATTGATGAGGATTTAAAAAAAGAATATTTTGATGAAGATGACAACCTTAGTTATAAGGGAATTCTCTTAGAGGAAAATTTGTTTCCTCATACTACCCCAGTTTTTCCAAATTCTGAAGAGGAAAATTTTTTAATGAAAAGAGTGAAAGAGCTGGAGAAAAGGTTAAGTTTGAATGAGGAAGTGAATATGCATGACATAGAAAAAAAGTTTGTTTTAGAAAGGTTTGGTTAAAATCGAAACCCTACAGAATGGTTAGATAGATTTTTAAGTGAGTGTTCAAGGCATAAAGTAAACAATGAGGTTAAAATAATAGAAGCTCTTAGGTTTTTTGTTGATGATCCATCAAAAGATTGGTATGAGTCGAATTTAAAGAAAATTGGACTCATAAATTGGTCTGCTTGGAAAAACTCCTTCTTGACAGTATTTGTCGATAAAGGCTGGACAAAAATTAGGAAAGCTTAAGCCTTAATCACTTGTGGATTATGCTTTAACCAAAGAACGATTATGTCTAGAAGCTGAAAGTAACGGAACCGTTTTATCAAGAATAAACATGATTGTAGTTGGTCTACCAATAGAAGTGCAAAATGAGCTTGATCGAGAAGTGATCACCGATATGGAATGTCTGTTTACTGAACTCAGAAAACTAGATATTCATTTTCTAAGAAAAAGGGATTCCAGATTTCTAACCAACCACATGCTGATAAATTTTTAGATAAGTCTAGAAATAAGAATAATGAACTAAGAAAACCATGTTTCATGTGTGAATCACTTGGATGGCCAAACCGGTTTCATCGTTCAAAAGAATGTAGAAACAAATCCATGTATGCCTCCTAATTGAAACAAATATCTTTAAACTAAAAGGCCGGAGAAGTTGAACCCTTTGATCAAAATAAGCGTCCTAGATCAGATGAAGATAAAGGCAGTTTATAACAGCGGGAGCAATATAAGCCTTATAAGTCAAAGAGTTGTTAACCTTTTAAAATCAAGCCCCATAAAGCATGACAGTGCTTTTAAATTGATCAATGGATTCAACTTTAGTTCGGCCCGGGAAAACATTACCTTAAAAATTGGAAATATTAAAAATATTCTTAACACTTATGTGATAAAAAACAATGAGTTTTCATACGATTTACTGTTAGGTCTTGATGCCATTACCAAGTTTAAGCTGATACAAGACGAGAACTTAAATATTTTGCAACGCACAGGAGATCGACAAGTTATAAAAATAAATGATATAAAAGATGATCTAAATATGCCTGTTTCAGATTATTAGAAGTCAATTTTACAGATGTTCCACAAGCAATAAATTTAGATAATTTAATAGATGATTCAAAGATGCCAATTTTAGATGATTGATTTAAAAGCTTTAGAAGATTTTTCAAAGAAGAAAGATTCACAAGATGTAGAAAACATTTCAGAAAAATTCATTTCTGGTCATATTGATAAGGATTTCAATATGAATAATTTAACCAATGGTACTACCATTCAAGCAAAATGGGATCATATTAAGGAAAGAGAAAAAAAGATAGAAATTTTCGAATTGCTAGGCAAATATCAGCACGTTTTTGCTTCTGATAAATTTGATGTGGGAAGAGTGAAGTCAAGAGAAGCAGAAATTAAATTATTAATAGATGAATATGTAACATCTAGGGCATACAAATGTTCTATTCCAGACGAAATAGAAATTAGATCTCAGATTAAGCAGTTGTTGCAGTCAGACCTGATAGAGGAGTCTGATTCACCATTTGCTTCACCAGTGACCCTAGCTTATAAGAAAGATGATGGACGCAAGTCAAGACTGTGTAGATTTTCAAAATTTAAACAAACTTGTAGTACCTGAATGCTTTCCCTTCCCTACAATCAATGACTTGATTGATAAAATATCCAACTGCAAATATTTTACAACAGTAGACGTAAATTCTGCTTTTTGGAGTATTCCGTTAAATGAAGCAGACCGAGAAAAAACATCTTTTATTACAAAATATGGAAAATTTAAGTGGAAAGTTCTTCCTTTCGGTTACAAAAATGCCCCTGCTATTTTTCAACGTATTCTGTCAAGCACGTTAAGAAGGAATAATTTAGACGACTTCTGCATTAATTATATTGATGACATTTTGATATTTTCAAAGACCTGGCCTGACTATATTCATCATCTTGAAAGATTTTTACAAGTCATTGGAGACCAAGGTTACAAACTGAAATTAGAAAAATGCAAATTTGCTTCAAGTTCAGTCAAATATTTAGGTCATTTTATTCAAGAAAATAAAATATCACCGACACAAGAAAATTTGACTGCAATTAAAAATCTGAAGAGACCAACAGATAAGGGTCTGGCCACACATGTCCGCACCGGATCCGCACCGTAGCAATAATATAGGTTATGTTCAGAATATTTTTAATTTAACTTACATATTACCTTTAGTTATGCCTAAAGTTCAGGCCACACATATCAGACACAGGCCGCTTTAGGCATAACTAAAGGTAATATGTAAGTTAAATTAAAAATACTCTGAACATAACCTATATTATTGCTACGGTGCGGACATGTGTGGCCAGACCTTAAGTCAGGCGTTCGCAGTGTATTAGGTTCTATAAATTTTTATTTGAAATATATTGAAAACAGTGCACAAAAATTTGAACCATTACACCGGCTATTACGGAAGAATGTTAAATTTCAGTGGTCAGATGACTGCGAAAAGAGTTTAAATTTAATTAAAGATTATCTGTGTTCTTCCCCAATATTATCTATATATGACTTGAATAAGGATGTATATATTGAAACTGACGCCAGCTATAATGGCATCGGGGCTTGTTTGAAGCAGCCTCAACTTGATGGAATATTACATCCAGTCGCCTATTTTTCCAGAAAGCTATCGGCAAGAGAAAAAAAAATGGACATTATTCATCTCGAGTGCAAGGCGATTAACCCTTTCATGGCTCCAGACGAGATATCTCGCGAAACAAAGTCGGTCCCCACACGCTAATGACGAGATAACTCGTCAAAGGCTGCCGTTCCCCATGTTGCCATGTTTATCTTTTATTGTTGTTTATTATGTTATATTTTTTATTCTGTTTCTTATTCAAATAAATTCTTTTCAGAACAAGAACATTAATTCTTGTAATTTGAAATCCTACTTACATTTAAAAACAATAATTTTTTTCGAAGCTCAAAAAAGAAACTTTTTATTGGAACAAACTGCACCCGTAAAGCAATTCAGTGGCAAACGGCAACAGAGGACACAAGAGTGAACGACAAAAAAGGATAGATAAGTGCGGTACGTAAAAAATATTTTCACAAAAACATAGAGAATAAATTTATTTTTTTATCTTTTCTATATGTTTATCTAACAAATAAAGATTTTTTGTTTCATTTGAATATCACTATCATTATATGTATTTGTTTTTAATTGGTGGACCTTCAGATAATCAAATATTATTTTTACAAAGTAGATACCTCATAACCCCAATAATGGCATACCTGTTACATTATTAAAATTATGTCTTCCTGATATCCTACCGGTGCTTCTATTTATATATAATTTTTCTCTTCAAAATTCAGTGTTCCCTACCTCTTGGAGAAAAGTGTTAGTCCATCCAATTAACAAAACCACCAACCCTACTTCCCTTCAGACTATTTCCCAATCACTATCCTCTCTAATCTCTCCAAACCGAGAAATCTTCCAAGAAAAGTCCAATCTATTTGATCCCCATTAATCTAGTTTCCATCCCGGCTTCTCCACTCAATCTGCTCTCATCAAAATCACTAGTGACATACACACTGCTATGGATGGAAAAAAAGCTAACAGTACTGATCCTTCTTGACTTCTCTAAAAAGTTTGACTCACTCTAACATTTTTACCAAACTAAAATCACTCCCATTTTCTAATAATTAATACATCGTTTTCAATCTTTCCTCTCAGATCTGACCCTGCAGTTTTTATTTCCAATCAACCCCCTCTTCCTTTCTTACTCTGTCTTGCTATATCATTTAGCATAGGATTTACCTAAATAAATCCATCACTATTCCCACCCCCTATATGCTGATAATTTCCAAATCTATTTATCATTTCCTCCCTCTGAGTTATAAGCAGCATCCATTAACATTCAGGGCAACCTTGATAGGATCAGTGTAAATCAAAATTACTTAAGACTAAGCGCAATGAAAACTCAGGCCATCATTATAGCTATTGATTCCATCATCAGAACCAACGCCCTTTCCTCCTTAACACCTGAACGTTCACTATATCAACTATATCAACCCTGTCCTGGAAACCCCATTTTGCCTAAATTTCCTAATGGCCAATAGGTATCCTTAAATTATTGAATAAATAAATATTTTAAGATATTTCAACAATAAAATCACCAAAACTGTCATAAAATCATTATATACCTGAGAATGAGCTTCTTTATCTGTTGTTAGAGGTGCTTGGAGCCTAAATCTAAGGCTTACACATCTCACAAGTATTCGTTGCCCAAAATGTTCTCTGTAAGGTTCAATGCCTTCACAGGTACCAACAGATTTAGTGTGCTGAAAAATAAAAAGGTAAACATTCAATAACAAGTATCTATGTCTTAGGAAAACTTGTGAACATAAGAAATTACATCTTTAATTATAAATTTCAACATGTTTAATTATAAAATTAAAATAAAATCCTTCATCAAGAAAAATTGTCCAAATATAGAACGAAATTTGTACTTTCATGAAACTTTGGTATTAACAGTAATAATTGAGAAGATTACGATTAAGAGCAGATTTACGATTAAGATTAAGAAGCAGAAGACTGCAGAGTCTGTCCAAATTAAATGGTAACTACCAAAAGAGTTGAAAAGAGTGATATGTGCAAATTAATTTTGGTTTAAATAGGTTGAGTGATGTACCATATTTGATGTTTGTATTTTTTTAAATCAATGAAACTATTCTCATGATGATACAATAAATAGATCAAAAGTAATTTAGGTTTAAGGGTATAACTTTTGGAGCCGGCACCTTGGATGTGTCAAGAAATAAAAGGCTTGAAGCAGCCCATAGGTGATTTAGGTGTTGAAGGGTAGAGGATGACTACCAAGCCATGGGGCACAAAAACTATCAAGTACGGAAAATACAACTACTTCCATAATCCCCTTTCATTAGCTCTTGACCTTAAATAAAAATGACAAATCCTTTGCCAACTCTTTATATATCCCTGTATATATAATCTCCTCCTTAATCATCTCAATTTCACCTGATGAACTGAATTCATACTTTTGGTCTGAGTCCTCTGCTCGTACACTTCGGCCTCTGTAAATATACTTCTTCATCAGCCTCCCCGGTCGCACCGGATAAATGAAATTTATACTTTTCATCTGTCTCCCTTTTTAGTTCAACTCAATCTTTCTCGATCCTTCCTCCAACAACAGAAACTACCTGGAAGATCTCTTCTTTTCCCTCCATATCTTTATTATTCCATTTTCTCCTACCAATCACACCTGCTAGTCCAATATCTGGAATTGAAACTTACAGGTATTGTACTTGAAAATATGTATTACACGGTGGGCCAGACCCCCCTACCGTGCACCCCCCCCCCACATCCCTATAAATTGCATATGGTTGTGTTCTTTGTGATAAAAGATTAAGAAAAAGCCAATGTTCCCAGAAAAAAAAGTGGCCTCACTAACCGAAAATGGCGTTCAAACATGGCGGAATGACGAATTTGATTTTAGTTGGTTTTATGATTACTGACATTCACTATTATGCTTAATTTCGCCATAACTGGTATTTTATTAAAGCTAGAAAGTTCTAGGTTCAGAATAAATAAACAAACGTTCTAAAATAATTAGTTGACAACATAAAATACATTTAAAGTCAATTTTTTCAAGTCACTCGCGTAAAAGTTAAAATTCCAAGTTAATTTGTGATGAAGCGGACATCGTTAACGAAAAACACCCTGAAATAAAACATCTGGAGCAATCATTCTTCTTTAAAAATCAGTGGTCCAAGTTCAAAATATATCAACTAGTTTTATAGAAAACGTAACTAAACGGCGAAAAGGCGTCAGTGACTCGGGCGCATCCAGTCCTCTGCCACATCGTTTAGTTCTCATACACGATATAATTACAGCGGGTTTAGGATATTATTTTGAATGTACAATCGAGCCTATGTAATTGCAAGTTTTTAATTTACAGAAATAATTAATATAACATTTTTTTTTTTTTTTTTTTTATAAATCTGATAAATAAAGGATATAAATCTGCTAAATAATAATGAATTAGTCGAAGATTACACATTATCTAACTCTCACTTATATTGACATAAACAGATTTAAAAAACAATCAAAATAAAAAAGTTAAATAAAAATTTCTGTTTGTTCGTTGATATGTAGAAATTATTCGTAATACAATTTAGAAGGTATATACCTAACACAATTTAATAGCTCACAACAATTAATGAATTGACAGTTACACGATATATATGTATTATGATTAATTTAAAATTAAACCACTACTGGAGAGGAAAACCAATTAAAACAAGTAAGTATTCATGCATCTAATGGTCTATAATCCACGAAGTTGTGGCCTTTTCCGGTTTCTGGCATATAACTACACATCAAAAAGTTTACTTTCTCTTTTTTTTCGAAAAAATGGTATACTAATACAAATAAAAAGAAATATTTGAAGTTGAAATCGGATTAGTTATTTAGCCAAATTCGAACATCAAAGATCGGTAATTTTTACCATTTTGGTGGAAACTTATGTTCCAACGCCTATAACTCGACAATATGTGCTCTAAATGAAAAATGTCACGGTTAAAAGTTTTAGGACAATAAATGTAGCATAAAATAAGCCCATTTATTTTAAAATTAATTTATTCCTGCGTAGAGATACAAATGAAAACGTGAAAGTATTTATAGCGCTTAATTCCTTCTTTTTGTGAAGCCTAAGGGGATATGATAAAATATTCACAAACTAACTATTAAGGTGGGCTTATTTTATGCTAAATTTAATGGTCTAAAACTTTTATCTGTGACATTTTTCATTTAGAGTACACATTGTCGAGTTATATGCGTTGGAACATAAGTTTCCACCAAAATCGTAAAAATTACCGATCTTTGATGTTCGAATTTGGCTAAATAACTAATCCGTTTTCAACTTCAAATATTTCATTTTATTTGTATTAGTTTACCCTTTTTTTCGAAAAAAAAGAGAAAGTAAACTTTTTGACGCGTAGATATATGAAGGAATGAAAATGTAGTTGAAAGAAAGAAGTAAGCGCTACAAATACTTTCGCGTTTTCATTTGTATCTCTACGCAGGAATAAGTTAATTTTAAAATAAATGAGCTTAATTTAATGTCCTAAAACTTTTATCTGTGACATTTTTCATTTAGAGCACATATTGTCGAGCAATAGGCGTTGGAACATAAGTTTCCACGAAAATGGTAAAAATTACCGATCTTTGATGTTCGAATTTGGCTAAGTAACTAATCCGATTTCAACTTCAAATCTTTCTTATTATTTGTATTAGTATACCATTTTTTCGAAAAAAAAAGAGAAAGTAAACTTTTTGATGTGTAGTTATATGCCAGAAACCGAAAAAGGCCACAACTTCGTGGATTATAGACCATTAGATGCATGAATACTTACATGTTTTAATTGGTTTTCCTCTCCAGTAGTGGTTTAATTTTAAATTAATCATAATATATATATATATATACATCGTGTAACTGTTAATTCATTAATTGTTGTGAGCTATTAAATTGTGTTAGGTATATACCTCCTAAATTGTATTACGAATAATTTCTACATATCAACGAACAAACAGAAATTTTTATTTAACTTTTTTATTTTGATTGTTTTTAAATCTGTAAATAATAAATACTTTGCAAAAATGCATTTATTTCAAATTTCACGAATGATCAGAAGCCAGTGTCTGTTACCCAACTACTACTATGAGAACATTATTATTTCATTTCAAGATAACCAGTTTATGTCAATATAAGTGAGAGTTAGATAATGTGTAATCTTCGACTAATTCATTATTATTTAGCAGATTTATATCCTTTATTTATCAGATTTATAAATAAAAAAAATCTGGTGCGTGTTCGCAACACACAACTTTCACTTACCAACTTACTTAGATTAGAAATAAATGCGTTTTGTTAATTGCCACTTCTCAAATGAACAGAACGGCATTAATTATGAATAATGGTCTGTCATTAAAGGCGTACTCCGTATGCGTGGGCTCAACGAGTTTTATGAGTTGACTGAATATTTTTTTTTTTCTCCTCTTTATGATTTCTTTATTTTTATCATATCTCATATTTAGCCATATCTTATTTTTAGGCATAACGAGAGACAGTTAATTTCTCCATGTAAACAAAAACAAAGGTACTTTATAAGAAACAAACAAACAAAAAAGCCCCCCCCCCCCCGAAAAAGCCCCCTCAGAACATTTTAATAATGATAAAGCTTACCTGAAATTAAAGAAAATCTAATTTTCATTAAACTTGGCGAATTTGATGAAAATCGTTAGAGCCGTTTTTGAGATAATCGAAAAAAAGGTAAAAATCGGAAAATAAGTTATGAAATAAAGTGCCCACTCCCTTTGACCAATTTTGATGAAATCTGTGCTGTCACAACGCGGGCATATACCAACACCAAATACTGAGTTTTGTCAAAATCGTTAAAGCCGTTTTTGAGTAAATAAAAAAAACACGTGATAATGAGACAAAATTTATTAAGTAAAGTCCCCCTTCCGGTTAATCGATTTTGATGAAATTTTTACAGTCGTATCTAGGGTATATACATACATCATATACTTAGTTTGATCAAAATCGTTAAAGCCGTTTTTGAGTAAATAAAAAAAACACGTGAAAATGATACAAAAATTATGAAGTGATGTCCCCCTTCCGGTTAATCGATTTTGATGAAATTTTCACAGTCCTATCTCGGGCATATAAATAGATCAAATACTCAGTTTAATCAAAATCGTTAGAGCCGTTTTTGAGAAAATCGGAAAAAACGTAAAAAGTTATTAAATAAAGTACCCCCTCCCTTTGAGCAATTTTGATGAAATTTTTGCTGTCACATCGCGGGCATATACCTACACTAAATACCCAATTTCAGGTTCCCACGGTTTATAGTTTTTGCGCTAGTCTGTTCACATACACACACACACACACACACAGACACACACACAGACCATTTCGCGGGACTTGGTCATTTCGACTCAGGGGGTCCCAAAACGTGTATTTCCGTTGAAAACCGGAAGTCGAAATTTTTCACGATCGCAATACTTCCACTTACTATATATTTCATATATAGGTAAGTGAAAGTAAAAAAAATGTTATATTAATTATTTCTGTAAATTAAAAACTTGCAGTTACATAGGCTCGATTATACATTCAAAATAATATCCTAAACCCGCTGTAATTATATCGTGTATGAGAACTAAACGATGTGGCAGAGGACTGGATGCGCCCGAGTCACTGGCGCCTTTTCGCCGTTTAGGTACGTTTTCTATAAAACTAGTTGTTATATTTTGAACTTTGACCACTGATTTTTAAAGAAGAATGATTGCTCCAGATGTTTTATTTCAGGGTGTTTTTCGTTAACGATGTCCGTTTCATCACAAATTAACTTGGAATTTTAACTTTTACGCGAGTGACTTGAAAAAATTGACTTTAAATGTATTTTATGTTGTCAACTAATTATTTTAGAACGTTTGTTTATTTATTCTGAACCTAGAACTATCTAGCTTTAATAAAATACCAGTTATGGCGAAATTAAGCATAATGGTGAATGTCAGTAATCATAAAACCAACTAAAATCAAAATCGTCATTCCGCCATGTTTGAACGCCATTTTCGGTTAGTGCGGCCACTTTTGTTTCTGGGAACATTGGCTTTTTCTTAATCTTTTATCACAAGGAACACAACGATATGCTATTTATAGGGATGTGGGGGGGGGGTGCACGGTAGGGGGGTCTGGCCCACGTACTATATTATTTTTCCACGTAATCCCCGGCGACATCAATACATTTGGTATATCGCGAAATGAGCTTCGAAATTCCTTCCTCGTAGAAGCTTACCGCCACCTCCTTGGGCCACTTCGTGACAGCTTCTTTCACTTCCTCGTCACTTGTGAAACGTTCTCCTGCCAATTCCGCCTTTATTTTGGTAAACAGGTGATAGTCTGAAGGGGCCAAGTCGGGACTGTAAGGTGGATGGGTCAGAACATCCCAACCAAACTCATCCAAAAGTTGCGCTGTGGAACGAGCAACGTGAGGCCGAGCGTTGTCGTGGAGAAGGCAAACACCGGAGGTCAACTTTCCTCTTCTCTTGTTTTGTATGGCCCGACGAAGCTTCTTCAGGGTCTCACAATAGCGGTTGGCGTTAATTGTTTCACCTTGAGGCAAAAAGCAATCAGGAGAGTTCCTTTTTGATCCCAGATAACAGAAGCCATGATTTTCCTGGTTGACTTCACGACTTTGAATTTTTTGGCACTTGGGGAGGTGGGGTGTTTCCATTGCATGGACTGTCTTTAGTTTTCTGGAGTGTAGTGTGACACCCAGGTTTCGTCTCCAGTGACGATAGACTTCAGGAATGCATCCCCATCAGTTCTGTAGCGGTCCAAAAATTCTCGAGCTGCAGCCATTCGTTGTTCCTTGTGTTGGGGCGTCAGCTCTCTAGGGACCCACCGGGCGCAAACTTTCCGAAAGTCAAGTTTTTTCGAGACGATGTCATGGATAAGGGATCGTAAGATGTCTGGGAAACTCCGGTGAAGTTCATCCAGGGTTGAACAACGATCCTTGCGAACTGCATTGTCGATTTATGCGACAATTTCGTCCGTCACAACTGAGGGTCTGCCTCTCCCACTTTCATCCTCAAGTGAATGTCTTCCCGCCTTAAATTCACGTACCCATCTCCTCACCATTGACCCACTCATTACACCTTCTCCATAAACAGAAATGAGCTGTTCGTGAATTTGAACTGATTTGAAACCCTGTGCATAAAGAAATTGAATCGCTCCGCGCAAAACAACTCGAGAGGGGACGGGTATCGAGGTGGCGGGACGCTACGTGGAGGGCTCCATTTCAACGACCTGCCCTGATATTGGTAACTGACCGACTGAGGTCACCCACCTCTCCTCTTTCGAGCGGTGTTGCCGGATTTGGCAAAAACCACTCCTACCGCCCTACAGACCAAAACGGAACTCATTTTCTGGACGACCCTCGTAATATAGTATCATATAGTTTGAAATTGGACATAGTCTACCATCAGGCAAGCAAATCCATGTACTTCTAAAATGCTTTCTCTTCGGCAACTGATACTGAATCAAATTGGCAGCTACTTTATAGAATCAGCCTCTATAAATATCCTTCTTCATCAGTCTCCCCAGTTTTACCTGACAAATAAAATTCATACTTTTCATCTGTCTCCCTTCTTAGTTCAATTCAATCCTTCCTCCTAATTTTCCTCCTTACCATCATTTAACACAATTTTTATTTCTCTGACATCTCTTCATCTGATCTTATTTCCTTCCTGATGAAATCTCTAACTCCTCAGGGCTTAATAATGTACCTATTAAAATTTTCTAATTTTCATGATATCCTCCTCTCCAACCCTCTAGAAAAAATAGTCCCATAAGACTTATTTAATTTCCTGGAAAAGTCCAAACTACTAAATTCTCTCCATTATGGTTGTTGACTGACTGGTAATCATTGTTAGTTCTACCTACTAACTAATATACTTTGCAAAACTTCTTCTGACTTCCTCTCTTCAACATTCTTTTTTTTTTTTTAATATCTCTGATTCTAATTAAAACGATGGTTTTTATAATTTAATGATTAAACTAATCACAAACATTTAAGAACAAAAATACTCCTTCTCCAGGAGTGTCTCGTATTGCCAATCATTTACTTAAAGCAGAAGCAGGAGGAGGGATGTTTATGTCTTCTCGAGATGCCTTCCATCGCCATCACATCTACCATTAATAGTGAAGCTGTCTTTCCCAGGGTCGGTTGCCAAGATTCTTCCTAATAGCCATTAACCTTGAGATTTGTAGTTGTTTGCCAAAAAAACGATCTGGCCGATTTCAACAGATGTTCCCTACCAGAACCACTTTGTAATCATTAAAATTCCAGGTAGATATTCCCCAAGCCATCCGTGACTATTCACTAAATTTTGAGTTTCAGCCAGCAGCAGAGCAAGAACATCTCTAAGCACTTTTGACTTCTGAGTGACAAGGAATGCTTACATCAGTGACTTGATAAGGCGTTCTCAGCTTCCCCCCACATGCAGTGCAGCTGGTGGTAGAAAATTTGACTCCTGGCAGATAGTGCGTTTTTTATTTTATTCTGGACTAGCTGCTTAAGCATTCCTTTAGGATTCTATCTGTTCTAAAAAAAAAATAGTTCTGTTGCTGACCATAAACATGCAGTCAGTTGCCAAATCGTTGACTAGTTCAATATTGCACCATACCTTTTCTCCCTGGTGCATCGTACTGTCACATACAAAGCTACAAAGTAATCAAGAACAACATTTGTGAATAGTCTTGAGTGATGATAGAGTCGGTCTTGAGGTAAAGGTGCCAGCGGCTATTTGAATGGTTCTTATCATAGTCCCATAATCCAGTATTTTTGTTGGATTTCGATAGCCACAAATTCTTGAACTTGGTGTTTTGCTGGTTCCTGATAAAAATCTACTACAAGTAAAGTAAATCTTGCAGCCCACCAAATGTCTTCGGCTGAATGTAATTCTTCCAAAGACAGAACCGCTTCTTTTTTGTGGTCCCTGAAGCTTCTAAAATTACTTATAAATAGAATTAACCATGCCATGGTATGTACGAGCCTCAAAATTTTTGAAAATATCTGAATATTTGGCAGGCTAATACTGGAATCGTTAGAAAAGGCTGAAGAGTTAGACGAGTGCAGGAGTCTTCCTCACTTCACGAGAGAGCAAGTAACTATAGTGCCCTACTCACTGTTTCGCGCTCCTCGCCTTCCCATCCCCAACAACGCCTACTGTCACATTCTCATTGTGCCCCCTGAGGAGTTTACAACTCGCGGACGACAGAGGTGGGGGAATTAGCCAAAAGCCTATGGAAAAGGAATCCAGCTGCTTTAGGCAATCCCTTTTAGAATATTTTTAACAAGACAGTGGAACACCAGTTCCATACATGACCTGGCCTGGAGAGACTAACAACTCACTGTGTACCACAGAAAATACTCAGACAACATGTACAGACATACTGAGCCTGCGAAGCGGCATGGATGGGGACGGGAAGGCTGTGGCTTCTATCCTACATGTATCTGCTAAGCACCCGGCCTGGCAAGCACGTGTATTGGTGCCTATTGGTCGGAGCATAGGAGGTCCGAGGCATATGTAGTATACTTGAATACTAAAAGTAGGTTGAGCATCCTCCCCGCACTGAAAGCATATATTCCGGCTCCTGGACGGAACTCCAGGACTCTCAACGTTAACAGCATTGAAATGGGGGTATACCCCGGCGGATAGCCATACACTGAAGGGATAAGAACAATGTCAGAATCAAAATTTTATCTTGACGAAAATCCTTTATCTGTAGGGGACTTGTCCTATCCGGAGCCATATAGAATGTCGGAATCCGACACCATAGATGAGGCTTCACTAGAAGTACTATTGAAGTCATTTGCTGAAGAAGTCCATGGACTTCAAGTCGAACACAACATCAGGGGAAAACTGGAGGAGCCTGCAGCTCTAGTAGCAGCAGCCTCACAGGCCCTAGCATACACACATACACTATTCACACTCGAGCGGGGACCAGACGGATGGCGGCAATATTGCCATGTCACGGAACCCAAAGAATGTGAAGAGGCGCTATAGGAGAAAAGCGAAAGCCCTTATCCTATCCAATCTACCAGCCATGGAGGTGCCTGCCCAAGGAAGGGCAGCTAAGGATGCAAGGGCCCAACCAGGCCCGGCAGACGAAGCTGCTCCAACTGAGGGAAGGGCGCCCAAGCTGGACCAATCAACCTCCGGAAGGGAAACTCCCCAGAAGCCTGCGTCTAAGGATGCAAGGGCCAGCACTGGCCCACCAAACAAAGCCGCTGGGCAGAAGGTGAGACCCTCTGGACACTCCCAAGCACATGGCGCAAGGGCAAAGCCAAACAGGCCAGTAGGTAAAACCCTAGCCAACAAACAATTAACATAAGACCTAGGACGTCACATGGAACCTCTGCACCAGTGGCAAAGAAATCCAGGGAGACAACAGTGTCTGCATCAAATTACCTGGTAAAAAGAATCCAAATCCAGAATAGGGCAGTCGATGGTATTAAGGAGGCTGCACAATTATAAGGAAATGGAGGCCTTTATCATCATTAATATACCCGAATACAGCCCGGAAAGCCTTAAGACCAGAGGGATGAAGGTTGACTGTGGTATGAAAACAGTCACCTTCAGACAGATGACTAGTGCAGCATAACAGGCTCAACTGGCTACCCAGAAGAGCACCCCAGTGAAAGTGATGGAGGAGCCGGTGAGGAAGCGGGATAAGATCTACCGGCTCCCTCAACATCTACCGAAATGACGACCTGTGGCAGGGGAAAACCCAATGCTACAGCCAAGTTCAGAAGCGAGGAGACAACCCACCCACAGGCTCTAACAGACGCAATAGATAAGTGTCCAGAAGGGTAGCAGCCATATATACTCATGAAGGGAGATAAACAAATCCATCATCAAGCTGGCTGGGTAACTACCTATGAGGAAGGAACCTAGGAAGGAACCCACAGCGGAGCGAATCTGGGAAGCTACAGAAGAACAACAACTTATAGCTGCCCTCAACAGCAATGCCCACCATGAAGTCTGGGGCAGCACCAATATCAATCACAGAGGTGAGCAAATACTAGAATTTATTATAAATAACGATCTTGATATTTTGAACTGTGGGGATAAACCGACATTTTTCAATAGGTCAAGATCAGAAACAATAGACATTACAATAGCCACTAGAACAATCAGTAAGAATATTGTGGATTGGCAGGTCTCAAATGAAGAGATATGCTCAGACCACAGGTATATCAGATTTGACCTACTGAATAGCACTGAATTGGTAGTCGAATATAGGAATCCCAGACTAACAGACTGGGAAACCTATTGCACAAATTTCGACTTAAATATAAGCAACAGCCCAAAAAGAATCAACAATTCATGGAAACTAGACTGCCTGGATGCCACACTAATAGATGCTATGATTAGATCTTGTCATAGCAGCTGCACGCAAAAGAAAAAGAAATCCAACAGGGTAGTTTCCTGGTGGAACAACAAACTGCAAAAACAAAGAACCCTCACTAGAAGGTTGTTCAAGGCCTCTAAGAACTCTGGCAGATGGACTAAGTAAAGGAAAGCATAAAAAGAATACCACAAATCTGTCAGAAGAGCAAAACGCAAAGCATGGAGGGATTTCTGCTCTGATATAAGCAGCATCCCGGAAACCAGCCGCATCAATAAAATCATAAATAAACACTCAGAGCAGGGTATTCTGGGCACGCTAAGGCAGCCTGAAGGATTCACCACTAATGAGATAGAGACACTGTTAGCCATGGCGAAGACCAACTACCCTGACTGTGAGATAATAAGTACTGTAGAACCCGTCCCCATGCAATATGAACAGAACACTGGACGTGCATTGTCAAGACAAGTAAAAGATATCATCACCAGAAAGACACTCTCATGGGCAACTGACTAACAGACTGGCCCCATATAAATCAGCTGGTGTTGACGGCCCTTATACAAATGGTACTGTAGGAGCCTAGCAACACTGAGTAAGCAACACTTAGGCAATTAAAATTTAACCTCCCTATTACATAGAAACTGTTCTACTCGTTAGTGTGTGTTATGTAAAAGTATTATAATAAAAACTATTGAAAGAGTAATTAAGGACTAGTTTATTTAATTCCTTGTACTAACATTGTAAAAATTGGTGACCCCGCGTGTGTTTGTGTTTGTGGAAGATTTTTTATTAATCATACCACATAAGAGCTTATACTATAATTATTACAATGGCCGATGATGAAACAAAATCAAAATCACCTCAAGATGTTCCTGGGCCTACAACGACACATTTTGTAGATAGGTTGAGTGTAAAAATTCCACCTTTTTGGACGGATAAGCCAGATATCTGGTTTTATCAGGTTGAGGCCCAGTTTCAACTTTCTAATGTAACTTCGGAAAACACAAGATTTAATTACTTGATATCTCAATTGGATCTCAAAGTTGTAGAAAGTATTTGGGATATTGTTTCATCTGCAGACTCTAATAAATATACATTAGCGAAAAATAGACTGTTAAAGAAAGTGAAGAAAAACAATTAAAAAAATTAGTCACTTAAAGCCAGTAAACTTTTGTTAAAAATGAAAGCCCTGGCTGGCACGGACACTAGTGACAAATTGTAAAAAAAGTTTGGTTAGATAAATTACCACCACAAATTAGTGGAATACTTTCAATTTCTGACGGGAATTTGGATAAATTATCAGAAATTGAAGATAGAATCTGGGAAATGTCAAGTACATATACTCAAGCTAATGCGATATCACAACCATCTGATTCCTCAATGATTAAAGAGCTTTGTGACCGAATAGCAGCCCTAGAAACAGAAATAAAAAAGCATCGTTCAAGATCAATGGAACAAGAAAAGTAACCAGGAAAACTGCAGCCAGCAGTGACAGTAATGGCTTGTGCTGCCTCTGATGTCTTTCCAGGCCAACAACATAGATTATTCATCCGGGATCGTCGTTCTGGTATTAAATTTCTTGTGGACAGTGGTGCGGATGTGTCAGTAATTCCCGTTACTAAGCATAACAAGCCAACTGACTTCAAGTTATATACTGCTAATGGAGCTGAAATACAAACTTATGGTACTAAAATGTTAAACATTGATTAAGGACTTCGCCGAAAATTATAATGGCCATGTTTTATTGCAAAGACATCAAAAGCAATTCTAGGATCTGATTTTCTTCGTAAATTTGATTTGTTAATCGATTTGAAAAATAAAATATGAATAGATAATACCACCAAATTGACTGTTCGCGTCAGTTGATACGATTTTGGCCGAAGATATGGTCAGTTCCTTAATATCTACTAATTCATTTACAGATTTCATAAAACAATTTCCAGATCTTACTAAACCCAATTTGATGCCTACACATTCAGCCCACAGCGTTGAGCACTATATCAATACTTCTAGTGGACCACCAGTTTACTGCAAACCACGTCGACTAGACTAGTAGCTAAAAACGAATTCCAATACTTATTAAATCAGGGCATAATTAGACCATCAAAATCACAGTGGGAAAGTCCTCTTTTACTTACAACTAAAAAAAATGGACAATGGCGTGCTTGCGGAGACTACCGAGCTTTAAATTGGCCAGCACAGCCAGACTGATCCAACCTAAAGGTGGAGTGATATCCCCTGATCCCCTGATCCTCAGGGTGGAGTGATATCCCCGCTACTCCGATATAGCCTTGCTTAGTGGTGGACACACTGTTGACAAAGCTAAACACCTCAGGCTACTATGCACAGGGATATGCAGTCTTTGTAGGAGGAAGACATCAAAATTTCCTATCGGACCTCCTAAACAATGCAACCAGAATTATGCTGTTGCGGCCAGCGGTAGTAGATAAACGGCCTATGGAGAACAATACGTCCATTGTTTGGCGCGGGACTGGTGGCCGGCGAAGATCAAAGTCTTTGTTCTGGAATCTTCTAGAATCTTCCTAAGGCTCATATATAGTGGCTTTGACAAGCCTCAGTGGAGTTGAGAGTCAACACCCGTGGAGTGCACTTCGTAGTTAACAGTGATAAGTGGTAAGCCTTATTGTGAGAAGTTAATGTGGTAATAGTGTATGTCGTAGAAAAGACTCTAGTTTTAACATGTGCGGTTTGTTATAAGTGATTAGAGTCTACATACACAGCCTATTTTGTATCTAATAATAAGGCAGTAATTACCATTGTGATTATTGATTAATAAATTATAGTTCTAATGTTAATTGTTCATTTTATCGAACCCGAAGCCCGCAACAATACTGAACTAGTAGCCTAGGAAAGAAGTGTAATCTGACATAATTATTTATTTAATGACAAGATTTAAATGAATTGATGTATTATATGGTTATAATGTTTATATATGGTATATATATAATGAATATAATGTAATATATGATTTTAAATTATGTGTTTCCAAATTTTATAATTATTGTAAACTAATTTTATAAAAAATTGTAAATATAATGTAAAATATTGTTGCAGTACACCTAAAGATGAGGCATTCAGCCTTGAAATGTTGTAAAGTTTTAATGTATTAAAAAAAAATAAAAATATATATATCGTAATGGAAGATGGGATTTTTCACTGTTGTATAAAATTTGAATAATAAAGACCAAAAGAAAATTAAAAAAGTCTTCCAGTAAAATATAAACTACCAAAACGTCAAAACGATTCCAGTGCTGGCCTGCCAAATATTCAGATATTTGAGGCTCGTACGTACCATGGCATGGTTAATTCGAAATATAAATAATTTTAGAAGCTTTAGGGACCACAAAAAAGAAGCGGCTCTGTCTTTGGAAGAATTGCATGCAGCCGAAGACATTTGGAGGGCAGCAAGATTTACTTTTTTTTTCTTTCTCCTTTGTGAGATGCACTGCGGCCCCACTGGGCCTATTGTTCGCCAAATTTCCTGCCTGGGTTCTTCACTGACTTATATGCTGATTTTCAGAACCTCAGTGTACTTAAGAAGGCTGCTTGGGTTGATTAACTCATGTGCCTTGGGGTCCATGATACAGTCCTGAACCTTAGTGCCCCGAGTCTGTCTCAAAGGCAGACTATGTGAAAGGCCATTTCGCTCTCTTTTTCACAGCATCTGCATACTGGCGATTTCGCGAGTTTGAGCTTGTACATGTGGCTTCTGAGCTTACAGTGTCCGGTGTATACAGCTGTAAGCCTTTTTAGTGCATTCCTGTCAAGATTTAGTACCTTTGTACTCCTCCTGACAGAGGGACTCTCCAGGAACAATTTGGAATGTTGTAGGTTTTGCATCCTCCAAAATTGTTTTCTTTTTGCTCCATATATCTCCTCTATCCTCCTTGTGGCAGAGCTTTTGCTAATGCCTCACACCGGTTCAGGGGTGATGGGTTTGATATTGGATCCTTTTCTAGCTAGAGTATCTGCGTTGTCATTTCCTGGTATGCCAGTGTGGCCTGGCACCCATTCTACGTTCACTCTGTTATTGTTTGCTAGGCTGTTGATTCTTGTTTTAAACTCCCATACAACCTTATAATTTATGTCTATGTTGTTAAGAGCACCGAGTGCAGCTTGGCTGTCTGTGTAGATTGTGATTGTTTTCCCAGACATTTGTTCCTTCAGCAGCTCTAAGGCACAGTGGCTGATTGCCAGCACCTCTGATTGTAAAATTGTGGTGAATTTGCCCAGTGAGGCATATGTGCCTTCATCGGGTTTATCTTTCCTCCAGATGCCCGCACCCGACCCTTTGTTGGTGAGTGAGCCATCCGTGTAGCAGCAAATGCCGATGTTCGGTATGTGTTGTTCTTTGTCATCTATATTGATGTTAAAGTGGGCCTCTGATCTGAATGTCAGAGTGCATGGACAGTAGTCTATCCTTTTCAAGCTCATGGAATATCTTCCAGTGTCCCCTTTTATAGAGTATTAGTATGTATACTGATCCTGGAATAATGCATAAGAGTAGAGAATAAACTGATATAGATATGTTTATTTATATGTCCTTCGTAGGATTTACCTTTATGTGGGTGGTTTATTATTTGTTTTTATGAATTCATATCGGAAGTATATTTCACGAATGGCATGTAAAAGTAAATATTTTAATCATTCAAAATTTTAAAATTATTCAATACTATTTAATACTCATCAAATATAGGTATATATATTGGACGTATTTAAAAGCCCTGAAAAGGGCTAATATGCAATTTGAAAAATATAGGTATACTGGGTGTTCCAGACCTAGTGTAAAAAAAAAATTTGGGTAATACTGCATGCTAAACCGGGTAGAATGCCGCAGAAACGAGTTTCCTATCTCAATCTGTTGACGAGATAGAATTTTTTTTGTTTTTATTTTTGAAATCTTACTTTTTTCTTAAAAATGGCAGTTTTCTCTACTTCGGTATAGCATAGAAACAAAAACAATGATATTTTCTTAATCAGCATTAAATTTCCTAAAAGATGAGTTAGGTTTGGTTATTGATACTCGTTAAATCCACTTTCAGTGGGACTTTTAACGAGCTAAACATAAAACATTTATTAAAACTTAAATTTTTAATCGTTTTTGAAAATTCCTCACTCCCCACTGGAGCGCCATAGAAACTGTCAAATTTCCTAAAAACTGCAGAATTTAGTTAGCTTTATATTGGTGTAACCCATAATACAATTGCACTTCACCTTTTGATTCTAAAAGAAGTTTTTCTGATGAAAAACATGCTAGAGATGTCACTGCTGGGGCAATGAGGAAGTGCGCAAGATCCTGCATCCAAAGTAATGGATGCCGAACTTCCCATGAGTTAGAGTTAGTTTTACTTTTTTAAGACTAGAAAGAACAATGTATGAATTCTAAATAATATAAAAAGGGTAATAATAATCTAAAATTAAAAAAAAAAAATATTTAAGACAAGCCTGCATTCAAAGTAGTGGATGACATTTTGAACACGCACTGCAATAATCCATTTTAGTATGGTTCTACAATAATAATATTATTTTTTATCTTCAACGTTTTTTATGTAGGATTTTTCAAATTTTAGTAGAAGAGAAGAAAAAAGGATTTATTTTAATTAATTTATTTTAAAGGAAGTATTTTTAAAATTTAAACTAAGCAGTTTTTTTTTTAGTTTTGTTTACACTAGGTCTGGGACACCCAGTATATTGAAAAAAAAAAAAAACATTAGATAGAAAAATAAATGATAAAGATTACGTTACGAATATTAATATATAAATCATACGTTACAAATCAAATTTTTGTACATTTTACTTAAAAAATGCGAAATTTGTTGAAATGAAAAAACGGCCACCTTTAGGATTTTAATTTTTGTATTTTTTTCATCTAAAAATGTCCTAGAATGATCCCCCGAAAGAATCCTCAAGGTGCAAAGACTTCACGGTTGAAGTCCATCGAGACCTGCCGTGCCTGTTTAGTCTGGTGTACCACAATTTATTGATCAACTTTTTTTTATAATTTTTAGATATTCATTATTGGTTAGGGATATGGCTTTATTAATAAGGTTTTTAGCTACATTTATTTTTTGTGTGTGAGGGTGGTTTGAGTGATAATTTAGAATTGTAATACTGGTAATGTCCTTTTTAGTGGTAAATATTTTAAGCAGTTATTTGGATTACAAATGGGATCATGACTATCTGCAAATTTAAGTGGAATATACTACTTAAATGATTTATTAGACAAAAATTTGGACAAATTAAATATAAGGCCGATTTTAATTAAAAAATATATAGATAATATAATCATGAAAAAAGCATTTATAGAACAGTTAATTTTAAAACAGACATTAAAACCATAGGCAGCCATTATATGGTCATAAATAAAAAATTAAAAATTTGATGACATATACATATAAATTAACATGTGCTGTTGTGTATGTGTGCGTGCATGAATAAGTTGTGTATGTATATATCATGAAATAATAATAATCAGAACAAAGAGGTGAACAAGTATAAACAGGATTAAGTAGCAACAGCCTAAAGCCAGTAACAGTGAGGTGGCCTAGGAAAGAAGTGTAATCTGACATAATTATTTATTTACTGACGAGATTTTAATGAATTTTTTTCGTTCCTCCTCTTCCTCGCTTTGTAGGCTGTACGGGGTTTCCCGGGCCAGGGGAGAGGGTGGGGGATTGATGCCGAGTATAATTAAGTTTTCTCCTGGCTCCGGGTTTTGAACTTGCTATCTTAGTATTTCGTTTACACGAAATAAGCAACGACATTGGCACCGTCTAGTAAGCTTTGCGGCCGAGCATGGACTAAGTATGGGAAGTACACTGCTCCAAAGAAGAAACATACATAAGCAAACTTGGAGATCACCGATGGAAAAGTGGCCAACCAAATAGACCATATACTCATAAGCTCCAGGTACAAATCTGAACTTGTAAGCAATAGAACATATAGAGGAGCCAACATGGATACTGACCACTACCTTAGCATAGCGAGAATCCGATCAAAATTTCCTTTCAATAAAGCTCCCAGGAAACAGATCAAGAGGATGTTCAACACTTGGAAACTAAAGGAACCAGAACACCAGGAGGAGTATCAGAGAAAACTCACATAGAAGCTTACAGAAGAACTACAGAGAGCAGGCCCCAGCATTGATGAACAGTGGAAGTGAATTTCTAATTCCATCAAAGCAGCAGCAGAGGAAGCACTGGGACCCAGACCAAAGATACAAAGGTCTCCATGGTTTGAGGAAGAGTGCCTTCGAGCTACCAAATAAAAGAATAAGGCATGTAACTAAAGAGTTCAAAGGCACACCAGGAACACGGATGAGACCTATCGTGAGAAGAGAAGGGCTGAGAAACGGCTGCACCAAAGAAAGAAAAGAGAATGGGAGAACAAGCGGATGGAGGAAATCGAGAACCTATGTAGTGCTAATGAATGCAGACTCTTCTTCCAAAGAATAAATGAAGGCAGACGTGCCAAACCAAAAGTCACATGCTGTAAGGATGAGGCTGGCCACCTCCTCACAGAAAAAGAGGATATACTCAGAAGATGGAGACGGCTCTTCAGAGAGGCACTTAACAGAGCAGACTGTTTAAATGTAAGCCCAGAAGAAGAAGAGGAACAAGCTCCCGTTGACAACTCAGAGCCACCTGATGAGGATGAGATAGAGGAAGCCATCAGGAATCTAAGGAATAACAAAGCACCTGGGATAGGCGAGATCCAGCCAGACCTTTTGAAATATGGTGGGGAGGAGCTAAGAAAGGAACTTCACAACATGATAGTGACGATCTGGGAACAGGAGCGTATGCCAGAGGACTGGGCAAAAGCCATAATATGCTCTATACATAAGAAAGGAGACCAGTCTGACTGCGAAAACTATCAAGGAATCGCACTCCTGTCATGCGCATACAAGATCCTATCAAGCATTCTCTTTGATCGGCTGTCCCCCTTGGCGGAAAGCCAATTGGGGAACTACCAGGCGGGATTTAGAAGAGGTAGGTCAACTATAGACCAGCTCTTCACACTAAGAATGCTACTAGAGAAGTGTAAGGAATACCGGATCACGACTCACCACCTCTTTGTCGACTTCGAGGCCATGTGCGACAGTGTGGATCAGATGGAGCTCTACCAGATCCTTGAGGAAATGGGAATATCTAAAAAGCTGACGAGACTGGTAAAAACGACTATGAGGAATTCAAAGTGTGTGGTACGCATGGGAGCCGAAGTATTGGAGGAGTTCAACACAGACAATGGAGTGAGACAGGGAGATACGCTCGCATGCCTGCTCTTCAATCTGGCCGCAGAGGGAGCTGTCAGGAGATCAGGAATTCAGGTTGGCGGAACCTTGTTCAACAGACTGGTGCAGTTGCTGGGATATGCTTATGACCTGGACATAATGGCCAGATCCAAACGAGCTCTAAGGGAACATTTCTTGCCCTCGAGAAAGCTGCAAGAAAATTCGGTTTAAAAGTAAACCAGCGGAAAACAAAGTATATGCAGGTTGGAGGGCTAGGAAACAACACCGAAGAGTACTTTGAGGTAGGTCAGTACAGATTCCAGGTGGTCAACAACTTTGTCTACTTGGGAAGTGAAATAAACTCCCAAAACGATATCTCCCAAGAAATTAAGCGTAGGATAATAACCGCCAACTGGTGCTACTACAGCTTATCCAAAAACTTCAAAAATTGTTATCTTTCAAGGAAGACCAAAATAAGTCTGTACAAGACTATAGTCCGCCCAGTACTAATTTATGTCTCGGAGGCCTGGGCCATTAAGAAGGCGGACGAAAAGCGGCTCTTGGTGTTCGAAAGGGGGATATTGAGGAGGATATATGGACCCATCAAAGTAGGAGAGACATGGGGAAGAAGAAAGAACCTAGAACTGTACGAGCTCTTTCAAGAAAACGAGATCTCCAATTTCATAAAATTGGGAAGACTTCGATGGGCTGGCCATTTGGTCAGAATGGATAATGGCGAGATCCCAAAAAAAGTAATTAAGGAGGAGATTGTAGGAACGAGAAGAGTGGGACGGCCGAACGTAAGGTGGATGGATGGTGTGGCTGAAGATGCTAGGGCTCTTCTCAGCGTGCTGGACTGGAGGGCTGCTGCACGGGATAGAGCCAACTGGCGGAGACTACTTGAGGCGGCCCGGACTCGGTGATTAGTTGTTGCGCCGGACATGCATGCATCTTCGTGTTTCAAATCAGACGTTGCCATGGGCAACGCGTATTGGTCTAACGCGTTTGCCCACTTGGCCATTCCGCCACCCTGAGATTTTAATGAATTGATGTATTATATGGTTATAATGAATATATATATGGTATGATGAATATAATGAATATAATGTAATATATGATTTTAAATTATAAATGTTTCCAAATTTTAGAATTATTATAAATCAATTTTATAAAAAATTGTAAATATTATGTAAAATATTGTTGCAGTACACCTGAAGATGAGGCATTAAGCCTCGAAACGTTGTGAAGTTTTAATGTATTGAAAAAAATAAAAATATATATATCATAACGGAAGATGGGATTTTTCACTGTTGTATAAAATTTGAATAATGAAGACCAAAAGAGTTTTGACGTAAAGTAACTAAATTAATTTGCTCCAACATCTCAATTTCTATCATATGAGAGCTATCATCCCTACTCTTGAGCCATTTTTCCTCATTAAACCATAGGAATTTGGGCCCCTCAAGCCAACGGGATGACATTTTATATTGTCCCTCAGAATATTCATCTGCAGGATTACTCTGACTGGAAACCCACCTTCACCGACTGACCTCCAAATTTTCTTTTATTTCACTTAATCTGTGGGCTTCATACATACAATAGCTAACTTCACTGTGTTTGTGCTGCTTCAAAAATAAATTGTATGAAATAAAAGAGAACTTTTACGACTTAACTTTAGTGAACGGCAGTCCAGGACCACTGCCTAAGTTCTAATCACGGGACTGATATTTGTTTTAGAATGGAGCTGCAGGAGATTTCACAGTTAAGAAGGAAACAACTACTTGGTTATCCAATAAGATCCTCATATAAGCAATCGACCTGTCACTACCATCACAAAAAATGTGCAGTTCTAAGGTGGATGACAGAGGAATTAATGGTGTTTTACACCTTGGGATCACCATATTATGAATTTGTAGAAGACTTTTTAGCCAATTATCCCACCTTAAGCTAAGTGCCATCAAGCATCTCATCCCATCGTCTTCGCTCGCCAAATATCTTGCAAGATAATGTTTGTAGTGATATGTAACCAGCCGAGAAATTCTAAGAGGTCAAAGATTGTCATGACAAAAATTCCCACTTGGTTAGACAAATTACGACAGGTTAGAATTTTTAACGAAATTGTATACATATTAAATTTGAATGCAAAAACATCTTTTGAAGGATTCCAAAGAAGTCCTAATACCTTTTTGGTATGATTATAGTCTAAGAGGTTATCTATGGGATTCACTAAATAAGAATGAAATTCCTGTAAGACCCTAGGAGCATTAGAAACCCAATTGATCATCCCAAAAGCCACCAATATGGTGAATCAATATAATACTGTAACGTTAAATCGATAATCAAATAAAAAAAAAAAAAAAACATATGGCGTAACCTCCCGGACCGCTTGTTGGAACAAAATAAGCGGTTGGAACGAACTGTTTTTGTCTAGATCATTCCATGATGGCGGAGAACTGCCGACATTGTTCTAGAATATTCCAGGCCCCACTATTTACGATATATATAAGGGGCAGAGACTGAACGAGTTAGTGGCAGTCTGTGTCTTGACTGTGTTGCTCAAGTCATATGATTGTGTGTGATAAAGTTATCATTTTTGTAACCTGCTCAATTGTTTAAGTTGTAATAATTCGTTGGCATTGTGATAACTGTTTGATAACTGGGCCTCTCCGGTAGTGCTCGTAAAGAAGAAGGATGGAACGACCCGCTTCTGCGTAGATTACCGGAAGCTTAACGACGTGACAGCTATCCATTGCCGAGGATCGATGACGCCCTCGACGCTCTAGCAGGATCTAGTCTATTTTCAACTCTGGACCTTAAAAGTGGATACTGGCAAGTAGAGATGGACCCAGCCGACAAGGAAAAGACAGCGTTTACCACTGGGTCGGAATTATGGCAGTTCACGGTTTTACCTTTTGGCCTCTGCAACGCTCCAGCAACCTTTGAACGCCTGATGGAGAACATTCTAAGAGGCTTATCCTGGAAGATTTGCCTTGTATACCTCGATGAGGTCATAGTGGTTGGCCAAACGTTTGAGGAACATCTGTCCAATCTTGAAGAGGTCTTCAAGAGGCTTAATGCGGCCAATTTGACACTCAATGCTAAAAAGTGTCATCTTTTCCAGACTAAGGTCACCTATTTAGGACATGTCATCGGGGATGGTGTAGCGGTAGATCCAGCGAAAATTCAGGTGGTCCAGCAATGGCCTACTCCTGTCAATAAACAACAGATTCGAAGCTTCCTGGGCCTTTGTTCCTACTACCGCCGGTATGTAAGGAAGTTTGGAGATATTGCAAAGCCGCTGAGTCGATTAACTGAAGAAGGTAAACCTTTCAGCTGGAACAACGAGTGTCAAGTAGCGTTTGATGCCTTGAAGGAACGATTAACCTCGGCTCCAATATTGGGCTACCCAATTCCAGGAGGCAAATTCATCCTAGATACAGACGCCAGCGAAGAAGGCATTGGGGGTGTTTTATCACAACTGCAGGATGGCCAAGAACGGGTTATCGGATATTTCAGCAAGACGCTATCAAAACCTGAGCGTAATTATTGCGTGACCAGGCGAGAACTTCTGGCTGTTGTCAAGTCCATAGACCATTTTTACAAATACTTGTATGGTACAAGATTCTTGTTGCGGACTGACCATGCAAGCCTCAAGTGGCTGCTAAATGCTAAACGTAGACGGCAGCCTATCCAGGAAGCAGCTTCTGATACCGAGGACCTGCGTGCCGGAGGTACTTCGTCTGCTACATGATGAAGTGTCGGGAGAACACCTTGGTGTAACGAAAACACTCCAGAAAGTACGCGAAAGGTTCTACTGGGTGAACTGCTCAGAGGATGTCAGGGATTGGTGCCGTAAATGTAACACCTGCTCTGCAAGCAACAGACCAGCTCGAAAATGCCGCGCTCAGATGCAGCAGTATATTGCGGGGAGCCCCTTCGAGAGGGTAGCCATGGACATATTAGGACCATTCCCAGAAAGTGAAGCTGGAAATAAGTACGTTCTTGTAATCGTGGACTGTTTTTCCAAGTGGGTGGATGCATATGCTGTCCCCAACCAAGAGGCTGCTACCTTGGCCGACGTTTTGGTGAAGGAGTTCATCACCCACTTCGGAGTACCAATTGAACTACATTCAGATCAAGGGAGGAACTTCGAGAGCACATTATTCCAGGAAGTCTGCAAGAGGCTTGGGATTCGAAAGACCAGGACTACGGCCCTCCATCCACAGTCTGACGGAATGGTAGAACGGATGAACCGAACCCTTATAAAGTACCTTTCCAAGGTAACCTCTGACCATCAACGAGATTGGGATCATCAGATCCCATACTTCCTCATGGCCTACCGCTCTGCAGTTAATGAATCCTCTGGACAGACACCTACGAGAGTTCTCTTCGGTCGAAAGATGAGGTTACCTTGTGACCTCATTTTTGGCGGCAAACCTGGGGTGGATGTATCTGGGCAAGACTATGTATCCGGACTCCAGAAGAGAATAGAATACACGCACGAGCTAGTTCGCAAGAATCTTCGCCTCGCCAGCGACCGGATGAAGAGACACTACGATAGTAGAGCCGATCAGGGCGGGTACCAAGAAGGAGACCTCGTTTGGCTCTATAACCCAAGAAGAAAGCGAGGATTCTGCCCAAAGCAGCAGAAGAACTGGGAGGGACCCTACGTGATAAAGAAGCGCATCAACAACGTGATCTACAGGGTCTTCAAGTATCCCAAAGGAAGGCCTATGATCGTCCATTATAATCGCTTGGCGCCATATGCAAGGAACCACGAAGAAGAACAGGTGCAGCGGATTACGGAAGAGACCTTTCGTTCTACCTAGGGAGCAGACACGCATGGAAAAGAAGACATCCAGGAGGAATGTCTCTAAGGAGGGGGCAGTGTAACGTTAAATCGATAATCAAATAAAAAAAAAAACATATGGCGTAACCTCCCGGACTGCTTGTTGGAACAAAATAAGCGGTTGGAACCAACTGTTTTTGTCTAGATCATTCCGTGATGGCGGAGAACTGCCGACATCGTTCTAGAATATTCCAGGCCCCACTATTTACGATATATATAAGGGGCAGAGACTGAACGAGTTAGTGGCAGTCTGTGTCTTGACTGTGTTGCTCAAGTCATATGATTGTGTGTGATAAAGTTATCATTTTTGTAACCTGCTCAATTGTTTAAGTTGTAATAATTCGTTGGCATTGTGATAACTGTTTATTTCTGTTAAATAAATATTTGTTACCCACATAAGTGTTACAATACCTTTAATTATATTGATTTTTTTAGCTTATGAATCCGCTGATCTTAAGCATTCCTCCATGTAGTGATCATTATGAATGGCATATAAGGCTTTTGGATGGGAATGAATAAATTAGTTGGCAGTCGACAGGGTGAGCAAATGGTGCCAAATAGTATGATCCCTATAATGAATTTGTTGGGAGGCTTATTTTTATCTCTTCACTCTCCAGAGAAATCGTTGCGACGGTTTCTACTAACATTTCTCTGATATCCCCCAAACCCAATTTTGCCTTTTCTAAACCCTAGTAGTATTTCTGGGATTGAATTAAAGAGTTCAGGACCCTTGAGCAATTGGCTGCTAAAAACTAATCTCATGCATCAAAGACTTTTCCTGGCTTTGTGGGGATTGAAAACAGCTAAATGTGGCAAGTATCAAATTTTATCTGACCTTATCTGTAATTCTCGACAAGATAATTTGAAAGCTAGCCTTTATTAATATGTTGAATTATTTTATTATTATACTGGTCAGTGACATTAGCACCTCTATCCATTTCATTTTCTATACAATAGAGCCTACCCTACTAAGGGCAGTTCATCGACTATCCAATACTTTTGTATTGTCGGTTTAACACAATAACCCTACTTCGCAGCAGCCCTCATTAAAGTTCACAGTTTTATCTAAGGTACTCATGTGCCACTTTTTTTCAGCTGTTAAAGAATGTTCCCAAGTTTTCTAAAAAATCTAGTGAGAAATATTCTTTAACTATACAATGTAACGATTCATCTCATATCTCTTCTTAGCATAAGTAGAGCATAACATAAGCATAAAGGACGAACGATTTCGGATAATTCAGCTATTTCTTTTCAGAGATGTGGCACCCAACCTAGCCTGGTTTTACTTATTGCAAATCCATTCCATAACTGTTTTATGACCCCCAAAGATTCTAAGACCGACCAATTATACTGCTTGATCAATAGCTTAGGAGTAACTTTGTTATCGTGTAATAGAGTATTTTTTATATACGGCAATGTAATTGATAGCTCCTCCTTACACAGATTGCTGTGGTAAGGAAAGCCCACTAACTGTTAGTACCCAATCGTATTCATATTTTTGACTCTTTAATCCAACAACACGCACCGAGAGTATAACTATTTCTGAATTTTACTCCAAACATCAACTCTTTCTCCATCTCTGTGGATTCATTGGATGCACAGTGATGTCCTTACACCTTTTAGACCCAATTCCAAAGCTTAATTCCAATCACTCAATTCAATCAATCAAGTTGCAGTCGGCCCCTTCATCTAAGAGAGCTGAAACTATAGCCTCACTGATACATAAACCGGAAGAATTTTCAGCAGGATCTTACATTGCTTTTTCAAACAATGTGCAACAAGATTTGCCTCATTTTCTAATACTGCATTAATTCTTGGGGTTGTACGTGAGTGTAATAACTTGTGATGATACTCTAAATTTCCATTCATATCACAATTTCTAAGGATTTTGCATTTGGAAACTCTAAGCAATTTAAAGCAAAAAAAACACAAATTATTTTCCTTGACCCATGCCAAACGATCATGAACAAAGATTTAATGTTTGGACAGGTTTTGAAAAGATTTTTACCTTTACAAAAGTAACATTTCGTTGCTAAGTTATCATATCGATTAACTTTAAACTCGTTCATAACATGAACCTGACACTTATCATTAAAATTATTTATACATAAAGATTTGGTTATTAAGTGAGCCGCACCTAAAGCTTTGCAGAATAACCATTTATTTATGTCACATAGATTTGCGACACCCCTGAAACCTGTAGCTTCCAATTCTCCCCAATGTAGTTTCAGTCCTGGACTCAATTTGTCAACTATTTCCTGAACTAACTGAGGATTTGAAAGATACATATCATACACTCAAGACACTCAATAGCAACCACTAGGTTTTTTACTTTAATGCAAAAATCGATACCTTGTTTATTTTCATCAGTTAATTTAGGAAATTTTTGGACCTTTTCTATGAGACTGTTAACTACTACCATAGCTCTGCCAAACTACGAGGGGTGATCAAAAAGTTCCAGGACTGTTGAGATTGCGCGGCAATGGAGTGTCATAGAGCAGTGCGGTTGGCAGCATTGTTTAGCGTGACTCTTCCTGAGCTCAGCTGTTTATTCAGTTTGTTGATAACCTTCTTCATTGCAAAGTTACTGCTGTTTTCGTAAAAAAAAGTTTTTTGTGTTCGGCGATTTTGTGAAATGAATGTAAAGGAAGAGCAACGCGCTTGCGTAAAGTTTTGTGTGAAGTTGGGTAAAATGTTTACTGAAACTTTTCAAATGTTGCAAGTGGCTTTCGGTGATGAATGTCTGAGTCGGTCAAGGTGTCATGAGTGGTACAAAAGGTTCAAGGAAGGCCGGACATCGTGTGAAGATGATTCTCGTTCAGGGCGCCCATCAACTTCGACTGACGACGATCATGTTGCAAGATTGAACAGTCTCATGCGTTCTAATCGTCGACTAACCATTCGTGAGATGGCTGAAGAATTGAACATTTCATTTGGTTCGTGTCAACAGATTTTAACAGAAAATTTGCAGATGAGAAGGGTGGCTGCAAAGTTTGTTCCGAGACTGTTGACTGAGCAGCAGAAAGAACACAGAGTTCAAGTTTGTCAGGAACTTCTTGAAATGGCAAATGACAATGAAAACTTCTTAAAACAAGTCATTACTGGAGATGAAACGTGGGTTTATGGCTACGACGTGGAAACGAAGGTCCAGTCATCACAATGGAAGACAAAATCCTCCCCAACCCCCAAAAAAGCACGTCAGGTCAAATCAAACGTCAAGGTCATGCTTACTGTTTTTTTCGACTGGAAGGGTGTTGTTTACCATGAATTTCTTCCACGAGGTGAGACCATTAACCGCTTTCGTTATCTTCAAACCCTGAGAAATTTGCGCGAGGCAATAAGGAGGAAGAGACCAGAGTTGTGGCGGAGCGGTGAGTGGGTGCTGCATCATGACAATGCGCCTGTTCATTCCGCACTGCTCATTCGCGACTACTGCACCAAAAATGGAATGACGGTCATTCCCCAGCCTCCATATTCACCTGACCTTGCCCCTGCAGACTTTTTCTTGTTTCCAAAACTTAAGAGACCCATGAAGGGAAAGAGATTTGAGTCCGTAGATGACATTAAAAAAAAATCGCTGGAGCAGCTACACACCATTTCACAAGATGATTTCTCAAAGTCCTTCACACAGTGGAAACATCGTTGGGAAAAATGTATAGCTTCCCAAGGAGAGTACTTTGAAGGGGACGACGTCCAATAGCCTGTAGATTTTTTAAATAAATTAATAAAAAATCAGTCCTGGAACTTTTTGATCACCCCTCGTATAGCTTAACCATTCTTATAATCTCGCTTGATGCATTAGGTATTGCTAATAACTAGAGACCCGATTCTCTTGCAATTGCACTTTTTTTCGGTTGCTTGAAATCGATCGGGGACAAGTTATTTACACGAATTAAGGCATCCGGATTAACATATGTAAGTTTTATTTTGCAAGCAATTGCACGCAAGCAATTTTATTTTGCAAGCAATTTTATTTTGCGGGATACTGCACAAATTTGCACATTTTAGGTTTTCAGTGCACGAAAGTGCACTTTTTGATATTTCTTAAAAATATTAAATTTTTTTTAAATTTTATTATAGAGAATAGTTATGATTTATTTTAAAATCACCAATAATAATACTGATGTATGTATGTATTTATAATTTATTTAACTACCTAATTTTCTAAGAAAGAAAAAATGATTCATGATTTCAAAATATTTCTTCGAACTCGTTAAGGAAATAATATTATGTCGAACAACAGTCCTCTGTATTAACTTTCTTAGAAGTTCTAACTTGATTTGACTGAACCTTCCCACCTACTCCTTTATTTTCATTTCATTCTGAAGTTGAGTTTAGTTCGGTAAACAAGTACAATAGTGAAAATGCCTAAAGTGACAGCTAGCCAATCTTCCAAAATCAAAATTTGGATAAAACCATGCCCAGAATTGAAATCAGACGGGAAAACAATTTTTTGTTCTTCTTACAATAAATCAATTGGTTCCGATCGAAAATCTCAAGTGGATGCTCATTGCAACTCAAGTAAATAGATTCTATCTTTTCATAAGTAGCACACGATAGCATTGACTATTCCCAATATCTTTTATATTTTTTTAGGTGGGCAAACACAGTTAACTGCAGCACAAAAATCCAAGCGAGGTCCAATTCAACAGTTACTCACACAAAGCTGCTCGTCTTTAGACAATAAACAAACATTTTTTTACCCATTTATGGTCGCTTGCAATATTCCATTCAATAAACTGCAGTCCAAGCCCTTTAAGTGTTTTGTGCAAAAATACACAAAACAAAACATTCCTGACGAGAGCACCCTAATAAAAAATTATCTCAAAAACTGTTTTAAACATTATGTTGAAGAAATGCGAAAAATAATTGAAAATAATTATATTTACATCATGGTAGATGAAACAACAGACCCACGGGGACTTTATATTTGCAGTTTAATTGTTGGAATCCTACACCCGGAGATTGAACCCAAACCATACCTCATTTCATGCAAGCAGCTTCCAAAAACAAACTACGAGACTGTCTCTCGATTTGTGAACGACAGTTTAGCAAATTTTTTCTGTCAAACATCTTACCAAGATAAAATCCTTTTATTTGTTAGTGATGCCGCTCCGTATATGGTAAAAGCTGGAGAAGCATTAAAAGTTTTTTATTCAAATATGGTACACGTAACTTGTGTTGCGCATGGTTTAAACCGTGTAGCTGAAAAAGTGAGGGAAATTTTCCCAAATGTCAACAAACTTGTTAATAATGGGAAAAAAATATTTTTAAAAGCTCCTCACCGCATGACAGCTTATAGAAATAGTATGGACTGCACCCTTCCCCCAGAACCTGTGATAACTAGATGGGGAACATGAATCGAAGCAGCCCTATTTTAATCAGATCATTTTAATAATTTTAAAGAGTTTGTTTCTACTCTTGAAGATGACTCAGTATCTGTTAAAAAAAGTAAAATCTGTTTTAAATTTTACATCTGTTGCATTTTAGATCTAGCATTTATAAGATCCCATTTATCGGTTCTACCTTCGCAAATAAAAAAGCTTGAAGAGCAAAACTTAATGTTGACGTCACAGATTAATATTATAGAGAAAGTTAGAATTAGAAAGGAAGGAATAGGAGATGAATTAGAAAAAATCGAAAACGAAAAGGGAAAAATAATTTTTGATAAATTTAAATTAGTTATAGAAAAAAACACGGGTTACAAAATTTTACAAATTTACAACAAAGCTCTCAACGGAGAAGACGCAGATGTGGAGCTGGATCCAGTAATACTGAGTAACTACAAAAGATGTCCCATCACAAGTGTTAATGTGGAGGGCATGTTTTCACAGTTGAAATACATATTAGATGACCGACGATATACTGGAAATGTACATTATTGTAAATTTTAATAAAATTTTAGAAATTTCTGTTTGATAAATTAATATAGTTAGTAGAAAATTGTTATATATTGTTATATACGATTGAATTGTTGTTTAATCTCTATGGCATATAATCATGTGATTGTTTTTTATTCGAATTATAGTCAGTAATAAATATTCTTTCTAGAGGTTAACTTGATTAACTTTATATCTAGTACTTTAACATGGCGCAGTCTTAAAGCTGAGCCATAGTCAGAGAAATTTATAGGGAATCCGAAGATGGAATCATTAGTACCGCCTCCGAGAGAACTGAGCTGGAGCGAGGACCCGGCTGGAGAATGGGTCTTCTTCAGAGAGAGGTTCCTGACTTACTTCGAGGCGATAGGAGCTATGGACCTCTATTCAGAGAAGAGGAGGTACGCCATATTCAAGATGATCCTAGGTGAGAGAGGACTCCATATACTTAGTAGTTTACCTGGGGAATATAGTACTGTAAACGAGGCAATCAAGGCCCTGGATACATATTTCTTACCTCAAAAAAATTTAAATTTTGAGAGGTACAGGTTTTTTATCTGTAGTCAGTCAGAGTCTGAATCAATTTATGAATATTTG
This sequence comes from Aelia acuminata, assembly GCA_911387785.2. Taxonomy (NCBI): domain Eukaryota; kingdom Metazoa; phylum Arthropoda; class Insecta; order Hemiptera; family Pentatomidae; genus Aelia; species Aelia acuminata. The sequence continues at coordinate 73,325,192 of OU426978.1, read as the reverse complement.
ACTAGGTTGAGGTCCCAGGCTAAGAAATGTGAGTTTCAGGGACTTTCAGATGGCCTTATCTTGGCTAGACTCATATCAGGTTTATTGGACGAGTCCCTACAGACCATGTTACTACAGGATAAGGACAATAGTTTAGATGGCTTCTCGGGAAAGGAACAAAGAGATAACTGGGAAGGAGGTATTATATGTAAAACCAAAGACTCCATCAATTCAGGCAAAGGGTAAGACAGCTGTTAAGGTTAGCATAGTGGACTGCAGATTTTGTGGCCTTTCCCACCTGGCTGGGAGGTGTCCTGCATTCGGCAAGTTATGTAGCCGGTGCAGGAAAAAGAATCACTTTGCTAGGAAATGCAACCAATCAGAAATTAATGTGGTCGATCATGAAGGCCAGGTTAGTGATTGTGATGATGTACCTCTTCGCCAGGTATTCTCTATGGGAGATAACTTAGAAAGTGAGTGGAAAGTTAATTTAAAGGTGGAATGCAAGAGCGTTACTTTTAAGATAGATACCGGAGCTCAGGTAAACATCATTCCCCATAAAATAGCTTCTCGGCTAGGTGTCACCTGTAGAAAGTCTATCAAAAGGTTGTCTACGTATTCAGGGGATAAGCTGAACATGATAGGGACCTGTAAACTCAGTTGTTCCTCTAAAGGGTCTATCAAGCGTCTTGAGTTTGAGGTTGTAGATACGCCCTTTTCCATAGCGCTTCTCGGGTTGAACTCGTCGGTAGCAATGGGTCTCATAGCCAGGGTAGACGAGATCACTAAGGAAAATTTAGCCAGCTTATACCCTACGCTCTTCAGTGGGTTTGGGAAGCTCTCCGGCAAGTGTCACATTACGATAGACCCTAGTGCTACGCCGGTGGTGCACGCCCCAAGACATATCCCCTTTGCGGTTCAGGATAAGGTGAAGCGCATGGAAAAGGAGGGTGTTATAGAACCCGTGTCTGAGCCCACCGACTGGGTTAGTTCTCTGGTAATCGCGTACAAGCCGAACGGGGATGTTAGGCTCTGTATAGACCCCAAAGATTTAAATTAGGCCATTAAGAGGGAGCATTATCAACTGCCCAGTGTAGACGAGATCGCTAGTGACTTGCATGGTGCTAGGTACTTTTCCTCATTGGATGCTACCGCAGGCATCCACATGGAGCTGAGGAGAGCTCTAAGTTATGTACTTTCATCACGCCTTGGGGACGATTCAAATTTTTGAGGTTGCCTTTTGGGATTTCATGTGCTCCAGAAAAGTTTCACAAGCGGTACAAGGAGGCTTTTGCGGGCTTAAATGGAGTAAAAACTTCATTGATGATTTATTGGTGTTTGGGCATACCAGGGAAGAACATGATAGAAACTTGGAAAATGTGCTGAAAAGGGCTGAGTCTGAGGGCATTAAGTTTAATTTAGAAAAATGTAAAATAGGATTGACTGAAATAACCTATTTGGGGCAAAAGTTTTGTGCAGAGGGAATTAGTCCAGATACTAGGAAAGTTGAAGCGATAGTAGAGATGCCAAGGCCGGCAAATAGAAAAGATTTGGAGAGGTTTTTGGGTTTGGTAAATTATATGGGAAAATTTATTAAGGATTTGGCGACCCTCGCCCAACCTCTGAGGTTGTTGCTGCAGAAGGAGGTGGCCTGGCATTGGGAAGACTTTCAGGAGCAGGCATGGAATCGGTTGAAGTCGGCCTTAACAACAGCACCAGTATTAGCATACTATGATCCCCGTCTACCTATTACGATTTCGGTTGATGCTTCGCAGACAGGCTTAGGAGCGGTCCTGTTTCAAAATGGCCATCCGGTGGCTTATGCATCAAAGTCTTTAACCGGAACTGAACAGCGGTATGCTAACATTAAGAAGAAGTTATATGCGGTGGTATTTGGATGCGAGCGGTTCCACATGTATTCTTATGGTAAGCCGTTTGTCGTGGAGAGTGATCACAAACCTCTTGAAGCCATCTTCCAGAAACCTCTTTATAGTTGTCCGCCAAGACTTCAAAGGATGATGCTCCGCCTCCAACGATACTCCGTCTCGGTACGATACGTTTCCGGCAAGAAGATGACCGTTAGCGATGCGTTGTCCAGAGCTCCTCTGAAGAACCAACATGACATGGACTACTTCTCAAAGGAATTAGAATCTTACGTTTTAGCCACAGTGAAGAACCTTCCGGTATGTGATAGAACATTGGCTAGAATCAAAGAAGAAACCAAGAACGATGAGGAACTTCAGGCCCTAATGGGTTGGCTAGCTGAAGGATGTTCAGAAAATATTTTTAATTCATTCGTAGAAAAATATAAGTTTTTGAGGGATGAATTGTCAGTACACGAGGGGTTGGTTTTTAAAGGTTAACAAATTGTAATTCCTCAGTCCTTACGCAAAGAAATGCTGGGCAAGATCCATTATGCACATCAGGGTCGGGATAAGTGTCTTCAAAGAGCTCGAGAAGCGTTGTATTGGCCAGGTATGCAGAATGATATTTGTTTGTTAATAGGGAAATGCTATATTTGTTTGAAATTTAGAAATTCAAAGCAGAAAGAACCAATGGTATTAATGGAGTTACCGGAGGGACCTTGGCAGAAAGTAGCAATCGACATTTTCACGTGGAAAGGGTTAGATTGGTTGATCATAGTGGATTATTTCTCCAAATTTTGTGAATATTCTAGATTGCCCAACATTACAAGCCGGACAATAATATCTGAGGTGAAGAAAGTATTTGCTAGACATGGAATCCCCTTTGAAGTTATTGCAGATCAAGGGACACAATTTTCATCGAGCCAGTTTTTAGAGTTTGCCAAGTCCTGGAGTTTCAAGAGGACTTTGGTGCCCAAGGTACCAGCAGGCCAATGGACAAGCAGAACGCTCCGTACAAACTATCAAGAAAAGCCTCATGAAGTGCCTGGAAAGCGAGAACGATCCGTACTTGTGCCTGTTGGAGCTCAACAATACTCCTAGCACAGATCTCCCTGCCCCGGCGGAGCTACTCATGTGCAGGAAGCTGAGGGGAGTTATTCCTAGAACTCAAGAACAGCTTAAGCCTCAAACCAAGGACCTTGAGGAAACGAAAGCGGTGCTGAGAATGCGACAACAAGTCAGCAAGAAGTATTACAACCGGGGAAGCAGGAAGGTAGAAGGGTTCTGTCCTGGTGAGCAGGTGGTGTTCCAGAAGTCTCCGGGGTCAAGCTGGACTCCAGGAACAGTCAAGGAAGAACTGGATCGGCCACGATCCTATCGGCTGATGACTGAGGATGGAGGTAAGGTGGAGAGGAACCAGCGACATATCCTGCCAGCTGGGAGAGAGGAAAAGGGAAATGAAGAAGACGAGGCGCGAGGAGCTGGGGAAGGCGAAGGAAGAGCAGAAGAAGGAAGGATCTACAGGACCAGAAGCGGCAGAGCCGTCCACCCACTGGCCAGGCTCAATCTTTGAGGAGGGAGATGTTATATATTGTTATATACGATTGAATTGTTGTTTAATCTCTATGGCATATAACCATATGATTGTTTTTTATTCGAATTATAGTCAGTAATAAATATTCTTTCTAGAGGTTAACTTGATTAACTTTATATCTAGTACTTTAAGAAAAATTACTATACAGTAATATATACAATTACTGTATATAGTTTTACTATATATACATTATTAGTTTTGTTTAATTATGATTCCTAGCAAACATTTTTTTTGTAGGTTTTGTAAGCACATATGTATATCACGATAAATATATAAATATGTTAAATTAATATTTGATTTTTTTAATTATACACCACCTCTTCACACAGCAGAAGGTTGAATTGCACGTTTGTCAGTGTTTTTTATTTTTATTGCACGTTTATGCACGTTTGGCAAATTTTATTGCACGTTTGGCTAATTTTTATTGCACGTTTTTAAAAATTTTACAGCACGAAATCCGGCCTTTACTAATAACGATTAAACAGACTCACTAGCTTTACAGGTCAACACTTTTCCTGATCTTGTTACATTTGCCTCCTCAGTATAATGAGTAATTGATTATCGATTCAGTTTTTAGAAAAAAGAGGTTACCTTTTAACATGTTCTCAATCATGTGCACATGCATAGCAATAGAAAATTTAATTTTTGTAATTATAATCTGTTTGGCTTATTCCTGTAATTTTTATAAAATAAAAGAAATTCCTTGGACCCTTATTCAACACCTCTTGTATGCTGAAATAAAATTTAACCATTCTCCGGGGTCACTATTAAAATAAGGAAGTGATTTACTTGCTGCTTTTCGAGCAAACTAGGATTCCCATCCAGATTTTTTTTTTATTATTTATAATATTGTTATTAATGAGAAGGTTATGACATTGATGTTGACTCATATTACTATGAGATAAATTATTTTCGACATTTTTAACAGCCTCTGTAATGAGAGAAGAATTATTTTTCTGCACCTGGACCAGACTGACTGAGGTATCTTCAAGCACCTGAAGCTCGTGTAGCTGCCTCAGTTCTTCATTCCTTTTGCTCTAATTCTCTTTGTTCTGCCTGACGTTCCAACTCTCTCAACTGCTGCTTTTTTCTTTTTTTTTGTTCGGCACCCCTACCTGGCCATGTGTGGCATACGGGGGGTTATTCTAGAGGAATAACCAACTTATTCTAACCATGGTGGAAGGGTCAATATTTATTCCGTGGGGCCTCCACGAAATAAAAGTCAACCCTCCTAGTGCGGATTCGAACCGCCACCGTTCGGCTCGAGCGTGCTACAGCAGGTTGTGCTCTAACACGCTCGGCTATCCCCGCTTAACTGCCGCTGATACCTCGGTAGAAGATTGACAGATTTAGTGGTTTCTGATCAATGAGAACTTCTCCTCATGTGTGTTCGAGTAGTTTTCTTTCCCTGGCTTCCCTCTTCCCTTACCGAAGGTGCTGAAGTCTCCACGCCATTTTCCTTTCGTTGTGGTTCAGTCCCTAATGGAGCTGAGCATCTCTCTTTGCTACATTGACTGATCATTCTAGGAGTTACAGAGCTGGCCCTTTCTTCCCTCACCTTGGAATCAGAAAGGAGGATTTTCCTATTTCTCAATAGAGACACGTTTTTGCTAGCTTGCTTGTTCATCATCCGGTTTTACCAATGTTAGTTCTACCTCTGGTAAATTAAAACTAATATACTTTGAAAAACTTATTCTGACTTTCTCCAACGACCTTTTATTTCCAACTGAACCTTTTACATGTTATTACATATCTTTTTTTATATTATTGTTTTTATTTATATTGTATTATTTTTTAATATATTATTTATATTACTATTATAATTAATAGTAAGGGAAAGTGTTGTGATCGTGAAAAATTTCTACTTCCGATTTTCAACAGAAATACACGATTTGGAGTCACCTGACTCCAAATAGCCAAGTCCTACGAAATAGTCTGTGGTGTGTGTGTGCAGGGGGGGATTCAGCACGAAATGTGAGGGGGTCATGACCTCCCTGTCTCATTACTTGGCTTACAGCACCTTTTTTTTAATGAGATTATTACTTTGTATTAAGAAGACTGAAATCTAAACAACCAACAGTGTTATGCATAGGGAATAGTAACTACCTAATTGAATCATTCGCTTAAAAATACAAAAAAAAGTGCCTGCGTGTGCGTGCAAAAATTTTGTAAACATTTAGTCAACTGAGGGGGCACTTTATTTCATATAGTTTATCACATTTTTAGGTTTTTTGCGATTTTCTCAAAGACGACTCTCACCATTTTGATTAAACTTGTCATGTTTAATGAGAATCAAGTATTCTTTAATATCAGATAGGTTTCATCATCAAAGAAATGTTATGATGGAGCTTAAATGGCAAAGGAAAAGTTTCTTCCTATGAAATACCTTTGATTTTGTTCATATGGAGAAATTAACTGTCTCTCATTATACCCAAAAATAAGAAATCGATAAATATGAAATATGAAACAAATTGAATAAACCTATAAAGGAGAAAAAAAGGAATAGTGTTTTAACAAGATGAAAATTTCATTTTCCATTAATGAGTGCAGTAATACATATGTATAATATGTCGGAAAGCTGATAACCTCATAAAGAATAATATTTAGTCAATAAAGTCATAAAATGTATAAATACCTGAAAAAAATGGCATAAATACATTTTATACAAAAAATACTAGCTTTGTTCCAACAAGCACTTAAAACATATTGACAACACTTTTGCATGCGCAGTACTTTACTAACAGCCCATTGTTAACAAATAACGCGTAATGCGTATGTGAAAAATTCTTTTATGTGTTTTAAGCGCTTATTGGAACATACCTATCTAACAGAAATCGTACGTTTTCATGGTAACTAAATCAAGTTTTCATAACAACTAAATAGATAAATAAAATTAGATGCCATGATGTATAATGTTTTGCATTGACACATTGTGAAAGATAAAAATAAAAACCATTATATAAGTTATAATGAGTGAATGCATAGAAAAGCACGTAATTCTCAAAATATTTAAAGCCTTAATCCTTAATAGTTATTGATAGTTAGAATAAACAGTAAAATTACTTTAAAAAGTAAAATTAACATAACTAATTATCTTTGACTTCCCTAACTCGGAGCCCCCTGTCCAAAACTGGTGCAATTAACCTAATAATTTTGTTAGCTGTAGCTTCACTCAAATGTGATTTTACACCTTTGATCCATAAACTCATTTGAAATATTGAGAGTATTGTCATGAATAGTCTCATTTGATTTATAAAATAAAAAATATAAAAAACTTAATCTACTTCCAACTAAATAAAATTTTTATATACCTCCTGAAGGGTGGTAGTCCTCCTTTCATTTGTGTGAAGTCTGCAGATCTTGTATCTTACTAATAATACAAAGCTATGTCAATAAGAATGTACAAATTTATATCTATATTTAGTCAATTTTTTTTTTTTTTTTTCTGTAATATAACACCCCATCCCTACAACAAGGCTGGATTCATTTTCTCTAAATCACCATAACTGCTCATTGTAGACAGGTAACTAAAGTCCAAAATGATCAATTCAGGAGCCATTGACACCCAGCAAGTTTTAGTGCCACTTATGAAAAAAAAAAAAAAATGATTAATCCTTATTCCATCAATTACAAACATGTATATGCTGTGTCCTATCAATTTGCCTTTCAGGGTTGTCTAAGACATTGCAGGGCAGCAATGCAGTTCTATTTTAGTCCTCTATTTGCACTTTAATAATAAAATCAAAAGAAATTAAACAATTATTTAAATATAAAACTAACCGGGATAAACGGATATAGTGAAAAGAGCCTTCTTCGATTGTCCCTCCGAGCCAAAGCAATCGAAGTATCAGTTTCTCTTGCATATTTCATAAGTTGAGGATTCACACTCTGCTCCAGTCCACGTAAGGTACCGTACATATTTCGGGAATCTGACCCTGGAGTAGTCGGAAGAGAAGATGTAGATCCAGCTTTAACAACAATTATAAAGAAATTAAAATTATGGAATAATAGAAATGAATTTGTGTATGTAAATGATTTAAATCTCAACATTAAAATGAATATTAGAATTTATTTGAGAAAAAATGTAGTAAAAAATCATCCAATCCAACAATCTTAATCTAGATAAAGTGGATAAAGTGGATGGAAGACATTCCTTTACCAAATAATAACCAGTTAGGTTGAAATAAATTTAAAGAACATAATAATTGGCACGTGGAAATACATGCAGACTCACATATATATGTTTGTTATATTTATATAACTGTGAGATATCTATATCTATATTATGTTCATATGTTCAACACTCCATTGCTCGCGCCTTTGAAGCAACAAGGGTATTTGCATAGTATCTATAAGATACGTGGTTTTAGGTTCTTCACTGGTGACAGGAGAAAAAAAAAAAAATGGGAAAGAAAAAGACGCTAAGTGTCTTCAAACATGTTATGTACTTTGGCTAAGTCTTCTTGATGTTATTTATTGTGATATGAAACCAAAACAGATATTTATTTGTATTGTGCAAGTTCTAGAATGCCTGGAATAGTGCGTGATCACTTGTTTGGAATGCTCTACAGCTTTCTGAGTAGGCCCATAAAACATTTTTGTTGAAGGATGCCATACTACCGCTCAGCAATGGTGAATTCCAACCTTTAGGGACCACTTGGGTACCATAAAAGAGTGTGACACACTTAATTAACACATTAGTTTATTTTTATTTTTACTTTCACTTTCCTATATATGAAATATATAGTAAAGGAAAGTATTGCAATTGTGAAAAATTTTGACTTTCGGTTTTTAACGGAAATAAACGTTTTGGGTTCACCTGAGTACAAATAACCAACTCCCACAAAATGGTGTGTGTGTGTATGTATGTGTTTGTTTGTGCATGCGTGCATGGGTGCCTGTGTGCGTGTGTTTGTGAGTGGGTGTGTGTGAGTAGGTCAAAAAATATAAATCGTAAGATCCTGAAATTAGGTGGGTATATGCCCGCAATTTGAGAGCAACAATTTCATCAACATTAGTCAAACGGAGTGAGCATATTATTTATTAAATTTTGTATTATTTATACATTTTTTTTGATTTTCTCAAAAATAGCTGTAACAATTTTGATCAAACTAGGTATTTGATGTATGAATATGCCCGCGAAGTGACAGCGAAAATTTGGCACTTCATTTTGTAAATGAAGGTAAACACAAATATATGAATGGTACAGGGGAAAACACATCGTGGTCAGTATTTTTAGTACTTTAAAAAAAAAAAAATGCTTTTTTAAAGACTTCGAACGAAAGAGGAGGTTACTCAATTCGATACGTATGTGACATTTTTTTTTGTGCTTTTTTTTTTTTTCTATGTATGTTCACCGATTACTCAGAGATAAGTGGACCAATTGGAACGAAACCTTTTGCATCTTGTAGAGTATTTTCCCAAGGTGGTCCCATTTAAACCTTTTTGGGGTTCCTAATTTATTTAAGAAGTTATCGGGAAAAAACATGAAAATAATTATTTAATTATCGCTCAAATTGTTTACTTATTGGAAAAACATATGGCGTATATAACATAATGCTCCAACAAGCTATTAAAACTAATTGGTAACTAACAAATCCCAATATTTTATTACTGCTGGATGAATCAAATGGGAAAACCAACCAATCAAATTCAGAATCAAAAGAGTGGGGGGAAGAACATGAGCAGTCTGTTAGTTATAGATGTGTTTTACGTGCTTGTTGGAACAAACCTATACATAACCTTAACTAATTTTTCAACATTAGATTTAAATGAAGATATAAATATCAGCAGAATATAATATCGCTGTCGTTTTCTGTAGCGATATTAGCATAAATATTAGATAGATATATATTCACCGATAACAGTAAACCTTCTTACTTTAGATCTAATCGACGGTTGGACACCATAATCATAAGACAGAAAAATTCGTGGAATTCCAAGAAAGACTGAGTATTGGTAATCGTTTTAAAGCAGAATTTAAGACTTCTTCAAGTTCCCGAAGTATCGTTTAAATTTAAAATCGTATCTATTATTGATTTAAATTAGATTTTGATTTCTATCTTTTATTGACTATACACATTAAAAAAGAATGCAATAATTCCTGGAAAAGCTCATTTTCAGTTGACTTAACAAAGGATTCAGATACCTCTGTCTTCTTCCGGATACACTTGGTCACTGTTGAATATCTTGCCGGGGGTCTTGTGCCGATCCTCCATGGGTGACACTTCTGTTATGTTATCCGGATTACTATTATCGGTTTTTAAATTTGTTTCTACAACTATCGAGGCTTTTGCTGGTGTTCATCCATCAATAAAAACTACAAAATAAAACTTGATAACTACCCGATAACAACCTCATTGTATGAAAGTCCCCTCAGCAAAAATTTGGCAGTCATGGAAATGATTGTTAAAAATGATGATAAATGCTACGCCACTAGAATTGAAGCAACAGTGTTTAGCAATTTATTTTCTGAATAATGTTTTATTACGAAGGATATAATTCATAGTACTTCGGTAATAAATTTAGTCAAAAATTCATCGATAGGAATTACGAATATAATTGACTCAACCTTTGGAATTAAGTCAGTAGTCTAATACGGAGAATAATAATATCGTTCGTAATAATAAATTAACCATATGTGAGTCCCAAACCCTGTTGCTTCTATCCTAGCAGGGCAGTCTTTTTGATATCGATAAATTTTATGGTTGCCCCTTTTTTGCTGGGACATCTATCCAATGATGTTTAATCTACTTTTCCAACGATCGATTTAAATAAAGCAATATTAACGGTCCCTACCGGAGTCGTGTATAATATCGCCATAGTTTTCAGAAGGATATTCAAGCAATCAAAATTTAAAAATTACTTTCAAATTTACTATAGGTCATATTACCATCCTCATCGATTCTCCATTAACGATATCTTGTCTAAAACCGGCTAAAATCTCGACTGTTCAGTGACGTATCTACTTCATCTTGGAATGGCCGGATTTATGTATATTTAACTCAACACATCTCGGAACACTGATGCTCTACGTAAATGACAAGTACTGACGACATTTAGCAAAGGAAAAATATTGTCATTGTGGAAAAACATTTTATGTGTTCCCTTCCAAATTGAACATTGATCATTTTAAAAAAAAAAAAATCCATTTATAATGATAAAACGTAGTGTGTTGAAAGTTGTATAATACACGCACAGCTTTCCCACTTTTCTGTGTTTATTCATAAAATTGAAAAGGTGACTGTTTATACAATTATTTTATAATAAAAAGGCTTGGGAAAGACAAACGTGGTAGAGCGTAAAAAGATTTCGAAATTTTTAAACCAACGAAATTTTTAAACCAAAGTATGGTTTTTTACATTCGTTATCTTCTCCAACTAAAAATTGTGAAATAAAAAACATTTTATAAAAAAATATTAAACCGACTTCGAAATCTAGGAACCAGTAAAAATAAATTCACTGAAAAGTATGAAATAATTACCTTCTGATTTTTATGAATACACAGCAAAATTGAAAATGGTATAAAAAGTGGAAAAATGCAATAAGACGAATAATTTTATTTTGATTTGTACAAATACACACAAATTGTTAATAAAAATTATTAAATTTAAATATTAAATACTATGTTCAATACAACACGATCTCTTCGGAGGCGGCGCAAAATTTAAAATTTTTTAAACTAGACATAATGAAAATCTTCTAAATGGATCTTCTCTTCACATCTATTGTTTCCAATGCCTACTAATGGAATTGTATCAGTAACATGTCATTTCTATTTTGCGCCGCCTCCGAAGAGATCGTGTTGTATTGAACATAGTATTTAATATTTAAATTTAATAATTTTTATTAACAATTTATGTGTATTTGTACAAATCAAAATAAAATTATTCATCTTATTGCATTTTTCCACTTTTTATACCATTTTCAATTTTACTGTGTATTCATAAAAATCAGAAGGTAATTATTTCATACTTTTCAGTGAATTTATTTTTACTGGTTCCTAGATTTCGAAGTCGGTTTAATATTTTTTTATAAAATGCTTTTTTTTAATACTAAAACAAAATAAAAAATTTAAGCTATAGCAAATCACCAACTAGGTTATGATAAAATGTTGACTAAGGTGTAAGGAATAAATCAGTGAAATCTCAAATTTTGATTATCACGTTCATGCCGGGACTGTAATTCACGCTCCTCACCCATTGGCGGCTGAGTTTAATGTTTTTTGCTCTATCCGACGGGAGCTATTGCAGATCATTATGCAGTATTGGCAATCCAACAATATTAAAATCAACAATAAAAAATAATATCCTACTAGTTATGTTTATAATCCGATATTAATTATAATTGTTATTAAAAAATAAATGTTTATATGTTTATGAGTATTTGAATATAAATATAAAGAAATACAAATAGATACAAATAAATATAAAATAAATGAATTTACATTAAATTTTCATTACTTTAATTTTCAGCAATATAGAAATTATTTTCACTTTCTGAACACTTCGGCTGCCATGTCACCTGAAATCAAGTAACTGTTCTCTTGTCAGAGAATTAAGCATTGAAATTGTGTCGAAACGAGATCGTGACTCTCAGGTATTCTTTTTCGGCAGTCAAAGTGTTAAAGATCTAATTATTTGGCCAAGGAGGCATTCTAGTTTGAGCCACCGGTGGTACCCACCGCCCATGAGTCAGTCAAGTGTGAGCCACTGGTGGTACGGTGGCTGACATGAACGTGTTAAATAAATTGTTGTGGTATAAAATTGAATTCCTGATACCTAGAAAAACCTAATAATCAAAAGTACTAAGTTTTAACATAAAGGTAAACATAAATATACTTGCACATCACTGGATACACTAATCCAAAATCAAATCGACCACTTCTTGGTTTAACATAGGAGGCAATATAGCATAATTAATATTAGATCTTATTGTGTGGCCAAATGCGGGTCGGATCATGATCTAGTAATCGAGAAAATTTGTCAAAGATTTGAAATAAAAAATAAGAATGAGAATGGTTTCTATCATGATATTTAATCTGAAGAGATTGAAAATGCTGACGATTAGAAAAAAATTTAAGCTAGAAGTCAAGAATAGGTTTGAGGCTCTAAAATTTCCTGACGAGGATAACAAAGACAATGACAAGTTATTGAAACAAAGACATTGACAAGCTATTGAAAGGTATCAGGAACAATATTAAAGAGGTCAATAACTTGTGTCTTGAGAAAAGTATATATAAAGTAAAAGCAACACACTATGGTTCGATGATTGTTTTAAAATGAGCGAAAAAAGAATAACTGCTTAATTGATTTTATTTATTTGTGATTTTTCGGAACCCTTGGTTCATCTGCATGATTATACGCTAAAAACAAATTATAATTGCATTGTTTATATTATAACATTAAACAAAAACAACGAAAGACAAAACATATGGTTTAGAATGGTACTAACAGCTGGAACAAACTGTCATAGTATGTGTTTATGACTACGATGTTCGAGTACCACTTACGCCGGGTCAGATCATTCCACACTGTTATGAATGTTATGGTGTTTCACAGAAGCCTTTTCCTAGGTACATTCGCGGATATGTTATGTATGGCTTGAAGCTTGGAATTAAGAATTAAATACAAGGAAAAATTATTCATACAAAATAATAACCTTATTTATTACAAAATAAAAATGACCAAAAGCATATTTAAATTTAAATATAAATACCTAACCTTCTTAAATTCGTGTAAGCAAATAAATTATTAAAAATGAAAATATTTAATAGAGCTATATAGATAGTGTAGACCAGATAAAATATTATGAAAAAATATAAACATATTAATTTAATAATTATCGAGGGTAACCACCTTATTTTTAATTTTATATTATTTTTAAATATTTTATTTTTGAAGAGAAAAGTTTGGGCTCAGCTGGGAGTCGAACCCGGGTCTCCCGTGTGACATGCGTGGTATGCTAACCACTGCGCCACCGAGCTCGGCTCCAAGCGAGATATCAGTGAAGAGGAAGGATTGGCTTTGCTTGGAGACGTGCTCGGTGGTGCAGTGGTTAGCGTACCGCAAATGTCACACGGGAGACCCAGGTTCGACTCCCGGCTGAGCCAAATCTTTTCTCTTCAAAAATAAAATATAAAAATATTATTGTATGCACCTGATAATAAAAATAAAATATAAAATTTAATTTGAATAAAAGGGTGCAATATAAAAGAAAACAAACAAAAGAAATATATATACATTAATTACTAAAATAATTTTTCCATTGCAAGAGCTTAAAAATAATTTAGATTTTATTTATAAAATAAATAATAAACTAAAAATAATTAGCCAACAATTTAATAATATACACTTAGGCTAATTAAATATGACTCATGAAATTTTTTTTTTTTCACTGCAGGCGAGTATTGAAATTGTTTCTGTAAACCGAGAATCAGGAACTTTACCTTCTAGCCACTGGGGTTGTTAACAATTGATGCTAATAGAGAGTAATGAGCTGCTCCAACTCTCGTATTTTGCACTGTGCAGTAAGGAACATCTAAGTACTTGTGAAAACACTTTAAGAGAGAAATAAAATTATTAACTAACAGTTTTTGAGAAAAGGAAGCGGGTGGACGGATGGTACCTGGTACCTCATCTACTCTGCGCAGAGTGAATTTTTGCCGTGTTAGGCGGCTGGGCCATAGGACGTTGTTCCTTCCTTTGTTCTTGGAACTGAGTCGAAAAATAAAAGGAAAAGTCCTGGGGAGATCCACTGGTGTTACTTGTCGTCACATCAGGCCACTATTGAGCCCGGGTCTCGTGCCCTATACGAGGGTACAAGGTACGACTCCCTTGTTTATTTACCAGCAGCCGCATATAAAGCGGTCTGCGTGTCGATATTAACAATACAAATAAAAATATACGTACCACTCACTAATTAAAAAAAAAGAAGATATATAAAAATAAATAAATAAACCTAACTTTTTTTTTTTTTTTTAATCAGATGCGTAAACATTCACCGTTCTCTTTACGACTATATATAAGAAGCAATGGGACTGGAGAGTTAGTCTTGTTCTAAAGTTAGTCTTCTTAATTCCACTGCCACCTTTTAAATGTAAAACAATACGTGTTCGCCAGAATAATTGAGAAAACAAGACAAATGCCGTGAAAACGCACCGCTACTGCCGCGCAACATCTGTGAACATGATTCGATACAAGTCGGCACAGGTTTTCGTACTTCAAATAAGGTAACAATTTATTTCGGGGTGTTTTAGAGGCTAATGAACAAAACTAACACCTGTGCGTTAGAAATTTAAAACTTTGAAAAATAAGGGACACCCTAATGAGCAGGTCTGCTACCTATGACAGAACCAATGATAAACATGATTCATTTCCCTATAACGCTCGACATAAATTATTTATCCCCTATATACCATAACTTTCAAGCATAGTAATAATGATGATAATAAATTCTTTATTTATTTGTTCCGGGAACTAGTCCTGTAGGAATAAAATTATACAGAAACATATAGTTGGCTTTAGAGCCTTAGAGTAATATACCAAAATGGGTGGGGCAAAGGGAGAACTGAAGCGATAGACGAGTGCGGGAGTCTTTCTCACTTCATGAGAGAATACCAAACCAAAGTGCCCTACTCACTGTTTGGTTATCTCCGCTGTCTCAATCCCCATCAACGCCTACTGTCACCTTCTCGTGGTGCCCCCTGGGGAGTTACTGGGGATCCTGGAATGCTGAAAAGCGGGTTGAGAATTTCCCCGTGAAGGAAGCATATATTCCGGCTCCTGGACAGAACTCCAGGACTCTCAACGTTGACAGCGCTGAGATGGGGGTACACCCCGGCGGATAGCCATACGTGGAATGGGGTAAACACAATGAGCAAAGACATTAAAAAACTATTTTACCTGGACGAAAGTCCACAACACGATGAGGAATCTCCCTCATCGGAGCCATCTTACGTCTCAGACGCCACAGAACCTCTAGACGACTCTTACATGAGACACCTTTCACAGGCACTAGAGGACGAAATCAAAGCATTACATGTGGACAGTCACACACATGGAGTGCTGGAGGAGCAAGTGGCTCTTGCAGCTGCTGCTTCACAGGCTCCAATGACTATAAGACAGTCTACACTTATGGAGACGGAAACTAGCCAAACACGTCTCAATGTGGACCAGTCGGGGGCCTTGGCCACGACGGGGTGCTCAAAGAATGTGAAGAGGCGCAATAGGAGGAAGGCGAAAGCCCAATCCCTATATAATCAACCAGTTGTGGGGCCATCCCAGGAAGGTGCGGCTGAGGATGCAAGGGCCCAACCAGGCCCGGCAGACAAAGCGGCACCGACCAAGGTTAGTGCCACAATACTGGGCCAACATACAGACGTGAGGGCTTCTCTTCCTAAGTGCCAGGCCAAGACTGCAAGGGCCAAAACGGGCCCGGCAGGCAAAGCCGCGGCGCCAAGGGGAGGGCCCCCACGATACTACCAGAAAGACAGACGGGGTACAGTGGGGCAGCCAACTAGGCCAGCAGCAAACACTGCGAGGCCTTCAAAGCGGCCCACACAACCCCAACTGACTACAAAAAGACCCAGATCCTCTCCGGGAACCTCTGCACCTGTTGCAAAGGAACCCAGAGAGACGACGGGACACAGACCAAACTATGCTCTTGCTGCAAGAGGGCAACTGCTGGCGGTGGTTCCAGAGGACTACCCTCACACACAGCTGACCCGCGAGCAGTGTGAAGAGATACAGGAACTAATAACGGACAAGGTGGACGATATTGACGAAGAAAGTGACGATCAGCCACTCTTTAATGGAGCAAGCCTTAGCAGAGGAGGCTGTATCGTCTAATGCCTTGACGACCATACCAAACAATGGCTAACAAAAACGATCCCCAACATCAGGCTGAGAGGGGAGGTGGCGCTCAGAGTCTGCGAGACAGGGGAGCTTACAAAAATGGTAAAGATAGGAGCTTTCTTTCCTGGGAAAGCTCCTACAGAAGAAATACTCTTAAAAAGACTAAGAGTACAGAACAAGGCAGTGACAGACATGAAATCCTGGAGACTGCACTATATGAAGGAAATGGAGAAAGGATTTTTCGCCATTTTTAAAATTTCAGAACCCAGCCTGGAGTCCCTCAAAACCAGAGGTATGAAGGTGGGTTGTGGCATGAAATTGATCCTAGTAAGACAGTTAAGAGGAGCCAATGAACAACCACCATCAATGATGCAGGAATGCGAATTGATGGAGACCTCCAAGGAACCAGTCAGACAAATGGAAGGGACATCGGAGGCAGGCCAAGAAACAACAGAGGTGGCTGATGTTGGACCCAGGGAGGAAGCCAAGGATGAACCCTTGGGCAGACATCAATCACCTAAACAGATAGCAGGAGGCATAGTTCTCACAGGTGAAACCCATGGGGAGGCGACGGGAGGCGTGGTGAAACCCAAAGACCCGACGAAAGTCGGGTTGGAAGGTGGAACCATGCCACCGTTACCACCCAGGGAACCACCTAGTGGAACACAATAATAACCGGATGAGACTGCTGCAGATCAATCTCCACCACTGCATAGCGGCAAGTGGTGTTCTGCAACAGCATATAACAGGTAAAAACATTGATATAATCTTAATACAAGAGCCATATATACTTAAAGGCGAGCTCAAGGGACTGAAACTACCTGGATACAGCACAGTGTCTACAAAAGACAGCCCCAGAGCTTGCATTATGTATAAAAATGAATTAAAACCGCTGCCACTTTGGCAACTTTGTTCCAGAGATCTAGCAGCGGTAAAATATACTCCAAAAGGGGGCAACCCAATCATCATATTGTCGGGATACCTTCCTTTTGAGGAAAAGGACCCAACAATTATGCTAGAACAGATGATGGGAAAAACCAATGGACTTGACATAATTGCTGCCCTGGATAGCAATGCACATCATAAAATCTGGGGAAGTAGCAACATAAATCACAGAGGTGAGCTAATTCTAGAATTTACAATTAATAATGATCTTGATATATTGAATAGTGGTAATAAACCCACATTTCAAAATAAATTAAGATCAGAAATAATAGATATAACAATAGCCACACAAACACTTAGCAGACAAATCACGAATTGGCATGTCTCCAACGAGGAGACACCAATACATAACATTTGATCTACTAGAGTCCACAATACATAAGATTTGATCTACTAGAGAGACAAACATAAAATGTGGAATATAGGAATCCCAAAAATACGGATTGGGAGATGTACTGCACAAGACTCACAGATGTGATGAGACAATGTCCAGAGGATGACCACAAATACATAAGATTTGATCTACTAGAGAGACAAACATAAAATGTGGAATATAGGAATCCCAAAAATACGGATTGGGAGATGTACTGCACAAGACTCACAGATGTGATGAGACAATGTCCAGAGGATGCTCACAATGAATGGCAACTGGACTGTCTCAACGCTTCCATTACTAATGCTATGATGGAGTCATACCAACATAGCAACAAACCAAAAAACAAAAAATCAAACAGAAAAGTCCCATGGTGGAACAATGAACTAAAAAAGCAAAGAACGGAAACCAGAAAACTGTTTAATGCTGCAAAAAACACTGGCAGATGGGATTTGTACAAAACCGCTTTAACAAAATATCACAAATCTGTCAAGAAAGCAAAAAGAGATGCCCGGAGGAACTTCTGCTCAGATGTGAGCGATATTCCGGAGGTAAGCAGGGTTAAAAAAATACTAAATAAAACAGATCAGGAAATGCTGGGAATGCTAAAGGTGAATGGGGAATTTACCACAAACGAGCTGGAAACCCTAGAAGCCATGGCCAAAGCCCAATTTCCTAACTGCTATACGAACAATAGACTCATCAGCAACTCCACATTTTCAACATCAACGGATGATGGAAAAATGTGGAGAGAGGCAAAGAACATTGTTACCAGTAGTGCTTTAGAGTGGGCTGTAAAGACAACAAAACCATTCAAGTCAGCTGGTGCAGATGGCATTTTTCCAGCACTAATACAAAAAGGGCTGGACATCATAAGACCTAACCTCTTAAAATTATTAAGAGGTAGCCTGGCACTGGGATACATCCCAATGGAATGGAGAATATCCAAAATACGATACTTACCAAAGCCAGGCAAAGGTACATATGAAGATCCGAAAGCTTTTAGGCCCATATGTCTATCATCATTCCTTATGAAAATATTGGAGAAAATAATTGATAGACATGTGAGAAAACAGATATCGGAAGCAAACCCGATACATAAAAGGCAATATGCATACCAAGCAGGCAAATCCTGTGAGGTAGCATTGCACAACATGGTCTCAAGGATAGAAAAATCTATAGACCAAAAAGAAATAACAATAGGCACCTTTATAGACATTGAAGGAGCTTTTGATAAAACTCCTTACAATGTCATTAAGAACGCATTAAGGAGCAGAAACATAGACAGCATTTCCTCCAGATGGATCGAAAAAATGCTGGAGGAAAGAATCCTAATATCAGAAATGGGACACACCAAACTGTGGATTAAACCGAAAGGAGGATGTCCACAGGGAGGAGTGATCTCACCTCTACTGTGGTGTCTAGTAGTGGACTCACTGCTAGTAAGATTAAATAAAGCAGGCTTTTATGCACAGGGATACGCAGATGATATAGCAATACTGATTCAAGGAAAATATCGAAGTGTATTGTCTGACCTATTACAAAACGCCACCAAAATCCTTACAAATTGGTGCAAAGAGAATGGATTAAACATCAATCCACAAAAAATACACATTTGCCTCTTCACTATTAGGAAAAAAGTTGACATCAAATTACCAAAAATAAATGGTTTTCAGCTGACACCAACAAAAGAAGTAAAACATCTGGGAGTCACACTTGACCATAAATTAAACTGGTCCAAACACGTAGAAAATAGGACCAATAAAGCCCTGAAAAGCCTATGGTCCTGCAAGAGGGCAATAGGCAAGAATTGGGGACTTAAACCAAAAATGGTGTACTGGCTGTACCTAACAGCAATTAGACCAATCATATTCTACTCAGCCCTACTTTGGTGGCACAAAGCAGGAGCTGGAAAGAACAAAACGCTGTTAAACAAACTACAAAGGCTAGTTTGTCTGATGACAATAGGTGCAATGAGAACAACTCCAACAGCTGCAATGATGCTTAATCTAACCCCCCTGCAGATAGAGGTGGAGGCCCAAGCGTTAAAATCAGCATACAGATTATTAAAACAAAATAACTTCTCCCAAATAAAGGTAGAGAGAGGACATTGGGCAATAACCAGGAAAATTGAAGAAGATCGGGTGCTATCCATGCACTCTGACCTTCAGGTACGAAAATTCCTGGACATTAAATATCAAACCACATAAACCCTACACGGGGATCAACTGCTATACGGATGGCTCACTGACCAAAACAGGGTCTGGGGCAGGAATCTGGAGAATGGACAAACCCAATGAAGGGACATCAATTCCACTGGGAAAATATGCTACTATCTTTCAATCAGAAGTAGTAGCAATTTGCCAATGTGCCTCAGAACTGCTGACTGAAAAGATATCAAACAAAAAAGTAACTATATTCACTGACAGTCAAGCAGCTGTTGGTGCAATCAGTAACCATATAGCTAAGTCAAAGGTTGTAAAAACCTGCAACAACACGCTCAATAAGTTATCAGAAAACAATAATGTAAGAGTGGAATGGGTACCAGGACATACTGGTATACATGGAAACGAAAAGGCAGATTGCCTAGCAAGGCAAGGATCAGCTAATAAACCCATAACCCCTGAACCAGTACTGGGAATAAGCATAAGCTACGCCAAAAGAAGGATCGTGGAAATATATGGAGCTATCAAAAAACAATATTGGAAGGATAAAAATCATTATCACTTCAAACTCTTCTTAGACGGCTATTCAGTCAAAAGAAGCAATATGCTGCTAAATCTTGACAGGAAGGCACTTAAAAAAATTACAGCGATCTACACAGGACACTGTAAACTAAACAAACACATGTATAAACTAAAGTTGGCAGAAACACCAATATGTAGATACTGTGGCAAAGAAAACGAAACAGCCTATCATATAATCTGTTGGTGTGACCGATTTGTACGGTTAAGATTTGGAATGTTTGGGCAGGAAAATATAACCAATCCAACTTCCAACGACTTATTAAATCCAACAAGTATACTAAAATTTACCGATGTTTTAAGGATTCCAATTTAAAATACGGGCATAGACAGGCGCACAATAGACCCAAGGAGGTCGCGGTGTATCAAGTCGCGCAAAAAAAAAAAAAAAATATAACAAAACAAAGCAAATTAAAATGAATGAAAAAAGTTGGAAAAATAATGATAAATAATTAAGTTAATGAATATTTCATGCTTTCGTTATCAATAAAACATCTAGGTTGAGTGTTTAAACTTAAAAAGAAAGGATTAAAATGTTAGACATTATACTATCATTTTAATCCTTTTTTTGTGGGAATCCAGCCTCGCATTCTCACATTAGTGGTGTTGCTGGTAGTGTTCAGTGAAGTCAACAAATATGGCTAGATTTACCAACGCTGAATACGCGGACATAGTCTATGTCTAAGGATTCTGCGGTGGCAATGCACGTCAGTCAGTTCGGGAATATCGCAGAGGTTTTCCTGACCGAGAAACCCCACACAGAGGTGTTTTTACTAGCATTTTCAGAAGGCTTCGAGATAATGGGTCCTTCTCATGTAATCATGGTGGAAACCCTATGCAGGCTCCGATGGAAGCCGACCTGAGGCCGAGGGAGAGGATACTGCGGCACTTCAATTGGTACAAAGAACAATTGCAAAGCTATGTAAACTTAAGTTCGAAAGTAATCTGGACGGACCAAGCGACTTTTACACGTGCGGGCATATTCAATCAAAGAAGCTACCACCTTTGGGCACATGAAAATCCCCGCGCTGTTAGAGAATTTCACTACCAGCATGAGTTTTCTGTAAACGTCGGTTTTTGTAATTATAGCATAATAGGTCCCGTATTTTTACCTGCTCGACTTAATGCTAAAAGTTATTATCTATTCCTCGAGAACTTTAGGAAGATATCCCTTTGGAAAGAAGGCTAGAGTACTGGTTTCAACTCTATGGTTGTCCTGCACATTACAGAAGGGCCGTGAGAGACTGGTTGGACATCAACTACCCAGGTGGCTGGATAGGACAAGGTGGGCCGGTGCCTTGGCCTCCACGGTCTCTGGACCTAACGCCACTAGATTTCTTTGTGTGGGAATACGTGAAAGAAAATGTCTACCGAGAGCCCGTCAGCACAAGGGATGATCTCATCGAGCACATCAGAATGGTTTGCAACCAGCTCACTACAGAACAATGTTTAGATGCAGTGCGATCTGTGAGTACGCGATGTGATGCGTGTATTGCAGCGAGAGGCCAGCACTTCGAACTACATTTACATTGACGCTGCCGAGAAATTAACTATGTAATTTTAGAGAAGGTAAAAACCTTCAAAATTTTCAGTTATTTTTTTTCTCAGTAAGGTAGTCCCATATAAAAACTGAAACATTTATGTTTTCCTAGTAAGAATATTTAATTATTTTATCATTTTCTAAATGTTTAATTTTTTTTTTAAATTATTTTTATTATTCAAATTTTTAATTTTTTAATCTTCAATTTTTGTTCATAATGTTATGTACTTTAAATACGTAATTTTCTTTATACTATGAATATTTGAATAAAAAGGTATTTATTATTTTTTTCTGAATTAAAATTTTTTTTTTTCAATTACCTTTCTATTAGTATAAGATTGAAATACAATAATTGTATTGGAATAACAATTATTGTTAAAATTCATTCAAGGAATGAAATCCACTCTTCCATGGCCTTAACTAGTTTTTTTCACAACTATTCTTATTTCTTTTTTATTTTCTCGAAAACGAAGCGAAAACGAGGCATAAGCCAGAGGAACTTTTTTCTAAGTTTTTCGATCCTCTATCTATCACTGAAGTTTGACCGTTTGATTTGGCACCCTGTATATAGGTCGTTTTAAAATTATAGGTTATTTTGATCTATACTTTTTTCAAGAAAAAAATCTCTCATTTTCGGCGAGATTTTTTTATAAAGTGCCTTAATATCGGTCTCTTAATTAGCCCTAAAAGCACGCACACAGTTCAGTGGATATTTTGGGAAATATAGGTTTTTGAAACTTTTGAGAAACCCATCGTTTCTAGGGAGTTAGAAATGACACGTCAAATCAAACTTATAACTTTTATTTCAGTTTACAAAAATAACAAAAAACAAAACAAAAATAAGTACCTATGCATTAAAGTAAAAAAGAAAAGAAGAAAAACGAGATCTATTTAATAATTAAACAAAATCTTGAGAACCATGCATCATTCCCTATGCGTTATTTTAATCATCTATAAGTTTCTGTTCCTTCTTTTTCTGGGATATTTTGGATTTTATTCAGATTCCAACAGGAATTCGTGGTATCCCAATAAATATTTTTCACATTTGAAACAATTAATGCAGCTCAATCGTCTCATGGCCAATATGTGGGGGTCTTCTTTCCTATAGACCACTTGATGAACTTTCATAGTGCAGCGGAAGGAAGGGAGGGTTGGAGGTAAAATTTCCTTCATCGATGTAATATGTTGACCATCAATCTAGCTGATGACGCGTATCTTTTTTAACTCCTTTAGAGTCACATCCTTCACTAAATTCATCTGTCTTTTTGCTTTGTTTTACCTGATACTTCTTCCTTTCTTGTTCAATGGCGGCCAAAACTGGATCACTCTTGATCCTTTCCCTCCTCTTCCTCGCATACTCTTTCCATTCCTCTTTGGATACTACCTTCTTGGTCGGAGCTGTACACTGCAGTAAGCGACAGGAAGTTTCCTGAAAAAATTAACATGTTCACGAAATGATTTGAAAAGAAAATAAATTACCAAATCCAATAGTCCACTTTACACAACGGCAAACTGTAGCCCTGGCCATATAGTAACATATTTATCTGCACCTACAAATATTTATATAGGTTTATATCTATTGATAACAAGGCGTTGTGAGATATTAACCCTTAGAACTATTCTTCCTCAATCTCCAAACTCCATAAAAATTTGATTTTTTTCATTATTTGTAGGGAGTGAGATTGTAGGGAGTGAGGTTTTGAATGTTTTTATGCTTTGCTGGCCAGAGGTTTCAGATTTTCTCATATAATAAAATTCTCATGTAATGTGACCATTCATGCTCATATTAACTGCCCATCATTAATAGATTAAACACTTACCTTAATTTACAAAAGTCTTGTAGGGAGTGAGGAAGTATAAAAATACTCTAACGAATTCCATCACAAAAACATTTCTTCAACGAACACATGTAGTCTAATGAAAACAAAGCTAAGTTAGTCTGGTAGCTATATAGCAGCTACATTACCTTATATTTTTCTGGCAGTGAACTATATCTTTTCCTGGTTGTGGAGGGTTGGTTAAGAAAATTTTTAGGGTGTGAGGAAAAACTGTGTGACAAAAATAAAACCTGTGAGAAAGTATGGTTAAAAGGGACACTGAGGGCAAAAATAATTTTTTCAATAATATATGCATTCAGTTAGGGTAGCATAAAAATATGAGATGTAAGAAACCTATACCGTGTGACAGTTGTAGGGAGTGAGAATTGACGTAGTTAACAATTTTTAACTATGAAACATATCAACTTTTTAGCCTCAGATTAGTTTGTCCATGTAGGGGCCAGGGTGTTTTATCTCTCCAAAATGTTTGAACTTTCTTTGACGAATAGTTTAGGCATAGAGGCTGTGTGACACAAAATAACCCATATTTTTGTGATGACCCATATACTTACTTACAAGTAAAATAAGGAGATCTTATATTTTTAAAAATAAATGAATAATAAAAGCTTCTATCAGTTTAAAATTGAAATTGAGAATTGGTCAAGAATATTTACAATTGTTTGGGAAACTGGATGGATAGGAGGTAATTAAACAGAAGATTTAAGGGTAGGGAGATTGTTTGAGCCGATCAAACATTTTTTGTTATAAAAGTAAATTTTTAAAATAATTTTAAGAACTATATAAGAATATAAATTATTTGCAATATTTAGATGATATGTTTTATTTATATTGTTATATTTCTATATGGGCTAGCAATCAAACACTAAAAGCTCGGCACTTTATTTTAACGAACTGTTTTATTTTATATTAACCAGTGAATATGATACATCAATCTCATATATATCACATGATAATAATAATAATAACAATATGTAAAATATGTAAAAATGTGCAAATGCCACATATATCACACTATTCCCCCTTAAAAAGGCTCGTAACTAAGTCTCTTTGGAGGCTTGATCGTTCTTTCAGACTTTCTCTACATCTACAGACTTCGTTCTTTCTACATCCTGTCTCACACCGCTGCCTTTGTCAGAGTGAGCTGCTACATCTTGCCTAGCATCGCTGCCTTTGACAGAGTGAGCTGCTACATCCTGCCTCACATCTATGTCAATATCTGAATGAGTTGTACCTTCCTCCTTTGTACCTTCCTCCTTATTTTGGTTTTTACAATACCCAAATGTACCTCATGAAGAAGAGCCAAAACTGAATTTCTCAATTTCAGAGGAACGACCAACCTGTGCCCCCGCATCAAGTCTTCTATATTTAGTTCCTGATTTATTGAAAAATAAACTTTTAAACTTTTTGAAACTTGGTTTGGCCAACCCGTTACTCTGTAATTTTTTACTTTTTTAATCTCTTCATCTTTCTCTGACTCTTCTTTAAGCATCTGCTTTGAGAACACTGGATGCAGCTGGCATATTTGATTTATATATAAGACATCCCTAATGCATTGACCAGGAAAATCCTCGGAGCTGCTCCTCTCCTCTACAGGATGCCTAGAGAGATAATCTGCACAGTTTTTCTGACTCGGTACGAACACTATATTGAAATCATAATTAGTCAAATAGAGAGCATAATTATTTAACCGGTTCGTTGTCATAACCGGTAGTTCTCTTTTTGATCCAAAAATACTCACTAACGGCTTATGATCCGTTTCTAAGGTAAACTTTTTAGCATACAAATATTGTGAAAACTTGTTAACAGAAAAAACTATGGCTAATGCCTCTCTGTGCATTTGAGGGTATCGTCTCTCTGCAGGACTCAACACTCTAGACACATAACTAATGGGACGCCTAGAACCATCCGGAAATTGATTCTGCAGAACCCCGGAAATTCCAACTGGACTAGTATCTACTGACACTACCAGTTTCATCTCCGGGTTATAATGTACCAATGTAGGAGAGTAAGTTAACTGTTTTTTTATCCCCTCAAACACCTCCTCGCATACTTCTGTCCATTGCCATGGGCTTCCTTTTTTTAATAAACCATAAAGTGGGCTCATTAAATCAGCTGCATTCTTAATAAACTTGCGATAGTACTCTATCATACCCAAAAATGATTTCAGCTGCGTGACATTCTCTGGTGGCTTGACTTTGGCTAGAGCAATTACTTTATCAATTACATATCCTAGATAATTAACCTTTTCACATAAGAATTCTGATTTTTCAACATTGATTGTTAACCCACATTCCTTTAATCCCTTCATTACTTTAATTAAATTTTCATTATGTTCCTGTGTTGTTTTTCCTCCCACAACTACATCATCTTGGAACACCACAACAATTTCCAGCCCCGCCACTACTGTTTCCCTGACATTTTGGAAAAACTGGGGAATAGGGGAAGTACCAAATGGAACTCTGTTGTAACAAAAGTTACCTTTATGGGTGACAATGGTTGTGCACTCTTTAGACTCCTCTGTAAGTTCAATCTGCTGAAACGCAGCCTTGAGGTCTATCTTGCTAAAGTACTGGGACCCCTGGAGGCTGTTGAACAAATCCTCCACTCTCGATATGGGATGCCTGTCTATTTCCAAGTATGGATTCTGTGTCAACCTATAATCGCCACAAAGTCTTACCTCACCATTAGGCTTCACCACTGGAACAATGGGCGTCCCCCATTGGCTATAATCAATTGGACTAATAATACCTTTTAATTTCTTTTAATAGTTGTTGAATTTCTTCCTCCACTTTTTCTTTGAGGGCATATGGAAGCCTCCTGGGCTTCTGCATTTGTGGAGTTACAATGGGCTTCAATCTTAAACCCATTTTAAATTTATTAAATTTCCCTAGCTTATCAGTACAAACTTCTGGAAACATTTCAAGGATCATGGATCTAACCTGTGAACTCTGTTGAACAGCATAGACCTGGAGTACCTTAAAGTGAAACCTGCTGAGGAAGTTTCTCCCTAGTAGTAAAGTAGTGCAGAATATTATGAATGCTGACGCTCCTAAGCAATGTCCTCTAAAAGTAGCGGATATCGAGAAACATTATAAAAGCCTCTTTGAGACCGAAAATCTCCGTAAGCGTGCGGATTACGAAAAAGCAGCCCCGATGCCAAATATTTTGTCCATAAATATTGAAGCATTCAGAAAAGCAATAAAATCTACGTCTATGGACACATCGCCGGGGCCTGATGGCGTGTTAATCCGCACCATAAAGTATTTTGATGTTTCTCATATTTTGAAAACAATTACGGAGATAATGTTGAAGGTGGCCTATGTACCAGAACAACTTCGGCAAGGGCGCACAATTTTAATATATAAAGGAAAAGGAGAGGCCAATAATATATCATCGTGGAGGCCTATAACGATTTACTCAATTGTGCGCCGAATTATAGAAAAAGTTCTGGACCAAGAACTGAGGAAGCAGGTCACCTTCCACAGGAATCAAAGAGGTTTTATAAAGGGACTTCCGGGAACGCACGTCAACGCGAGGATTATAGACGCAATATTAAAGGATGCGAAAGCTAAGAAGAACGATTGCGCAGTCGCCTTCCTCGACGTTATTGGTGCGTTTGACAATGTTGGGCATTCACATATCATTAACTCGTTAGAAGCGAGAGGTGTGTCACCGGATCTCAGGAATGTGATTTCGGCTCTCCTTAGCACAAATAGAGTTAGAATTAATATCGGTGCCCACACGACTAGCCAAATCAAAGTGCTGCGAGGAGTGCCCCAAGGCGGCCCCTTGTCATCGTCGCTCTTCAATTTAGCGATCGATCATCTATACCGCGACCTGTGCGACGAAGATTTCGCCAAAAAGTTCGGATATAAGCTAAAAAGAGACCAGGATTTTGTGGTCCTCACAGGTTTCGCAGATGATCAGGCTGTGTCGGCGCGGGACAAGGGTGCGGCTGAAAGAGTGATCGGCAGCATACAGAGGAACCTCGCGGAGATTGGTTTGGCGATAAATCCTCAAAAGAGTGTGGGCATAGTCTTAAATAAGGGAGAGCTGGAGGCAACGGTGCTCTCCCTCGAGAATGGAGACGGCATCCAGACATTAAAACAAGGAGAGATAATTAAGTATTTAGGATGCACCTTCTCGGGAGAGCTACTGTTTACAGAGGATTCGGTGGCAAAATTAAATAAAAATCTTGATAAGCTTGTTACCTCTTGCTTGTTGAAGCCCGAACAAAAACTCAACATTGTCAACCAATATCTGTTCCCGGGTCTCACTTACCCTCTCCAAACTGCGCCTTTAACAAAGCTGCGTCCGGAAGTATTAGAAGGAATAGACACCATGATTCGTAGGAGCGTGAAGGCCATAATTGGTCTTCCTGCGAACACCTCCACGGCGATGTTGTACGCTCCCAGGAGATACCGAGGATTGGGCTTGATCCGCTGCCAATGGGAAGCTCCTCTTCAACATTGGTCCATTGCTCAGCGACTGTCCAATGTACCGGACGCCCTGTTCCAATCTACATTTGATTACTCGGCGGAGATTGCAGAGTGTGCCGAGAGATTGGGAGTTGAACAGGGGCACCGGAGTATGAGAGCTCTACGGCAGTCGCTACGAGAAAACTCGTTTGAGGAATGGGCCAACTGCAGGTGGCAGGGCATTGGAGTACGACATTTTAAAGACACCCCGAAAGCTAACAGATACATGTACGAGAAGCAGATACTTTCGGGGTCCGAATGGTCCAATGCCCTGAAACTAAACATCAATTATGCACCCCTGCGCGGAGTCCCAGGTGTCAGCGGACAGGTGAGAGAAGTTGGGTCCCTCTGTCGCAAATGTAGCAGAGAGCCTGAAACACCAGCACACGTGCTGGGGAAATGCCCCAACAACTCGCTCCTGATAACTCGCCGTCACCACCGGGTCAAACATGCATTGATGGGGCTCCTGAAGGAGAGAGACTTCGCCTGTTTCGAGGAAGTTTATTGTGTGGACACGGATGGATCCACGAGATATGCCGATATAGTGGCATTCCCGAAGACCGGAAAGTCGGCTCTCATTCTGGATCCTACCGTGAGGTACGAGTCTAATGACCTCGATCAGGCGAGCAAAGTTGACGAGGAAAAAAAAAAAATATATGAAAAGTGTATACCTTTTCTCAAAGAGAGGTTCCGCGAGAGCTTCGGCGAGAGAGAGTTCCACGTGAGAGGCCTTTGGTTCGGAGCCCGCGGAACTATACCTAGGTCAACCAGGAGCTTCATGGAGGATCTTGGTGTGGAGATAAAGGACGTAGCAAGCTTGGCGGAGAGTATAGTGCTTGACTCCCTGGGGATAATACATCACCACATTTATGGTGGTGGCTGAATTCGAGGCTGGTGAAGGGACATGTATGTATAAAAGTTAGTTATTTATTTATTTATATGTTTATTTAGTTTAGACATTAATTAGTTATGTGATGATTTGTTAAATTTTAATTTTTTTTTTTTTTTTGTTTCTAATTTAATATGCCTGGTAGTGAGTTGATTTGGTTTTATTCTTGTTTTTATTGCATGATAGATATATTTTATTCAAAGGTCTAAATTTTTTTATATTTTAGAGAGCACTCAGGGGTTTGAGTAAAAGAGAAAAAGCATAAAAATGGAAAAAAAGAATAAAAAAAAGGGGAATAATTAAAAGATTATGTAAAAAAAAAAAAATAAAAAAAAAAAATATAACCCTGTAGGTATACATATGTATGTTATTATTATTGTATATGATTGCAACAAAATGTTACAAATAGTCTGGAATAAGATGTAGAGTATGCTGTGTATAAGCAACCCAATATAGTTGGGCAGCATCACTTTTATGATGAAATAAAGTGTTTCTCTCTCTTCTCCCCCATTAGGTACCACATGGAAAGTGACTTTGTGTTTCTTCCCAAGGGTTTAATAGTGATACCCGCAGAATAATAATGCAGAATATCATTCATGTGCTAAATATTGTAGCCTGTCCAAGATTTTCTCAAAACTCGGGATTAGATACTTTTCATCGACGGTATTTTCATTCAACTTTCGATAGTCTACCACAACGCGATATTTTTCTTTGTTCTCTCCTGCCCCGCTTTTTTTCTTTACTGCCCATAACGAACTACTGAAGAGCGACTGTCTATGATTATCTCTTGTTTCTTTAGGGTGTTTAGTTCTTCCCAAATGTGTAGGCAAAGTGTCTGGGGTTAACTCCTCTCTTTCACGTCAGTAATTTTCTCCTGTTTTAGTGGGATCTCATGCATACTTAAGATTTATCTCCAAAGATCTCCAATCTTCCTTTTGATCAATTGCACCCATTTGCACCCTACTATTCTTAAGGACTGATCGGCACTAATACATCTTTTCCCTGATCCTAATTCTTCATTTTCCACTGCTGTTTTTAACCCTCACACTTATCTTCCCCAGCAACTCGCATGCTATAATTTCCTGGTATTCTCGGGGCTTGTGGCTTACCACTTGCATTCCTAACATACCACTTCTGGCTACCCATTTATCTCCGACTCTATAAGGGCCAATCAGGGTGATTAGGCCTACAATGACATATCTGGATCTGGGGAATCCCCTCTCCACCATACAGCTGCTCCAGCTCCTCTGGTCATTATCTAGCAATATGCCCCTCGGTCCCACACTCAAAGCCTCTGGTGCTACTAAGTGGCCGCTTTTCCGGCAGCCTTGGCATTTACGGTCTTCTTTCTTGGTATTATTTCCCGGTCTGACTTGTCCTATTCCTAGTTGGAAGCCTCTCCCTACCAATACACACTAGTTCCTTCCACCTCCAGGTAGTTGATGTGGTTTAGGGATGCCTGTAGGTTACCCTACTCCACCCGGTTTCTTCCACTTCCATTCAGGTGTCCTCTTCTCTCACACTATAATCACCATTTCCTCTGCACTTCTATAAAGGATCAATCCCTCAGTAGAGTCTCTCTTATTCTGATTTCTTGGGCCAGCTGGATAGTATACAATATAGGATAGTATACCAGGAGGATAGTATACAAAAAAGCCATGCGCCTTTCCACTTCAGCTGCATTCATTGATTTTCTCATCTTTTCAGTGATATTGTTAAATCCAGCTAATTAACCACAGCACAGTACTACCGTTCGATTACCTCTCTAACTTCTAATTTGGAAAATATCTTCTTCAGGGGTCCAGCTTCCACCTTCTTTAGTCTTTCTTTCACTATTAGCCAAGGATTCTCTTCATCTGCTTGGATGTGATTGAAAATACTCCTCATTACTCTACATATTAGCCTTTAGTGCTTCAATATCCCCAACATTGAAGAGATTTTCTGTCTTTTATTACCGGCTTCTCCTCCAAAGCGCTCCAAATCTGAAATTGCCTTCCTCAGGTCCTGACATGTTGCCACCCTAAGCTTCATCCATTCATAGCATATGCTACCTCCAACGTTTCTCAGAGTAACTGTGGAATATCCGATATGCTCAGAATTGGTGGTCATAAAACTCCCTCAGTCATCTTCTATGACTTACCTTAGACCTTCACAAGTAGGGGAAAAAAAAAAAAGGTTGACGCACATTCTTATCCTGGGTTTCGGCACCAGTTAAATTTCACCGATACTGTACAGAAACAGAGAACAAACAGCCTAATTGAGATATGTATAAATAAGAGTTTTTGATTAGTAATCACTTCATTAATTACAACAATAATATTTATTCATTAATGTAACCATGTGTCCTATAAAATATTAAATGTTTCTATGCATCACTTTATATTAAAGCAAATGCTGTCACATCTCGGTCCTTAATTTATATATAAATTACATTAAATTATTTTCATTAAGTAGACCTCTAGAAAATTACTTCTTTAATTTAAAAAAAAACATTCATGAATAAAAATATTGTTCTTGGGTGGGATTTTCACTCGGACTTCCATATTACCAATACGGCAAATAAAATAAGCAAGAATTTTCATAAATTTAGATAAGTAAAGAGTTGTTTAACAAGTCAACATACTTCTTTCTAGAGATCCAGCTCTTTTCTCTTCCTGTAACTTGTTTTGCTGCAGAACAAGCTGAAGCTTTGAAACCCAATCATTCAAATCATGTTCATTTTCAGCAGCAAGACAATATGATTTATGACCAGCAGTCATATGAAGCTCAAAACACAGTCTCCCTCTTTTCGTATTCTATAAAAAGTAAACATTTGTTATTAAAGCAAAAGCAAAATTAAAATACAGTTTAATTCCAATCTGTCAACATAGAGAATAACAAAAATCAATGGTAAAAATATGTTCTAATTCAAAAACAGTTACTTAGTTACTGTTGCTTTATTTAATGACACCATGCTCATTTTTTTATTGTTTTAAACTGTAGTCCATTCCATGAATCAAGAGAATTAATGTAAACGAAAAAGTCACATGATAGTTGTGAGGGAAAGCCTATATGCTCAAATTCGGATTTTACAAAACAACAGAGAAGGTTCCCAATGGTTTACATAAATTTAATTCTCTAGATTCATAGAATGGACTATAAAAATAGTTTAAAACATTATGATATATATTTCAAATTATTAATCATTGTGAATAACAAAGTGAAAACCATTCAATAAACTGTTTCTATAAGTAACTAAGAAACAAATTTCAACAACTCAAATTTATGAAAAATTGAATCTCAAAAAAATAAAAAAATGTGACTTAAGTGTCCTATAACTCCAGGCTACAGAATTGTAAAAATTGTTTTAGGCATAGCAAAACCTATTGGTAGAAACTCTTGATCTCATCCCCCTCTATTGATCATTGAGCTTTGAAGGAATCAAACTGGCTTTCACAAAATTTTTGTTTTTCTTAGTAACCCCCTAAAATTTAAAATAGATATGTTTTTAAAAAACATCTTTCCCAAAAACATTACATGAGACCCTCATATTAAAAAAATCTGCAAAAGTATAATTTTTAATATCTTAAGAGTCCCCCACAAAAAAAATTATTTCTTCCAAAAAGCGGACCTACTAACAGACCCTCTTGTCAAAGAAATTGAAAAAGATCATCTTTTTAACATTAGAGCACTACTCCCCCCCCCCCCCCCCACACCATTCATCAAAATTCAAAATAAATGTATTGGATAAAGGTTTCATTTCTGGGTGAAACATTTCCGCTTTATCTTCCCGATTTATTACTTTTTCTGTATTTTTCACTTAGTTTCTTAATAAATATATAATAATTTTTTGTATAGATAATTTTCATTATAATATTTCGTTATTAAAAAAAAATTATATCCTATATTAAATCTTCAGTTCCTAATGCACCCTTCAAAGATTTGTATTAAATTGGCAAATTTCTTTATCTTATAACTTCAAAGATTTAAAAACTCTCTTCAATAGCTATAGAACATGCCACAGCCTGTACAAGCCAATAGACTATTCTAGAGATAGATAATAACTTTCCAAAATATGTCACCATCATGTTTTCAAGTGTCATCAGAGGAGCTTGTTGATTTTCAGTCTCTGTGTCAAACGAAATGCATATACTCACTTTTTTTGTTTTCTTTTAATACTAAAATAGTTATTAGTTCTAAACAGATAAAAAATATCGAGGAAAACATAAAATACTTGTCTCACACATAAACCAACAAAACCCTGTAGGGTGGACTAGAACTAGGACCTTAGTACTTTGGCCTTTTATCATTGTTGCTAATTCTTGAGAATATCGCTTTTGTTAACATTTTTAGGATTCTGTTACCTGATATCATTTCCCTTTTGAATTCTAGCATAAATATCGACTACCTGGAAATAATTCTATTACATATATAGGCAGCAGAGCGATACCTACAATAAATAGGTGGCTCAAAGCATGAGATCAGACTGTTTTTTTTTTTAATCTAAAAACATCTTCACTAATGTGAAAACCATAATTTACCTCCAAAATAACAAATTTGCCAAATTAAGACAATTTCCATACTTAGCCAAAATTTCAAGAAATATGGAGTAAGCCTCACACACAACACAGTCACTATTGGCATGAATATAGCAGCTCTACAGTGAATTTTTATGTTTTTTTAATAATTATTGTTGTTATTATTAGTATACTAAGGTTTTTAAAATTTTTTAGTGTTTTGAAACAACTTTTTATAGTAATTGAATAAAAAAAAATCTGGTGCGTGCGCGCAACACACAACTTTCACTTACCAACTTACTTAGATTACAAATTGACGTAAATATCATTTTCCAAAGCCACACATTTTTCTACATTCATATCTTATTTTTGTTAATCGCTAAAGCCGTTTTTGAGTAAATAAAAAAAAACCCGTGAAAATGATACAAAATTTATTAAGTAAAGTCCCCCCTCCAGTTAATCAATTTTGATAAAATGTTGGTTATCACATCTTTGGCATATAAATACATCAAATACCAAGTTTGATCAAAATCGTTAAAACCGTTTTTGAGTAAATAAAAAAAAACGTGAAAATGATACAAAATTTATAAAGTAAAGTCCCCCCTCCGGTTGATCAATTGTGATGAAATGTTGGTTATCACATCTTTGGCATATAAATACATCAAATACCAAGTTTGATCAAAATCGTTAAAACCGTTTTTGAGTAAATAAAAAAACACGTGAAAATGATACAAAATTTATAAAGTAAAGTCCCCCCTCCGGTTGATCAATTGTGATGAAATGTTGGTTATCACATCTTTGGCATATAAATACATCAAATACCAAGTTTGATCAAAATCGTTAAAACCGTTTTTGAGTAAATAAAAAAACACGTGAAAATGATACAAAATTTATTAAGTAAGGTCCCCCCTCCAGTTAATCAATTTTGATGAAATTTTTACAGTCATATCTCGGGCATATAAATACATCAAATACCAAGTTTGATCAAAATCGTTAAAACCGTTTTTGAGTAAATAAAAAAAACACGTGAAAATGATACAAAATTTATTAAGTAAAGTCCCCCCCTCCGGTTAATCAATTTTGATGAAATTTTTACAGTCATATCTCGGGCATATAAATAGATCAAATACTCAGTTTAATCAAAATCGTTAGAGCCGTTTTTGAGAAAATCGAAAAAAACGTAAAAAGTTATTAAATAAAGTACCCCCTCCCTTTGAGCAATTTTGATGAAATTTTTGCTGTCACATCGCGGGCATATACCTACACTAAATACCCAATTTCAGGTTCCCATGGTTTATAGTTTTTGAGCTAGTCTGTTCACACACACACACACACACACACAGACACACACACACACACACACACAGACCATTTTGCGGGACTTGGTTATTTCGACTCAGGCGGTCCCAAAACGTGTATTTCCGTTGAAAACCGGAAGTCGAAATTTTTCACGATCGCAATACTTCCACTTACTATATATTTCATATATAGGTAAGTGAAAGTAAAAAAAATTAAACATAAAGTGTTCTGTATTGTTGTTGTGCCTTAGGTAAAGTGTTGCTTCCTTACCTAATACACCCCACAGGGTTCAGTGCTGTAACAGCTGAAAGTAACCCTCCTACCACAAGGTGAACTATCAGAACAAGTTTAACAAGGCGGTGTCAGATACGACACTTATCTTAAAAATGAGTAATTTTCTCTTAATATTCATATTAACATGGTATTAATAAAGAAATACAAGTTAAATAAATTTATATATTTATAAATTTTGTAAAAAAATTATATTATGAACAAAGATTATTTTATATTTACATAAATATTTCCATGTTGTTATATTTACATGATTTATATTAGGAAAATTTGTTGGTTAAATGAATCATTTTGTTTTACTTATTCATATGATGGACAAATCACTCTTTTGTGCTACCCACAAACACTTTTCTTGCACTGAATGCATAGGTGATTCCATCTACGATTTTTTTCTCACCCACAGAAGGAACATTTTCCTGGTCATGTTGATGGAGCTGGCCTAAGATAGTATCTTAGGCGACACCAGACATAAAAAAAAAGCCAATAACAGCTTTAATTTCTGACGAATCAGTTCTACCGATGTACCATTGTGTTCACTTTTATTTTACTCCCATGCGGTCAATATCTTCAGTAGTGTATTTCACTAATAGGTCTATCGTTTCATCAGTGAAATATAGATAAAATATTTCTTACTCATTGACAAGTCCTTTTGCTCTGCCTTTAGGTCCTGGAAGATGCGAAATAATGTTTCCCCGTGGAGTGCGTGAAAACATACTTGCGACAGGTTTATCCGTCCAAATAGTTTCTAAATCTTTTCCGAGTTCAATGTTTCAAAAATCGCTCTGAAAATCTGTTTCCATAGATTCATCAGCGTCAGAATAATCTGAAAAAGCATCACCTGAGAATGAAGCATCATCTTCTAGATCGTCGTCATGTGGTAGAATTATATTCTCCGTTTTACTGCATGTGTCACTTCCTTCTTCATTGGTCTCTTCAGCTTGTTGCTGTAACAATTCTTGGAGAATTTCTTCATCTGTAATGAACCGTTAGTAATCTACCACAATACCTAGCAAAACGACAACAAATAATTGATAAAGACTTTTTTATACTATACATACATAATGAAAAATGAGGAACGCATATCACAAGCCTGTGTCATAAACGACACTGGAGCAGAGGGCGCCCTAGGAATTCCTAAAATAAGGGTAAAAGTGAAGGGTAGTGACTTACTTTTTGACCTCACTGTCTCAAGGACTACTGACAAGTAGGGCATTACCTGGTCACAGCCCCATACCCCTATCTATCCCCTATCTAGGTACTGGTGCAAACGTAAACAAACACGTGTCGGATCCGACACCGCCTTGTGGTAGGAGGGTTAACTATAACTATCAAACAACTTTTTTAAAAATAAATTTTGATGCATAGCATCCCTGAAATCAAGGGGACAACAAAGTTTCAATCGAGGAAGTGATATAGGAATTGGAGAGTTAATAAAATTGACCTTAAATCTTACCATCTGACATTTTTTATCTAAAGCATGCCAAAGATAGTT
The DNA here is from genome assembly GCA_911387785.2 of Aelia acuminata. Lineage (NCBI taxonomy): Eukaryota > Metazoa > Arthropoda > Insecta > Hemiptera > Pentatomidae > Aelia > Aelia acuminata. The sequence goes on along the minus strand of OU426978.1, from coordinate 73,288,515 downwards.
AATCAATTTATCATAAGGGATCTATGGTCAGTTAAAGCAGGGATTACCCCCAAGAAAAGTCATTCAGTTTATCCAACTGATGACATTACACTTCAGAATTGAGCATGTGGAATGTGGTACTGATAGGATTGACTGGTAGGAGATTAGAAAAAAAAAAAAAAAAAGGTTCCTTTGAAACGCACTAAACAGATAGCACCAATTTTTTTTTTTTTTTTTTTTTTTTTTATGAATATCGGCTTTAAGCCAGCACATAATTTTTAAACAATGACCTCTTGCAATTAACATTGCTGTAGACAAGCTATTTCTTGTCTCAGGGATAATGTCTCTCGAAAATGAGCAAAAATTTTCAATATCCCTAGCAAAAGAAGGAGAGGCTGACAAAATGTTTGGAATATGATCACGCAAAATATTGATAACTGGAGGTCATTGTTTTTTTTGTAAATATATATTTCTAATTTAAGGTTAGGTTAGGTTTCAATGATGTTTCTAATTTAACAAATAGCTTATTGCAAAATTTAATTGTTTTAATTTTTTATTTGATAAAAATTTTCTTTTTTTTCTTTCAAATCAGAAAATTAAGAAAATTTTAAGCCTAACATAAAGCTATTTTTATAAATACCACCATAATTCTGTTACAATAACTAATTTTGTATTTACAGCAATATAGAAAGAATTACCTTTACAACTTCATTACAGAAGTCCATCACAATAGTAACTTTGGCTTCACCTTTCTTTTCATCCTTATGTAATTCTAAAATATAGGTCCCATCAACTTCACGTCTGAAAACATAACATATAATTCATTATGACAATAGAAAATATATCAAATGCCATAGCTAGGGTCCAGGATTATATGAATTTACAAATAAAAAATATGTAAATATGAATTAACTTTATTTTTTTTTAAGCCTCACAGAACCATTGTCATCAGGTAGTTTTTGTTCTATACAATTTGAAAGCAGATAAAGCAGATAATGGGTGATCAACTGCGCAGTCATTACGCCCCTTTTTACCCTGAAGATATTGCCCAAGATATTATCCTAATATATAATACGACTATTATAATTTTGTAATATTTATCATTAATTGATATGGTCTATTTATTATATTTATTTATTTATTCACTAGCTAGGGTGCCCGGCTTCGCTCCGGTAGTTGTGTGGTAGCTTTAATACCAGAAAAACTTTAAAATTAAAGGAAATATAGAACAAAATTAGCACCGTCTTGAAAATTCGGTTTTAACTTGGTATCAATATTCTGCAGACTTGAGATCTGAAGAGCCCATCCAAATAAGGAACCCTGTATAATTTACTGGGGGTTGAAAATGGTAAATGAACAATTAATTCTGCTGCAACCTTGTGGAGTTATGCATCTTTTTGGTGGTTTCTGTGATTCTGAATCCTATAAGCCCATTCCAAGTAGTCAGAAGATAATAAGTTATTAGATTATTGTTGAAAAATCTGGTATCTCAGTTAAAAAAATTATATTTCGAGTAAAACTTAATCACTGACTACTATGATGGTCCTATTTGATCCAGAAATATAGAAACTACCGAAGATTCATAGAAACTTTTTTTTAAGACCTTTCTTACATTTCAACCTCCCTTAAGATATCCCCCCCGTAATTTGAACGGTTTCTGCATATCTCGAATCTCACTACTATTACAAAGTGAAAACCAAAATTTCTTGAAGGCACAATTTTTCATCATATTTCTATTTATCTTAAACTATGAGGGATGATAAAATCTTGAATGCTGTTATTGGAGTTAGTCGTTTTGTCAACTGGAATGCTCATCATACGTAGTAACCAAACCAACTTCTTTTTCATAAACACAATAGGAATACTTAGGTCGCGATACTTAGGTGCAGGACCCTCCCACCTCCCCCGTCCTCCGCCCTCGGCTAGACAGCAATTTCGTACCTCGAAAGCATACAAGTTGCACGGGAGCGGAGTCTTAGGCAGTATAAAAATTTCTAATTAAATCGAAATAGTAAAAAGGAGTAATTTAATCGAAATAATAATAAAATTTAAAAAAAATAAATTAAAATCTAGCGTAGTCCTCGGCTCCAAGGGTAGAAGCTATTAAACTGCCAGAAATAAATGGATACCAGCTTACACCCTCTAAAGAAGTAAAACACTTGGGTGTAACACTGGAACATAAACTAAGCTGGACAAAACATGTTGAAATAACGACAAACAAAGCCCTAAAATGCCTATGGGCTTGTAAAAGAGCTATAGGCAGGAAATGGGGATTAAAACCCAAAATGGTCTATTGGCTATATCTAACTGCAATAAGACCAATGGTTCTATACTCAGCCCTGCTTTGGTGGCACAAAGCGAATAGGGGAAAACACAAAATCCTGCTAAGCAAACTATAGAGGCTTGCATGCCTCATGATAACAGGAGCAATGAAAAGTACTCCAACAGCTGCTATGGAAGTGATGCTAAATCTAGCACCACTGCAGATAGAAGTGGAGATTCAAGCTATGAAATCCTCATATAGGATTGTAAAACAAAACAACTCACCTAGAATAAATTCTAGAGTTGGCCATTGGGAAATATACGGGAAAATCGAGAAAGATCAAGTGCTGTCCATGCATTCTGACCTACAAATTCGTGAAATCTGTACCTCGGAGCTGCTGGCGGAAAATACAAAAAATAAATACATTACCATCTTTACAGATAGCCAAGCAGCTATAGGGGCACTAAACAACAATGTCATTAAATCACAGATTGTCAAAGACTGCAAAATCTCGCTCAACAAACTAGCGGAAAGCAATAGAGTCGAAGTGGAATGGGTGCCCGGACATTCCGGCATCCAAGGAAATGAAAAAGCAGATGGCCTTGCAAGAGAAGGCTCAGCAAAAAGACCAATGACCCCTGAACCAGTAATTGGCATAAGTCTAAGCTATGCCAAAAGAAGGATAGGGGAGATATATGGTGCAATTAAAAAACAAAATTGGAATGATAAAACACAGTTTCACTCCAAATTCTTTTTAAAAGGCTACTCTGCCAAAAGAAGTGACATTCTACTGAATTTGGACAGGAAAGCACTCAAGAAAGTTACAGCGATCTATACAGGACACTAAACTCAACAAACATATGCACAGACTTAAACTCGCAGACTCACCTATCTGCAGATTCTGTGGCAAGGAGGATGAGACTTATCATATTATAAGCTGGTGTGAACGACTTGTTAGGCTAAGATTCAGCATCTTTGGCGAGGTAAACTTACCTGACCCAAGTACTAACGAACTGGTCAACCCAACAAGTTTGCTAAAATTTACTGATGCACTAAAAATAGACTTTTAGAAATCAGGTAAAATCAGGCACACAATAGACCCAAGAGGTCGCGGTGCATAGTGCCAGTGGAAAAAAAAAAAGGGTAGAAGCTAACTAATCGGTGATGGAAATTGGATGAGGCCAAAAATAGGGGGGTAGGTGCGGGAATAATATTAAAAATCGGTGTAACCGCTCTGACCCACCCCCTTAACCCTATTTTCGGGCTTGAGTTATCATACCTAGAAAGCATACGAATTGAACGGGAACGGAGTCTTAGGCTGTATAAAAATTGCTAATTAGATCAAAAGAGTAAAAAGGACTACTTGAATCTTAATAATAAAAAAAAAAAAAAAAAAAAAAAAAAAAAAAAAAAAAAAAAAAAATCGAGCTTAGCCACGGCTCTAAGGGTAGATAGAAGCTAATTATCGGTGATGGAAAGTGGATGAGGCCAAAAATAGGGGGTAGGTGCAGTCTAAGAGGGGTAATACCCCTATAATTAGTCTAACTGTAAGAGTAGAAAGGACTAATTAGACCGAAATATTAAAAAAAAAAAAAAAAAAAAAAAAATCGAGCGTAGCCGCGGCTCTAAAGGTAGAAGCTAATTATCGGTGATGGAAATTGGATGAGGCCAAAAATAGGGGGTAGGTGCGGGAATAATATTAAAAATCGGTGTGACCGCTCTTACCCACCCCCTTAACCCTAATTTATGGGTTGATTTATCATACCTCAAAAGCATACCAATTGAACGAGAGCGGAGTGTTAGGCAGTATAAAAATTGCCAATTAGATCGAAAGAGTAGAAAGGACTAATTAGATCGAAATATTAAAAAAAAAAAAAAAAAAAAAAAAAATCGAGCACCTACCCCCTATTTTTGGCCTCATCCAATTTCCATGACCGATAATTAGCTTCTACCCTTAGAGCCGTGGCTACGCTCGATTTTTTTTTTTTTTTTATTATTAAGATTCAAGTAGTCCTTTTTACTCTTTCGATCTAATTGGCAATTTTTATACTGCCTAACACTCCGCTCTCGTTCAATTTGTATGCTTTCGAGGTATGATAACTCAAGCCATAAATTAGGGTTAAGGGGGTGGGTAAGAGCGGTTACACCGATTTTTAATATTATTCCCGCACCTACCCCCCTATTTTTGGCCTCATCCAATTTCCATCACCGATATTTAGCCTCTACCCTTGGAGCCGAGGACTACGCTCGATTTTAATTTATTTTTTTTAAATTTTATTAATATTTCGATTTAATTACTCCTTTTTACTATTTCGATTTAATTAGAAATTTTTATTTCTACGCGACTTTTTATTTTCGATTTATATTTAGTCAATTCATCTCTTTTTTTATGTCTAATTTTATTCGCTCACTGTACTACTAAGAAATGTTCACTCATATTGCATTAAATTTACTTAAGTATATATTATACATAGATTAAATGTAACGTGCTGATCATACATTAGCCTTCTCATGAGAAAACTAATTTTTTAAGGAATCCAGTTGGTTTTCTAATTGATTGCTGAGATGTAAAGTACTTATTTTATTTTTAAACACAAACTAATTATTTTCTCTTAATTTTTTAGTAATTTAAAAAGAACAGCTGAAAAAATATAGAACGATTACCTACATACTGAATGAATGGACAATGAACATTGAGTGAAACGCACCCTAGCGCTTCCTGGTAGCCTGGAGCTCGAACTAAAGTTTTCATTCATAAACTCGTATCTCAATCTCAGAGAGGCTAATTAAATGGTGCGAGAGGCTTAAAATTCCAGTCCTTTTCTCTTCAATTTTACACTCTTAAGAGAAAAACGGAAACCTTCTTCTCCGTAAGGGATCATATGGCTAAACGAAGACATAACTTCCTTAATCCTACGTGGAGTCGTTTTTGAGCCTTTTCGGCACGCACATTGTACACTTTGCTTTATAATATATATTGATTATATTTTTGTAAATATGGAAATCTCCCTCAACAGCTTTATAATGCTATCCGCAGCCTTGGGTGAAACTTTCAATGCCTCGCAAATGTTGCGTTGTATATTTAGTTTTGTGAATTCGCCTCCGTATCTACTGCAATCTTCTATGATACGTTTAACTGTAAGAGGGGTTTTGCAGATTTCCCATTCTGGTTGGCGTTCTTTAGTAATAAGGTGAACATGGGTGAGGTTTGTATGATCTATCCTAAGCCTTGTCAGTACTACCTCTTCTCTTCGGTTCCCTCACAGGGAGCTAATCCATTCTCTCGTTGTAGGCTTAATGGATCTGAGCTTATTAGTGAGAGGGATTTCAGACCACATGGACTTCCAGTTGCTCCTTACTCTCTTCTTGTACCATGCTTTCATTTCTTTCCCTTCATATATTTGCAGTGATGGGCCCATCATTATTTCTGCTTCCTTTGCTGCCCTGTCTGCTGTTTCATTACCTAGAATTCTGGTATGTGATGGCACCCATAAAAAGCTTACCGATTTGTTATTGTCATGTAAAATGTTGAGATAATTATTGATTTTTTTAATTGTTTGACCATCTCCAGTATGTTTTTGAAAGGCGTATAGGGCTGATAATGAGCCGGAACATATTAAAATATTATTTGTGTTAATGTCAATAGAAAGATGGAGAGCAGTTGCAATTGCTTGCATTTCTGTAGTAAATATTGATGTGAAAGGAGGCAATTTCTGTTTTTTTATTGTAGATGTTTGAACTACTGCGTAGCCAACATTCTCATTACTTTTAGAGCCATCTGTATAAATAATTTCTAACTGGTTGTATTTATCCATGATAAATGAATCAAAGGTCCGTGTACGTGGAGGAATATTTCTTAATGAGAGGTCTATTTTTGGTGGAGGGTTTGTCCAGATCTGCTTATGTAAATCGTAGTCCGTGAGATCTACAGATACACTGTGGATTTCACTTATAATTTCTCTGAATCTAAGTGCTAGCGGTGAAGGGCTTCTTGGTTTTGAGTTATATAACTGAATATGTTGGGGATAAAAAATGTGGTTGTATGCAGGATGGTTAGGCTGTAGTTTTAATTTGACAAGATACGAAGAGATCAGCTCCTGACGGCGAAAAACAAGAGGTGGCATGGAAGCTTCTACGCAGAGGCTAGTTATGGGACTGGTCCGAAATACTCCAGTGGCGAGTGTTATGCCCGTATGATGAACTGTATCCAGGAGTAGCAGATGATTTGCCTTCGCTGATGAATAAACTGCGCAACCATAATCAATCTTAGATCAGACAAGGCTTGCGTATATCATAAGCATACTTTTGCGATCGGCACCCCAGGATGTCCTAGCGAGCACCTTCATTAATCTGAGGCGGCTGGAACATTGCTCGCGTGTATATCTGATGTGGTTCAGCCAAGTGAGTTTCTTGTCTAAAACAAGACCAAGAAATTTAACGTCTTCCGTAAATCTCAATTGCTCACCGTACATGTAAAGCTCTGGGTATTCGGTAGGATTTCTTTTACTAGTCTTTTACTTTTCCCAGTCGAGAAACGGAAATTTTTATTATCAGCCCAGAATTGAAGGTTGCGGATGAGATCCTGGAGGGTTCTCTTCATCCAATTACTATTCCTGAATCGCAGTAGAATGGAAAGGTCATCAACATACAGAAATGCTTTGATCGGACGGGGAATTACGTTGACGATTGTATTAATAGCTATTGCAAATAGCGTGCAGCTTAGTACACTTCCTTGGGGTATGCCGTTTGCTGTTGTCTTGGAAGCTGAGACAGATCGTCCTATTCTTACTCTTATGTACCTCATTTGTAAGAAGCTTTTCAGAAAATTTATAAGGCGTCCACGAAAACCCCATGTAAGCATGTTATGAAGAATGACAGTCCTATTGATGGTGTCATACGCTTTTTCTAAATCAAAGAAAACTCCCACTGCTTCTTTTTGTTCTATAAATGTGTTTAGCACTTCGGCCTCCATTATTACTAACTCGTCTAGTGTAGATCTGCCTTTGCGGAAACCGCATTGAATATCCGTTAAGATGTTGTATTTTTCTAATATCCACACAAGTCTTTTATTTATAAGTTTTTCTAGTAGTTTTGACAGACAACTAGTTAACGATATGGGTCTGTAACTGTTTATTAAATGTTTATCATTACCAGGTTTTAGAGCTGGGACGATGATTGACTCTCTCCAAGCTGCATGATAATATGAGGCTTCCCAAATTCTATTATATATTGATAGTAATGCGCTTTTTGCTGTTGATGGCAGATTTTTAGTCATTAAATTATGGATTTCATCTTTGCCTGGGGCTGAAGGTTTTAATTCATGAATGGCTGATTGTAGTTCCCAAGAGGTGAATGGGCAATTGTATTGCTGCTGGAGATGTTCTTCGTGCCCAGTGTTTCCATCACATTCCTGAACATTGCTGTCATCCTGGTGAGGTACTGTTTGGTTGTTGGAAATACTTGCATAATGATTTACAAAAGCTTCGGCTATTGTTTGTGTATCGGTAAGTATATTTCCTTGTAGGTTTATTACATGTGTTTCGGGATTATATTTGCCTGCAATGCTATGGATTTTCTGCCAGATCTTTTTGACAGGAGTGTGGATATTTATGGACTCGACATACGATATCCAAGATGCTTTCTTCTTGGTTTTAATAATGTTTCGAGTGATTGCTTTTTTTTTCTTATATTTTATTAGATTTTCTGTTGTGGGGTTTTGCTGAAATTTTTTTAGGGCTCTATTTTTTACTCTTAGAGCTGTTCGACAGTCCTCGTCAAAACAGGGAGCGTGGTTGGGTTTAGGGAGGCCTTTGGATTTTGGGATGGTATTAATGGCAGAGTCTATTATTTTTTAAGTAAGAAACTCTATTGCTTCGTCTATATGGTCTGGCAAGTCTTTTATTTTTATAGTGCTTTTAAAGTCTTCCCGATTTGCTTTTTCGACAATCCATCTGGGTTGGCGGGTCAATTTGGGTAACTCATGATTAAAGTTCAATTTAATAGGGAAATGGTCACTTCCATACTGGTTTTGGCATACTTCCCAAGACAAGTGATTCGTTAGTGTAGGTGAGGAGAAGGCTAAGTCAATAGCCGAAAGTGTTCCGGTTCTGGGACATAGATGAGTCATATCTCCTGTGTTAAGTACTAAAGTATCAGTAGTATCTATGACTCTTCTGATAACTTTTCCTTTCGGATTGTTAAGCCCGTTATGACTCCAGGAGCTGTGGGATCCATTCATATCCCCTACAATAATATAAGGGCATGGAAGACTATTGATAAGTTGTAGCAGCGCAATCTCGTTTATGGGTTCGGTAGGAGGTAAGTATATGTTGCATATGGTAATAGTAAAGGATAGTTTGACTTGGATAACTACAGCTTGTAGTGGAGTGTCTATGGGCAGTTCTCGAGCGAAGAGGTGCCTCCTAACTGCTGTAGCGACTCCTCCATGAGCCCTTTCTCCTTGCTCTAGCTCCTTGTCTTTGCGGTAAACTGTGAAATGAGGCATCGCCAGATCTATGTTCGGGGTCAGCTTGGTTTCCTGAAGTCAGACGACGGCGGGGTCGGTATTCTTCAGTAGAACTTTCATTTCAGCATGCTGCGTACGAATGCCATTACAATTCCATGATATAATGGGCATGTTAAGTATTTATGAAAACTTAAAGAATTTTTATATTATAAAAATTTGGTTTTATGCTTGTTTCTTTTTCTAGAAGTTTATGTTTTTACTTTTGAAATTTAAACACGATAACTTTTATTTAATTATTCATTTCTAAATAACTAAACTCTCTAAACATTCTAATTTACCAAGTTTTATCATGTACTTACAACGTGGTTTTTCTTTTCCTGTAGTGTTTTTCTTGTAATAACACTTGTGTCATCTGCTCACGCAACCCAGAGCATGTTTCCAGGGTTTTTTCACTATAAATCTCTTCATTTGGTTGAATTTAAGCATTTTTTCACTCTTTATGGTTATCCTCCCGACAGGTTACCCTATCGTGGTCATAGCCCAGCGCAATCGCTAAGTTTTTTCCTCCATATATTTTTTTTCTCGTTTTAAGCACTTTTAACTATTTAGTTATGTTCAATTACCTCTAAAACTAGCTCTATTCACTATTTTTTATTTTAACAGTACTTATAATTATTATTTTTCTTCATCCTGTTGCCCTCCGTCGGCTTACCACCATATTGGCTAAACTGCTAGCCTTTTCCGGAGACCTCTTCTCCTCCAACACCAGGAAGTCTTTCAGCATCGCAATTTTCCAAGCACCTGGTGCGAATGCTGTGTTCGACGCTGACGTCGTCTCTTCCTGTCTACTCTTCACGCTGTCTGCTAGCCTGCAGGCGAACCGACTTCGCAGCCGTCAGGACCAGCGCACTTCCAGAGTGGGCAACTTTGTGCTGGTATCACTCATCGTAACTATATCAACTAATAATGTTCCTTTTATTACTAAATTAGTATCTATTCCATTTGTTTGCTGACCAGCTAATTTCAATATTGTAATTTAGAAGTTAGATTATGTTTTCTTGCAGATTTAAGATTATTTTTTTGTAATTAGATTTATTTTATGTGTATTCAACAACTAGTTTTTGTGTTCGGAACATTTATTTTTTTTATAACTTTCATGCACAATTGTAAGCGGATCTGGGGAACCCTGCAGAACTGGCAGATAGCTGTGACACAAAATTTGTTATCCAGTCTTCCATCAGCAGTTTGCACCTTCCAGCGCAGGACACAGCATCTCCAGCTGGCTTCCGCTAAACATCTTGCTAGTCCTCAGGGGTGCAGTGGCAAATGTCCGGCTTTCTGTCAGGTGAGTGCCAGTTTCATTAACCCTAGGTAAGGTCACCCCTCCCCTTGGCTCAGTCTTACAATTAATTTTATTACAGTTCTCAACAGTGTTGGGTCCTTCCCCAGTTTTGGCCGATTCACTGTCTTGATTGCAGCAACTTGTGGTCACTGTGGGATTGCGGCAGAAGAACAGCTACCCATTTATATTATATTTTTTATTTTCTCTTATTGTAATAAACTGCAGTATTTTTATTTTATTTTTTAGTTTTGTTTTGTTCGCATTGGTCCTCCATTATATCTTCCAGAGGTGGTATTCCATCCTTGTTGTCTTCTCAATATCAGCATGGCCAGAACAATAGCTCAGTTTCGATCAAACGTGAGCACAGCTCAGACCAAACTTTCATCTATTTCGACCAAGGCACAGGCTGTGCCTCCACAGCCTTCTGGGTCAAAGGAAAGAGCACTCACCCTGTTAGCTCTGTTAGAAACTACGTACTCTTCTGTCATGCCTACCATTGAAGGTTGCATGTATACAGAAGTTTCTACTCCAGATTTAACTGAATCCTAATATCAAGCAGCACTCCAGGAGTTAGATTCCCTGTACACGCAAGTTTTTGAGATTTTGCACCCTTTGACTTTAACTTTGACATCAGCTACTGGAGATCAGTCTAGTCTTCGACCCTTCCATGGCTTTTCTATAAATGGATCAGTAGTAGTGCTCAGGACAACTCACTTGCCAATATGCCTAGGTTGAGTGTGCCAAGGTTTAGTGGGATTCCTCATGACTGGGAACAGTTTAATTCCAGACTTGTATCCCTCATTGGATCAAATAACAGTTTGAATGCAGTTCAGAAATTTCAATACCTGTTAGATGCCTTAGATGACACATCTAAAAGACTTATATCCCATCTTTCTTTGTCTGAGGTCAATTACAACCTAGCTTTTGAATTGTTAAAAGAGAAATACGATAATCCTTTGCGAGTTATTACTCATCATGCTACTCAGCTATTGAATCTGCCTAATGTCAGTGAAAATAATCATGAAACTACGAGGGTGAATCAAATATAAACGAGACTTTTCGCCCTTCAGGCACAATAGTGGAGGGAGAACGTTCCCGCTTTGTTTGTAGTTGGGTAGGTTTGTCAGGAGTAGGGGAAGCACATGGGCTCGCCTCCTCGACCCTCTCAGTGTCCACCGTGACGATGTTGGAGCAAGAGGTACCTCCGTCAATTGCGCAACGTGTTTTAATCAAGTTTCTCGCCGCAAAAGGCGTAAAACTGGCCGAAATCTTGAGGAGATTGTCTGCCCAATGCGGGGAAGAGACACTGTCGCGAGCCAGAGTGTTTGCATGGCATAAACAGTTCGTGGAGGGTCGCGATCGTGTTGAAAATCAGAGCCATGACCGCAGACCTCGCACCGGCATTACAGCGAACAACATCAGCAGTGTTCGACGGCTTATTGAAGGCTTATTTTTTGCACGAGCGCAGGACAATTAATGCGGCCTACTACTGTGACGTTTTGAGTGAGGTCCAACTTGCATATCGCCACAAAAGACGAGACCTATCGATCAGGGAAGTGGTTCTTCTCCATGAAAATGCTCGCCCCCATACAGCAGCCTTGACTTGGGAAAAATTGGAGCAACTGGGGTGGGAAACATTGGAACACCCTCCTTACAGTCCAGACTTGTCACCCTGTGACTTTCATGTGTTTGGTCCTCTCAAGGAAGCTTTGGGAGGCCAAAGATTCAATAGTGATGCTGAGGTTGAAGCCTACTTGCGCAATTGGCTGTAGACACGACCTGCATCTTTCTACGTGGAAGGAATTGGAAAGCTGCCTATCCGCTGGGAAAAATGTGTTTCCAAATCAGGAGATTATGTAGAAAAATAAACTATATTCTTTTTTGCGTTTAAAATAAAAATAAATTAAAAAAAAAAAAGTCTCGTTTATATTTGATTCACCCTCCTATTCCTGCCTTCTTAGATTGTTTAAATGTCCACTTTCGTGCCATCCAGGCTATGGAGAATGTAAACGCATATGAAACCTTCTTGCTTACCTCCTTTCCAAATTCGATATAAAACTATTAGCAAGTTTTGAAAATAGTTCCCAGTCTGGCAGATCCTTTCCTAGTTTAGATGCGGTTTGCAAATTTTTGAACCAGAAGAGGTTGCATTGGGAGAACACGGAATTGTACCAACCTAAAGAACAAGCAAGTTCGTCATCAAGTCCTCACAATGCTCGATCAAAACAAAGGGGTAGGACAGGAGCATTGGTCGCTTCCTCACCTGATGGTGTCTTTTCACGTTCTAATTACTCTTGTCAATGTTGCCATAAGGGCTCACACCCCTTGTATTCTTGTAAGGTTTTCATATCCACGACGATACCAGGTCGCAATAAATGGATATCTGATCAAAGACGTTGTTACAATTGTCTCGGTTCTCACTTTGTTTCTCTATGTAAAAGTCAACAGAGATGTAGGGTTTGCTCCAAAAAACATCATACGTTGCTGCATGAAGAATCTACCACAGCTAGAAAGTTACCAGAGTCCAAGCCGGAAAGCCCTTCTCATTCTCCACCTTCCGCCTCAGCAATGTGTGCTGCATCTAGTAATAATGGAGTCTGCGTTTTGTTGGCCACAGTTTTGGTTAAATTGGAAGTTCCTAACGCATTCTGCAATCCTGTGGTTAGAGCAGTAATTGATACTGCAGCGGCAGCTTAATTTGTATCTCAGGCTACTGTAGATAGATTAGATGTTTCTGTCATCAAAGCTATTACTCCTGAAGGAGGTCTAGGTAGGCAAACATGTACCAGGTGTGTAAATATGAAACCGGAATTCGCCAACGATAGGAGTTAGCAGTCAATATAATCTTCTAACTAATCCATCAGTGGTGTTATCTGCTTTTGCCTACATGTAATAAAGAGATCCAATTGATACCAACATCAGTTTCATTCTATAACCGTGTTTTTAGTGGCGTTGAACATGTCGACTTTTGTGCCAACAAAAAAGCGTTTGTAGGACAATTATTACATGTGACACCGTCTCCATTTGTTTGAAAGGCATGGAAAAGATCCAGAAGGTCGGGAAATGGGTATCTCACCAACTGAATGACAGGCAGCAGGAAGCTCGAAAAACCTCATGGCAAATGCTGCTCGCCAGGTACAGAAAAAAGTCATTTCTTCATCAAATTGTGACTGGTGATGAAAAGTGAATTTACTTCGAGAATCCTCAGTGTAAAAAATCCTGGGTAACTCCTGGTGAACCATCGGCATCGCTTGGGGAGGAAGAAAATGCTCTGTGTCTGGTGTGATCAGATAGGTGTTACCTACTATGATTTGCTGAAACCTGGGGAAACTGTTAATACGGAACGCTACCTACAACAGATGATAAATTTGAATACAGATTTGCGCCAAAAAGTCCCAAATATTAAGAAATGACACACAAAGTGATCTTGCTCCATGACAATGCCCCATCACATTCGTCTAAACGGACCAAGGAAACGATCCAAGTGTTTGGTTGGTAAATTCTTCCTCATGCGGCTTATTCACCAGATTTGGCCCCATCCGATTACCACCTATTTGCATCGATGGGACACGCACTAGCTGAGCAGCGCTTCACTTCTTATGAAAATGTACGAAATTGGTTAAGTGATTGGTTTGACTCAGAAGAGGAAGCATTATTTTGGCGGGGAATCCACAAATTGCCTGAATGATGGGAAAAATGCATAGATAGCGAAGGACAGTACTTCGAATAAAAAAGTATGTATCATTTTTACACAATCAACTCTTATTTGCTATTTGAAAATTTCAGGTTTCATATTTACACACCTTGTAATGCTAAGGCACTGTCAGTTTAAATATAAGAAATTTATATTATATTTCGCAATGATTATGTTCCAATGTTTTAAACATTAATTTTAAGGATAAACAAAAATAGAGAGAGACTATGTGGCAATTGTTTCGAAATGATAAGCATATTTTTGTTAATTTAATTGAAGTAAATATATTTATATATATATTTATGTTTGAATAAATTGAAATTATTATGTTTACTACAATATTTATTTTATTAATTTCGAATATTATATTTTCATTCAGGTGACTATATAACTCGCTAACATTGACTATTGTGCATATTAAATTATTTATGGAATGGTTATATGGAAAAATTGAGATTTTCTGATTTATATACAATTTTAATGAAAAAACTAACGATATATAATATGTTTTTGTCGTTAAAAGAAGTTCTAGTATAAGTGTTTCCTATATTCCAAAGCGCATATACCTTCATTAGTAAATAATTAATTAGTAACGATTTCAAATTCATTTTTGGTTTTATCATTGTTTTGGGACCTTTGTTTTTTTTTTGGTTCCTTTTATTTGTATTGCGCTTTGGAGTTTTAAGTATTTCGTCATTTTCTTCCTCCGGAGGATCCGTTTTTAAAACTATTTTTGGTGTTGATGTGTGGAGTCCTGATAGGGTGAAAGTAGAGGGGCGTTAGGAGGGGCTGTGGAAGTCAATAGAGGCCTGGAGAGAGGAGCTTGGAGGCGGTAGGAGAGGGGTAGGAGGGGAAATATGCGGATTAGGGAATGGCAGGGAAATTAATTCATTACTAGTGGAGCAAGAGGCTACTATCTCAGTATCGGCATTAACCATTGACTCAATAAAGTCGACTGTCTGACAACCGACTTCTATTCCGTGCCTCTATTCCTAACAGGCTCAGCATAGCTGATAGATGAGCTACCATGATTTTCCCTGTACATTCGCCTCGCGGATGCGTAAGGTACTTTATCTTTGAACTGAATAGCCTTTATCTCCTTTTCTTCAATAAAACGAGGGCATTTAAAATCTAAACTGGGGTGATTTTGTTTACAATTCACACAACTTGGTATGATCGTGTCGCACGGTGTATCTGGGTGGGCAGGCTTGGCACAGAATTCACAAATGGGCTCTTTAGAGCATGTGTTTGAAAAATGTCCTATTTTTAAACATTTTCAACAACTTACAGGATTAGGGAGATACATTTTAATTTTAATTTTATAAAACCCTATATTGATATCTTCAGGGAGAGTGGGGAGTGAGAATGTTAGTATGTATAAATTAGTTTTCCTTTCATTTCCTGCCTTTCTAGAGACAATCCTTTCAATTTCTTTGACATTTTGGTCTTTCAATTCTTCTAAAATTTCCTGTTCATCTAAATTATTTAAATCAGGACAAAAAATAACTCCCTTACTTAAATTTAATTTCTCATAGGTTTTGACCCGAATTTTAATTTCTCCAAAATTTGTTAGTTTTAATAGTTTTTCTGATTGATAGATAGTATTAGTCTCTATTAGGATGGTACCATTTTTCAATTTTTTTCTATTCTTAGGCTCATCGCATAAGCTTTTTATGGTTTTATGTATTAAAAAAGGGGAGAGATTCTTTAAATCTCCCTCTCCTTCCCTTTCAATAATTAAAAATCTATTTTTATTAGGGGATAATCTAGATTCATTACAGGTACTACTCTTACTAAAATCACTTCTGTTACGATCTATAGGCTGTAATTCAGCAGACCTATTCATAATTGATAGGTTGAAAAATATACCCTACACTTTAAAATTAAATATACAAAAATATGAGAGAGAAATAAAATGATAAAAATAAAAATTACTTTTAAAACACGATACTAAAGTCCTTTGTTAAGAAAATAATAACTAATCTTATAAAGTATTTGAACAAATTTTAAATGGTAAATTAGAGTTACAAAAGGAGAATTATTTAAATAAACTAAAACTAAACACTTATCTGCTGGGCAAGAGCTAACTTGCCCAGGTAATACAATATTGAGGAGCTCACGATGTTTACGCTTCACCGTCTTCTTTCGTCAGGGGACAGTATTAATGTTTTGACCAGCACTTGCAATAATTTAAGTTTTGAAAATTGCTTAGCTTACAGAGATCACGGGTATATAGCACAATCACTGTTGGTTAACTTCCTGGAAAGCCAACGCAACAAACAAAGCCAACAATATAAACAATACCGACACAACAAACAAGACTGACACTTCAAAGTATTCCAGACTAATCCTATACCCATTTAATATATGTTCCTAGCGAGCTTTAATATAAAATCACTGTTCACTAAGGTTCCTGTTGAAGAAACCAAATCCATCAGGGAAGTTATCGAAATTATAAAACAAACCACCAATATAAACAAAATAGATGGATACATACTTAGCAAAAACTGGCACCCTGCATACATCACATACTATGCCACCTCCGACCAATGGAAACTTAGACTCCAACCGCAACGGAAATGTATAAGATACTGAAAACCTTCTCCTATCTCTTTCATATACCAGCCCTGAAGAAGCTCACAGCATGGTGGGTGAAAGCTTTGCGATTGTTAGCAATGTTACGTACTCAAACCCTGATGAATGTCAAATGAATGTCTAAAATATAAGTATAATTGTCTATTGAGATAATTTGGGTGAATGACAGGTTAGCTTAATAAGAAGCGAGGGCTGACCCATTTGGGCTGTCACAATGGCAGAGGAATTTAATAGTTCATGGAGAACCTAGCCAGGATATACTCACAATTTTTTACGGTAAGTCGTTCTGGTCTAATTACCTCAAACAGTTAAATGCTGAGGCTAGCGTTAATGGGTCGTCCCCAAGGGATAAAGCAGTAGCCCTAACTGTAGCGAAGCTCTGGATGTCCTTCCAAGATTGTCTATGCAGACGATCCCTGTGATTTTAACATGTTAGTAAGCTGGCTACAGACATGGTTTGGCCATGCTCACCTTGAAATAGGAATGCCAGTCAAGGCTAATGAGTTAAAACAAAGCATCTAAAACTATTTTTGTTCGAGTAGAAATTTTGCTGAAGTGTTTAGCTGCCCGAGTGTTTGACAAAGGTCAGCAGGACTTATAAATACTTGGAAATTCAGAGAGCTCTATCCACAGCATTGGAGTATAAAGCAGCTACCAAGGCTTCTCGTGGCCCTGCATGTTTTCGGAACATGAAAATTACCGATAGCGGCGCGGAACAACAGGACTTGGAGAACAATAACAATTTAGAAGAGTCCATTTTAAAAGTTGTAAAGAGCTCGAGAGCTGTGGGGAGCTCGAACATGTTAGGAATGCCTGCAAGGGGCAGTTCACTGCTGATGCAGGGGAACTAAGGGTTGACACTGGAGAGCAACATTGAACCGACAGTCTTCAACACCCTTCCCTTGTGATCATAGCCTTTTTGGGACAGAGAAATAACAGTGTGGGCAGGGATTGCCAAACGTGTTGGAGCGCGAACCGCTTTACAATGCTCGAGCCGAACGGCGGCTCGAATCTGCCCTGGGAGGGTTGACTTTTATTTCATGGAGACCCCACAGAATAAATCTCGACCTACCCACCATGGTTAGACTATTACGTTGGTTACACCTCTAAAGTATGCCACACATGGCCAGGAAGGGATATGAACAAAAAAGAGAGCTAACAGTGTAAGTGGACGGCATTGTCAACTACGGGAGGTATGTAATGTTGGTGAAGCGAGGAAGACTATCGTCTGCCCAAGGGCAGCTGGCAAGAAAGGGCTGTCACCCTCCAGGAGGAGACTGAGGACCGTTACAAGAGAAGAAACCAAAGGATACAGTTAGGCTAAAGCTTTCTGGCCCTACAGTACTTCGACATAGACAAAAGAAGACGTTATTTTCAGAATGGACATTATGAATTTCTATGATTTTTAAATGAACATAAAATGACAATTTGTAAACATTAGAGGGGTAGAGCTGTTCTTCTTGTATAGTAAAGAATCGACAAGATTGGAGGTCACCTTAGATGAGAACATGGAACTTCTTATGAGGTATGATACAATCGTTAGCACTTGTCTCGACAGAACAATCCAGAAGAATACCAGTGTCATCCCTATTGGAGCCAATGCTAATATGAAAATTGCTATTGCTATCGTCCTTTTGTTGGCTCGGTCAACTTGCGGTGTGCCGTGCGGTTAGCCAGGAAAAACAAGCAGAATTGAGAATTGACACAGGTGATTAAGGAGAATTGACACAGAATTAACTTCATCATGTGAAGAAGGGGCTGAAAATGCTCTTTAGGAGATGGTAAGCGACAGAGTAGTGGAGCCATTTTGCAGCCCATGGTAATGGTAATGGTAATGGTAATGGCCATGAAGCCCCCATCTTTCTTTCTAAAAGACATGTTCGAACTATTTAGGAATGGCCTTCACATTGCCAGCAACTGTATGAAGTGCCATTACTACGAGAGCCAATCAGGGCGGATACAAACACAGAGACCTTATTTCTCTCTACAATCCATGAAGAAAGCAATGATTCTGCCAAAGTTAAAGAAGAACTGGAAAGCCCCCTACGTCATAAAGAAGCAGATCTATGATGTGAAATATATGATATTCAAGTCTCCAAAAGGAAAACCTGTTATGTATATGTACACATAGTATATGGGTCATTCTCACATTAGAGGGCACTTTGTGTCCCAGGCCGTCTATAGAGATTTAGAAAAGCTTAGGACACTTAAGACAACAATTTTCTAAATCCAGGCGAGTTTTAAAAGTAGACCCCATACGACTTTATTTTAATTACATATTACACGTACTTTAAACACCAGAAAAAGGTCGAAATTCATTCCCCTATCATGTCCCGAGGTCTGATTTTGCTCAAAGTACAAGTTCTGTGTCCGTGTACTAGGTCAATTTTTTTCAATTCTAATCCTTGATGATAAAAATAATTTTTATGATGTCCACAGGTTTTCTTTCATTCCCCTGTCAATTTTTAAAATTTGATTCTCCCCACAGATTTTTGGTGGGAAATTAGTAAAAAGCGTAGAGTCAGCAAGAAGGGGTCTTTCTCCGCACAAATTCAAGCTCTCCAGAAGCAAATAAGTTCTCAAGCCTGAGAGGTTATGTTTGATATTGGATAGATGATAGTTGACCGGATATATAATAAGGATGAGAATAGTCCGGGTAGGCAGTCAATAAACTACAAAATAGTATAAAACTATTTTGCAGTTTATTGACCGCTTCACCGGACTATTCTCATTCTTGTTATGTTCAATAGTTTTCATTCCCCTGTCCTGATAAATGATTTTGTAGAACTGATTTTGTTTTGGCAAGTGGCATTATTAATTTTTTTTTCCCCTCTCAACGGTTATCAAATAATAAGCCTTAAAAATTCATTCCCCTGTCTTCAAATATATCAAATACTGTACAAAATCTGTATATCAAATACGGCAGGGGAATGGAGATAGCGACGGGGGATTGAAGTTTTCGTTTCCTGCTCAACTTTTTTAAAGCATATAAAATCATATGTCCTTAACAATGTAAAATTGAGAAAAAAAAATTGTAAAGGTTTAAATAAACTGGTGAAAAAAAGAAAAAAAAACTCTTGGAAAAAATTTGTCTTATAAATTTATCACTCTTTCAGATAGTTAAAAAAAAATGCTCCCAATAAAAAACAAGTCGAGGGAGGAGGTAATTGCTAGAAAAACGGAACTTGAAAGAGTTCGTTATCAAAAGAAGAAAAATGATCCAATTCTTCGGGCAGTTTAGGTAGAGAAATAAAAGCAAAAATGAAGCGACAAAAAAATAAAGTAAAATTGATTTGTGAAATTCACTTGAAATGAAAGCAATGAGGAGAATGAATTCTAATGCATATTTGTTTAGAAAAAACATTTTAAAACGGTCGCTGATTTGATAAATTCAAACTCTCCTATTTCAACCAATAGTAAGAATTTGCAGCCTCTGCAGCAACAATAAAGACTCACTCCTCAATACTTCATACTCGTAAATAAGAATAAAGCGAAAGTGTACAAAGATAATGCTAAGTTACGCAAAGAATACATAAGTCTTAAACGAAAATATGAAAGACTCAGGAAAAAGATATATCGATAAAAAAATTCGCAAAAAAGGAATTCACCTAAATCAAAAGTGAATCAATATTTGAAGGGTGTAAGGAGCAAATAAAGAAAAAACTAGTTTTCTAGGAGACTTTGAAATTAACCCCAAAAAAAGTCAATGCCGGAAATGAAAAGAAAGTTCCGCCAAACATTTCCGGGGCTGTTGTTGAATAATTGAAAAATACTCAAAAAATATTGGCTGATGAATGGGCTGCAGTTTTTGACTATTAAAGAAGAGACTTAGTGACAAATAATAAACAGTTGCAGTTGCTTGCGATGAAGTATTGATTCATTGTGAATTTAGTGAAAATTGAAATACGCAACTGAAATCCAGGTTTTTCAGTTTAGTGGGAGTCGGCAGCAATTCATTCTTCATACGGTTGTGTTATATTTATTATAAGAAACATGAATATGCGAAGGTCAATCAACTATGTCTCTGCACTCTATCAGGACATCTTGACCATGGACATGCTGCTGTTTGGGCGCATTTGACTCCTTGACTCCTCAGTATTGGACTACGTCAAAATATCTTTACCTGCAGTGACAAAAGTTCACATTTTAACTGACAGCAGTTCCACCCAATATCGGAATAAAACCATATTTTTTTTTCTTAAGCAGGTGCTGAAAAAATATATTGTGAATTTAAAACTATCCATGTGGAATTACATGGAGGCAGGGCATGGAAAGGGCGCACCTGATGGAGTGGGTGGTTGTTTGAAGCGGACAGCAGATCGAGTTGTGTCCCAAGGAAAGGATATAATTTGCTTAAAAGATTTTGTAGATCATTCAAAAACAAAAACAAGGAACATACAAATTCTTAGACTCGGAAGAAATAGAAAAAATGAAGACATGCATTCCTCTTGGCCTTAAACCATTTAAAGGCACAATGAAAGTTCATCAAGCTGTCTTTGTGTCAATCTCCCGAAATGAGCTCCAAATAAATTCTTTGAGCTGCTTTAAATGCCCCTGTTTGGATAAATTTAAATTGGGGAAAATGAGCTTCGACAGTGATATCAACTGCTATAAAGAAATAGAGGCAACTAATTATCTATTTGAACATTATTTTGATGAAGCTTCCATTGAAATCCCAACATTAACTCCATGCCATTCCAAACAGTAGCTACTGTAATGTTGTTTTATTGTTTGTCACTGTGATGATTCTTTAATAATTTCGATATTCTAGGAAAGTGCTACAATACAAAAGAAGACAACGGATTAAGCATATCAATCGCAAGAGTATAAAACAAGAAATCTAAAACACATGTTTATTTCTGAAACTTTGTGAAACATTCTAGAACTGTCAGGAATGGTTAGAAAGTTCTCAAAGTTTCTAGACCATTCCATCGCTGATTATACTTAGACTACTGCAGTCTAAAGTTTGTCTTCAGAACCTTGGTATATGGTGAACTTAATTGGCTATATCCCTCTACCCCCTGACAATATTTCCTTGGCTCCTTCCTATATAAAACTATCCACTCCCAGCACCCTTCCTACATCTATGGCCTCCTACAATTTATGTCCTCTGTTCACTTCCTGGAAACAGGATCATACCCATCTTCACACCTCCTTTCAAAAAACCAAAAAATCGAATGACCAGCTAAATGATACATCTAGTCACTATGAAATAAATGTAATGTACCATAAATAGCAGTATCTTGTTTGAATAACTTAAAACATTATTTGATAAGTGATAAATTATATTCATAGTGGTAAATTTAATGTACCTTAAGTAGCAGTATCTTCGTTTGAACGACTTAGAACCAATGTTTGAAAACATCCTGTCACTTCCAACTTCTGGACCTTTCATTAAATAACCTTGTTTCGTAACACCATCAGATTTTCCCAAAAGATCCTGTTGTGAAAATCAGACAGTAAATGAGTGATGAAATGCTATAGAAACATAAAAAAAATCTGGCATGATGCACGCAACACACACTTTTCACTTAACAACCTTCTTAGATTAGAAATCAACGTCTATTGATAAAAATGAAAACAACAAAAAGCGACTCCACTATTCATTTACTTATTTTTGTTTGTCCCCATAATTTATAGAGTATTATAATTTATATTGCAAAACATAAAAGTTCTTAATACTTTTCGATTAATTATTGTTTATTTATTTTTCTAAGGGGCCTGAAAAAAATCCTAATTTCGTCAATAGTAGAGTTTTTATACTGCTTGCTCCATTTTTACTGCGAGTTGCTTTATGTAAACACAGCTTGAAGGTGAATTGATAGCATGTGTATTTACAGTAAACTGCTTTATATAATTTGAACTTAATTAATTTTAATTTAAATTGAATTTAAATAATTCACATATTTACTCCCTGAAGTACAATAAAATTTTTATTTTTAAATAAAAGTTTTTATTTGTGATAATACAGGAATGCAAGCATAATACTCCATCGCATCTGATTTTATAATTCTCTATTTAGTTGTTAAAAACTTTATTTAAATACGAAAACAAATAATTTCTATTGACTATGTATCTTCCAAAATACGTTGACATCTCTTTGGCATGAGCAAAACGCCTTAACTTATAAACAATGGTCTGTCATTAATGGCATACAGCACATGTGTGGGTTTGATTAAACTGAAGAGTTTAATCAAAATTATTATGGCCGTTTTTGAGAAAATTGGAAAAAAAAAACCTAAATTGAGAAAACCACTCCTAAATAATGAGCACCCTCAATTTGATTAGTTTTGATGAAATTTTTGCTGCCACATTGTGGGCATATACATACATCAAATACTCAATTTTAGGTTCTTACGGTTGATCGTTTTTGAGTTAGTTCACATGCACGCACGCACGCACGCACACACACACGCACACACACACACACACACACACACACACACACACACACACACACACACACACACACACGCACACGCACGCACGCACGCACGCACGCACACACACACACACACACACACACACACACACACACACACACACACACACACGCACGCACGCGCACGAGCACGCGCACGCACACACACACGCACACACAATTTTGCAGGAATTGGTTATTAGGGCTCAGGGAATCCACACAAAATAGTATTTCCCATACAACCATGAAGTCAAAATTTTTCAGGATCAAGATTTTTAACAATATTGTTTCACTAGTGACATTAGAAGTAATAATTACTTACATTTACTTTTAATTACTTATATATGAAATGTATAGTTAAGGGCAATACTTTCCTCTAGTATAAATATGTAGGTAAGTAACGCCATTACGCCAGTAATGCGTTATGGTCACAAGTAAAAAATACTGTTTCAAAATCTTGTTTTTTTTTTCTAAAACTTGAAATAATTAACCTCACAAACTTTCTACACAAAATATTAGGGATAAATTAATTTTTTTTTTTTTTTTATAGTTTATAGCCCAGATTTTTTTTCCCATAATCAGATAACAGGGTTTGGACTCTTGTAGACCATTTTTTACATTAACTCAAAACTTTAATATCAATATGGAATATTGATGAATAATGTGGTGAATCCAGTTTTGTTCAATCAATTAACTTAGTAGATTATTTTTTATTTTGAACTTAGTTTATACGAGAAATTCATACAGGCCATCCAAAACTATCACTGTTTTAGTCATTTCGATTATTTGTATTTAAAAAATGAATGCCAGAGAGGAATATAGAAAATTAAGAGATATAATTAAAAGGGCTTTTTAGTAACAATAAAATAAAACATACATTTTTGCTGTCAATTCCATCTCTCATCTCTAACTGTTGTTGTTTTTTCATTAAAAAAAAAAAAAAAAAAAAAAAAAAAACTGTTCCAAAGTTTCAAAACATATATCAATAAGATATTCTTTCAATGTATATCAACCATTACAATTTTTACTTACTAAACAATCGTCGGTGGGAAACATTGATGTTTTCGCTACCGATACCCCTCACTACTTGAGTCAAGCAGCGGTATATTACGATACGATTGAACCTCGTATTCCAGTCCTTGAAAGAGATTTCAAAACAGGATTGACTGTTGGCAATAACTTTTATTAATTTAATTCAAGGTGATGTTTAAAAAATGGTTGAATTGAATTCCCATATTTTTGATTCAAAATTAAAAATCCCTATTTCATTCTACCATATTTTACGCTAACAAATTTGTTATGTCGTTATGGTAAATCCTGTACCCACATTCCCCACATGATAGACACCCAGGGGAAAATACACTAAAGACCTAGTTGTTTAGTGTCCCTAACAAGTGACTAATAAGCCAATACCTCATCAACTTGATCAACATCAGTATCCACTTCATATACTTCATCCTTAAGCTCTTCATTCTTTAGTATCCTGAAAAAACAAAATAACAAATAAACCAATGGGTATAAAAATGAGGTAGCAGTTAAAAGGCAGTTATTGAACTTTAATAAGAACAAGTGCAAACAGATAAATATTAGACAGTAATTAATTAAAACTCTAAGAAGACTTTGGATACTTAAAAACAAACAATCAGTTAAACATGACCTTAACATGAACTTAATAAGTGGGCGAAATTATCCAGGGAATTTTTTGATTGAGCCATAGGTGCTCAATCAAAGGCACATTGAAACTAACATGAGATCAGTCAAAGTTGCTCTTTTATGCTCAGTGACTCTCATGAGAGATGAAGACTTTACAAGTCTTCAGTATTATGTTATCAAGTGTGAGTCATTATCCTATCAGTCATCAACATGTACTAATATCTTCCTATCAGTCTTTGACCACAAGAAAGCAATTAATATCTAGTCTTCTTTATAACTGAGTAATAGATTTTTAATAATCTCAAAAACATTCATGGTAAACCACATTCAATTTGAAATTATAGTTTTTCAATGTATTTTTGTATGCTTCTTATCTTTTGTCTTTATTCTCGTTTAAATAATTTATCAATTTTTAAATGCTTATATTTTCAGTTAATGTTATTATTAGAAATAATTAATTTATTAATCCTTTTCAATACCATTGATCTATCAAATTTTCAAAAGAGCTGATAATAAATTAATTATTTTTTCTAGAATATATAGTGTAAAATAATGAAACAGTCCCAACTAACTACTTTGTATTTTTCATACATTTTTTCGGCTTAAAGCAAAAAACACGAAAAGAATAAACAAAATACAGAAAACACCAGCCATGCTGGAGATTTTTCATTTAAATGAAACATGAGATCCAGTTTTATATGAAAGTATGCTTATTAGACTTAGAAATACCAGAATCATCAGGACAGCGGCTATTGCTGGTTGAACAGACAAAAAATTTTGTTTACCTAACTGCACCCTCCTTAAATATTTTGTTTATTGATTTTTATTATATGCTTGGACACATACATATCTATATTAACAAAATGACTGTAATATACTTTATTTTGTTGAATCAGTTTGTATATATTTTCTTAATATCTTTTAACAAGAAAAATCTGGTGCGATGCGTACAACAAGCAACTTTCACTTACCCACATATATAGAAAAGAAATCAAAGAAGTGCTTTGATAAATGTGTAAACAACCTTTAGCAACTTAACTGAATCAGCTAACAACTATTGTGAAACCTCAGTAGTTTTCAATTCATTATAATTTTTTTTTTTTTTTTTTTTTTTTTTTAAGGGGCCTAAAAAAAATCCTGATTTTATCGATAGTCGAGTTTTTTTGTAAATAGATCGAAGGAGGATCGATAGAAGGCATTTACACCTCGTAGTAAAATGAAACTTGATTTTCGAATGTTTGTCCCCTATGCCTAAGCAGATACCAACACCGATTACTGTTTGACTAAAAACACCTTATATTTCATTCAGGACTCTATTATGGAACTAAAGTTTGTTAACCAAAATATAATAATTAAAGATTATCTTGTACCATATGTTCTTTACCCAAAACATCTACTTTCAATAATTTGAGAATGAAGCGTTTTTTTATAAACATTTTATTGTTTAATAAAATCTTTTATTTTTATTTGAGCCTTTACAGCAATGCAAACAATACTCAGTGTTGTCTGAATTTATAAGTATTTATTTAGTTGTTATGAAAACTTCATTTAGTTACCATAAATGAAAAAAATTAAACAAATAATTTCCATTAAATAGGTAGTGTTCCAAAAAGCATTTAAAACAGTTAGACAACTGTTTAGCATGTGTAGTCAGCCTTTACTTATTAACAATGCGCTATTAGTAAAGGTGCGTTTTAAGTATTGTAGGTACATCATGTGACTGCTTGTTATCGTGGAAACACTGGGATAATCAGGACTACAGTGATCATCTGTTAATATTCAATTAATTAGTTTAGTATTGCATGCTAGTATGTTCTCAATGTTCTAACTTAGTTTAATACCTTATTTTATACAATAATACTGATATTATTGACAAAGACTCTATTTCTATCACTATTGCTTCACTTAGCATGTGAAATGGTTGTATATATTTTGTATAATTTTAACAGAACACTCCGGGAAGAATAAACAACTCAAAATGTATAAGTAAAGAACGGATTATATTGAATAACTTTGTTACACAACTCACAACGGTCATTGTCATCTGGCCATACCCAACTGCCACCATAGTTAATACAGGCATGACTTACTTGATATATATAATTCAATAAATACAATAATTAATTAATGCATAATTACATCAATACTCCCTCTTAATTGTGCATTAGGTACAGACAAGATTTAATCTTTTACAAAAGTCATTAAACTTAGTTGCGGTTAAGGACTTAGTCATAATGTCCCCTAGTTGTTCAGAAGATTCAATATAATTTATTTTAATTGTACCATTAGCTACCAAATCTTTTACAAAATAGTATTTTATATCAAAATGTTTTGACCTTTTGGTTTCCATTGTCCCTGAAATTTTAATTGCACCTTGATTATCCTCATAAATTTGTATTACATCATCAAAATTAAAATTTTCACATAATATTTTCTTTAAAAATAGTGTTTCTTTGATACACTCAGCTAAAGCATAATATTCTGCCTCGCAAGTACTAACAGCTACAATTGATTGCTTTTTCGATCCCCACGAGACAACATTATTATTTAATTTAATGACAAATCCTGATATACTTTTTCGGTCATTAATGTCGAATGCATAATCAGCATCGACAAATGCATGTATATTAATTGAGTTACAACCTGAATTTTTAAAACTTAAGCTAAAATTTGCGGTACATATTAGATACTTAATGACATTTTTGAGATGTTTCCAATGGGTATTTGTGTAACAATTTTGAAAGCGTCCAAAATATGAAATTGAATAACATAAATCAGGGCGAGATCCTATCATAAGGTACATTAAACTACCCAATAATTCCTTGTATGGAACATTAGGACAGTCATTAACCGGTCCTTTTTCAAGATTCAATTTAGGTTCAATAGGTACCTTTCTACCCTTAGCATTTGTCATGTTAAATTTATTAATGATTCTTTTAATTAAACCTTCTTGATTAATAATAATATTACCTTGATCATTTTTTAAAATTTGTAAACCCAGAAATTGAAATGAATTATTATTATTACCTACATCCTTACAATCTATATCAGACATAAACAAATTCTTTACAAAATCCAAATCAGATTTGGAACTGGCCACAATAAGGAAATCAACATTATTATCATTAAAATAAAGACATGGATCTACTTTAGATCTATTAAAACCAAATTTTATAAAAATTTCATTTAAGTGGTCGTTCCAAGCCTTAGGGCTTTGTTTCAAACCCTACAATGCTTTCCTTAATCTAAGCACCTTTCCACTGACACTTTTATAGCCTTCCGGTGGCTTAATAAAAACAGGTACTTTAAGATAGCACTTAAGAAACGCACTTCTCACATCGAGTTGGTCGATAATCATATTTTTCTCTGCTACAGCAGCTAGGAGCACCCGAAGGGTTGTGAAGCGGGCAACTGGAGCATAGAGGTCATCGGGCTGATTGTCGGTTTGTTGATACCCTCGCACCACAAGCCTGGCTTTCTTCTTCATATCGTCTTCCGAAGACTTCACAGTGAAGATCCATTTGCAGTCAATTATCGTCTTGTCAGGTGGTCTGTCGACTTCTTCCCATGTTTCATTAGCTTCAAGTGAATTTAATTCATCGTTGATAGCTTCATACCAACCAGGATCACTAATTGCTTCAGAATAAGTTCTAGGGACGTCACAATCATAATTAGCAGACAAGGCTAGCTCATCAAAGGCAAATGTTACAAAATCATCGAGATATTTGGGTTTAACTCTAGTTCTTGTAGGCTTTGATTTTTCTTCTTCAACATCAGGGAAACCGAGAAAGTCACTTTCTTGATCAGAATTATCCAGGGTTTCAATATTTTCTCCAACGTCATTGACCGGGGAATTAACATAATTAACAAAAAAAAAAAAAATTTTCACTCAATGACAAACACGTGACTCAATGACAAACACCTGGCCTCACTTCAAAATACCGAAATCCGACTTTACTAACAAAATCCCAAGTACATAACTCAAAATGGGTACACTGGGCCCATAACCTTTTAACAGAACACTCCGGGAAGAATAAACAACTCAAAATGTATAAGTAAAGAACGGATTATATTGGATAACTTTGTTTCACAACTCACAACGGTCATTGTCATCTGGCCATACCCAACTGCCACCATAATTAATACAGGCATGACTTACTTGATATATATAATTCAATAAATACAATAATTAATTAATGCATAATTACATCAATATATAATATGGTTTCCTAAAAAAGTTTTATATACATGTTAAGGTAATTCATTTCATTTCTTTGTTATAATTTTAACTTTATATTATATTTTAACACTTATTTTAACTGTACATACTTCAGTAAATAGATTGCATGTAAATAGTAATGTCTGCTGATTAAAAAGACCCAACTCTATCTCTCTGAGCATTGGATGGAGCTTATATCACTTAAGTTTCTTTTGTTTTTTTGAAAAAATGACAATGGTCATCAACTATGGCCATTATAGTTCTAATATCAACCATCTATTTCCGTTTATACAATTCTGTTTATTTGTTATATTTCTTACTCATTCATACCAGTTTTCTATTTGATTTTATTATTATCTCACTTAAGTTTATATACATCTGGTTATGTGATATTCTTTCACTTTCACTTTAAAATTTTAAAATCATTGGCATAATAGCCAGCTGCTCAAAAACACAGTAACTATATATCATACCTTCGGTTATAATATTGTAACGTGAAACACAAACTATATGATTGAAAAGAGTTCTAGACTTTTTGTCTGGAGTAACTTAGAAAAGTTAGAACTAGCAGTTCATGTTACATTTTCTTGATCATATGTATTTCTTCTTCAGAGTTTGACCATGTAACAGGTTTTTCAACTGCCAAGCTTTCACCCATCGTACTGTGGGTTTCTTCAGGGCCAATACAAGACTGAGAGTGGAGAGGGGGGAACAGTAACTTATAATCTTCTGTCAGGGGCAAAGTCTGTGTTCCCATTGGCCAGTGCCAGAGGGGATGTTGTCAGCTCTCTGAGATATGTTGAAATGTCTAATGTTGTTTAGTGCAGGGTACCAGTTTTTGCTAAGTCTGTATCCATCTTCTTTGTTTATATTGTTTGGTTGTTTTATAATTTCTATTGCCTCCCTAATGGATCTATAGTGGTAGTTGTCAATCCTAGCTATGGCTTTGATGTCTTCAAAGGCTATAGTGTGTTGTATATTGTGAATGTGTTCTTCTATGGCTGATTTTCAGTCTGTATTCCCTAAACTGCGGCAATATGTTCTTTCAGTCGTGTGGTGATGTTCCTTCCTGTCTGCCCTATATATTGATTACCACATGAGCAAGGGATACTGTAAAGTCCAGGTTTGTTGAGTCCAATTGATTGTTGATTGTCATTTGGATTGGGCAGGATCTGTCCGATTTTCCTGTCTGTGGTGAAAATTGTTTTAATTCGGAAGTTATGGTTTCATCTGATAATCCGTCTTTCTGAGGGCTTTCCAGAGTTTAATTTTTTCTTTTGGAATTTTTTTGGGTTCAATTATGTTCAATGCTCTGCATAAGAGTGTAGCAATGATCCCTCTCTTTTGTGATGGATGGTGGTGAGAATATGCCATTTAATTATCTGTCCATCTGGGTCAGTTGTTTTTTTTTTTTTCGGTTTCCAGACCATCCAAAAAAATAGCTAAATATTGTAAGTTTACTTGTTACCAGTGTAGAGCTTCCACACAAGATGCACACATTAGGCAGCAATTTATAGCTGGTCTTAGAAACAAAGCCATTTTGACCGAATTATTAAAAAGGCAGGAAAACATCAACCTGTCTGAATGTGTGAATCTTGCAGAAACGAAAGAAAAGTCTGCTAAGGATCATCATAATTATTAAATACGGAAGAGCTCCTTCATTAAAGAAAATACTAGAAAGAAAAGTCCAACGAGGAGGCAGACCTATTACAGGGTAAGGAAAAATTATGTAACATTGTTAGTAAAGAAAAAAATCTGAGAAAGTTTCTAGAGGAAGCTGTATCAGATGTAGCTCAGGGCGTCACTTAGCAGCTGACTGCCCATTCAAGACAGAGACATGTTTCTCATGTAAGTGAGTGGGTCACATAGCCAAGGTTTGTAGGAGGCCTAAAGGAGCCCAGAGAAGACAGATGGTGACAGATTGCAAGGAGGGAGTGGGGGCTCAGAATGTGAGGTAGGAACGGTTTCCATAGGTCAATTGAAATCTAAATTGATTCCGGAGGTATCTCCAAAACCATTGATAAGGAAGCAACGGCTATTTATTTGGCCCTACACAAATTTTTTACCTATTGCTATGGTAGGAAATTCTTATTGATAACGGACCATAAGCCGTTGATATCAATTTTTAATCCAACTAAGACCCTACCAACACTCAGTGCACACAGACTTCTAAGGTACGTCATGTTCATCCAAGGTTTCGATTATGACATCGAATACAAACCCACTAGTCAGCAGGGTAGTGCATATCTCAAGGCTTCCACTATAAGGATCAACTGAAAGGGACTGATGTATATCGTCGAGACTGAGAAAGGAATCACTATCCGGCGCCATGTGGATCAGATGAGGAGTTGGTCGAGGAGTTGTTATATCGTTATCAATATTTACTTTAAATAATTTATTTTTGAAGAGAAAAGATTTGGCTCCGCCGGGAATCGAACCCAGGTCTTCCGCGTGACATGCGCGGTATGCTAACCATTGCACTACGGAGCTCGCTTCCAAACGGTGCCAAATCCTTCCTCTTCACTGACACCTCTCCCACGATCTCCCAAATTTTGCGAGTATTTACGGGAGATGGACAATTTTTGTCCAATTTTGGGGAACTCTTGAGGTTCGTCAATTTTTAAATTAATATATAATAATTTGTTTTTAAATTATTTTAAATAATTTATTTTTGAAGAGAAAAGATTTGGCCGTTTGGAAGCGAGCTCAGTGGTGCAATGGTTAGTATACCGCGCATGTCACGCGGAAGACCTGGGTTCGATTCCCAGCGGAGCCAAATCTTTTGGACAAAAATTGTAAATAAATAAATATTGTAATAAATACTCGCAAAATTTGGGAGATCGTGGGAGAGGTTTCAGTGAAGAGGAAGGATTTGGCACCGTTTGGAAGCGAGCTCCGTGGTGTAATGGTTAGCATACCGCGCATGTCACGATTCCCGGCAGGGCCAAATCTTTTCTCTTCAAAAATAAAATATTTAAAAACAAGGTGGTTACCCACAATAATGATTAAATTAATACCAATATTTACTATAATTGATGTATAAAAAAATCTGGTGCGATGCGCGCAACACAAAACTTTCACTTACGAACTGACATAGAAGAGAAATCGACGGGTTCCGATAATATGTAAACGCCACACTTTTCCACATTTGTATATCTCCATAAGTTATAATGTACCTGTAATGCAAAACTTGAAACTCGAGACCGATTAGTGTTCCTCTAAAATCACTTTATATTGCCATCAGAAAATTTATTATGTAACTAAAGTTTCTAACCTAAAATATAATTAATTAAAGATTATCTTATACCATATTTTTTCACTACTTAAATGCTTCAAACAATTCGAGCATCCCGTATTTACTCTCTAAAGTAATTTTTTTTTTTTATTATTGTAAAATAAAAGGTTTTATTTTCATCAGTGATAATAGGGGATATGAAAAAAAGTTAGAATGTCGGATTTCTTTCACACGGGGGTCCAATTTTGTGTTATTGGGGAAGATATTTTTGAAAAAAATATTCATTTTGTATTTTAGATGCGAGGGAGGGGCACAATAGAAAATAATTACAATTTCGGATTTCTTTCACACGGAGGGCTTATTTTAAGTTATTGAGGATGATGTTTTTGAAGAAAATATACAATTAGCAGTTTACTGGGGGGGGGGGGGCTATGAAAAAATTAAAAATTCGTCTTATTATTACCAATACAATACATACCAATACCAATACAGTAGCAATTTTCATCTTCATTACTTTTCGGATTTCTACCATATCAGTAACTATTTTAAAGTCACGAATTTGCATAGTATTGACATTGTATTGGTAATAATAAGACGAATATTTAACTTTTTCATAGTGCGCCACCCACCCCGCCACTAAAATGAAAATTGAATAATTTTTTCAAAACACTGTTCTCGATAACATAATAATAATCCGAAATTGTAACTATTTTTAGTGTGCCCCTCCCCTGCTTCTAAAATACAATATGAATATTTTTTTCAAAAACACTGTCCCCGATAACATAAAATTTGACACCCGTGCGAAAGATATCCGAAATTCTAATTATTTTCTAGTGCTCTCACATCTCATTTTCTTTTTTAAATCTCATTTAACATTAAAAAATATGTTGGATGTACCTGACTTTGATAAGAAAATATCAATTTTCGGTTAAATTATGAATAGAAATTGATTAATAACAAATCTCTTTATTTAATATGAACAATATATATATATATATATACTTATAAAACATTCAGTTTTTGAGACTATATTGTTCAACAGGATACCAAGAAGGGGACCAAATAAAAACTGTATTGTTGAGACTAATTTGGTCCCCTTCTTGGTATCCTGTTGAAATATATATGTTTTTATTTTTAAAATATACAAATTTTCATTTAAATCTTGATGTTGACCAACATTCATATTGGTATCATGCATATTTACTTGGATAGGTGACATTATACTGTCTATTACAACTTTGTAGAATTCTAGGGTACCTATGGATCTCCAGTCTTCTCCATAATGTTTTTCTTAATAGAGTATCAACATCATCCAACTGTTTGGAAACATTGATACCGTTTGGGATTTAGAAAAATTGAAGGTTTTCTGAAAAGTGAAGCTTGGATGGAACCGCTTTTGATAAGAAATGGAACCTTTAAGTATTGATTTTCGAAGGATCTAGACGTCTTAATAAAAAAAAACGTGTCTAACACATTATTTCTAACATTAAAAACTTGAAAAAAAAAGAAACGAAATGTTTTTAGAAAAAATGGATGTAACCGGTTTTGAAACCAAACGCCTCATATATAGGTAAGTGAAAGTAAAAAACAATAAAACATATGTTCCAATTTAGATTATTTGTCTATGGCATAAAAAATAAATAGGTATAGAATGATTGTTATTGTTTAATTACTTCTTTCAAATATAATACAAAGAAATTATTTATTTACTTTAAATTTGCACCCGGCGAAACCTTCTTTGCACTCTGCTAGTGTTCACATTATCACTTTGAGAACCTAAGTCATTATAAATTATGAAAAAAATTTCTATGATCAGTTGCTGGGACATAGTAACATAATTTCATTTTTATTATATAAATAGAGGGGGGGGGGGGGAATATAAGGCTTAGGTAACTTGGTTAATAATGGTCCGATATTAATGATTTTTTGTTTTCTATTTGTAGGAAATCAAAAATAAATTTGACTCTGCCATTACCTTTTTCACATAATATTGAAAGTTTTCGAGCTATGGGCGAATATTTCATTATAAACTGTAACTTGGTCAATAATGGTCCAATTTCCATGTTTTTTTTATTTGTAGGAAATCGAAAAATGTTTCAACTTTCCAATTACATCATCCAATATATCATCCATTGATAGTTTTTAAGTTATGCGGGAATAACTCAGTTTAAACCCCTCTCGGGAAACTTTTAAAAAATTGTTCCGTATAAACCATACTCAGACTATTAGGAACGCATCTCATGTGATGCGGTTACCAAAGAACATCATTTCATTTTTATTGTATACATAATTTATTAATTAAACAAATAACAGTGTACAAATCAACAGCTCTCGAATGTCATTACCTCTTGGCGATCATTTGATATTTCTAAGGTTGTACCAAGCGCATTTTAAAAACAAATAACTGAAATGGCCAGGGACACTGAGTTGAGAAACTCAAATCTAGAACTGAGGAGACAAATGAAATCTATTGATAAAGAAACACTGCTGAATTCTAATATAACGCTCAACCACATTTTAAAAGGCGAGTGCCAAATTCCACCCTCCGTCAAGTCGTTCTTTGAAGATGGAACATTGGACCAACTTAAATTTAGCCCATCCACCTCCTCAAAACCTTAAAAAAATAGGATTGTTCTTTTTTTAAATTAAGTGTAAATAATATATGAAAAATTTGGATGGGAATTGACCAATAATAAATATTATATGTCATGGTTCAGCAGATTGGATCTTCCAGAAAAAAATGGAAGAAATCCTTGTTTCTCAAGGATATAACGAAGATGAGGTCTTAAATGATTATTATTTGGAAAATAATGAATCTAGTTCCGGAGAAGATGATGAGTAAGACTTTATTCATCAAACAAATAACTTTTTTGCTAAGAGGAAACGCCATATAAGAGCTGCTGATTTGTACACTATTCTTTATTCAATTAATAAATTATAATAAATAAAACACTGATTATTGGTTTTGTTTCTTATAATGTTTTCTGTAACTGCATTTCTTCATTTATCAATTTCAGGTATTTTCTAAAGTCAGACATAATGGACATAAATAGAGAAGAAATTACATTTTGACTTGCAGCTAATACATATTTATAGGATACATGCAAAGGGAGGAAAATTTTTAAAAATTCGGTTTTGGCTAGAAATTTGGTTTCGGTCGGACACTAGCCTTTAATTCTACTATGGTCTATTGTTAAAGGCGTAGTGCACATGTGTGGGCTCAACGTGTTTCATGAGTCAGAATATTTTTTTGTATGTTGAAATTAATCATTTATTGTTTTTGAATAATAAATTTACAATTTACAGAATATTTTTCTTTTTTTTTCCTATGTATATTTACTAGATTTTTTTTTCAAATTTATCAGTTAATTTCTCGATATAATCAAATTCAAAGGTACTTTAAGGAAAACAAAAAAGGCCCATTTCCCACTTAAGCCCCTGCAGAACATTTTTATGATAAAATCTACCTGATATTAAAGAATACTTGATTCTCATTAAACATGACGACTTTAATCAAAATCGTTAGAGCTGTTTTTGGGAAAACCGAAAAAAACGTAAAAATGAGGCCAAATTTATTTAATAAAGTGTCCCCTCGGTTTGACCAATTTTGATGAAATGTTTGATGTCAAATCCCGGGCATATAAATACATCAAATACCCAATTTCAGGTTCATGCGGTTTATAGTTTTTGAGCTAGTCTCAAAACACAAAGGCTGACTATTTCGTGAGACTTGGATTCTTGGACTCAGGGGACCCCAAAACGTGTACTTCCGTTTTGTTCAACCAGGAGTTGAAATTTTTCATGATTGCAATACTTTCCTTTACTATATATTTCATATATAGGTAAGTAAAAATAAAATAAAAAACAGTTTTTTTGAGCTATAAACCTCTTCCTGCTGATGTGATATATTATTAATTTTTTTACCTTTTATTTTCTACTAAACCCACTCTCTTCTGCTCAGAGCTGGGAACTTCAATTTTGGGTAACTTATTCTATAAATTACAAATTCAAACACATAATTTTACTCACCTAGGTAACTCTAAATAGCTACCAGAATAGGCACTATACTTGTAGTATATCAAATTCCAGTTGGAAGTATAATTCTTAAGACATTCTTTGGTAAATAGAGAGCAATCTTGGGTATCACTCAAAGGAGGTATATTACATGATACAGTGCGAAATTTCCTTGGAAGCACAACTTGCTAAAAAGAAAAGTTAAATAATAAGAAAATTAAAATGAATAAAAATAAATTTCTTAGCAGTTATAAATATATTTATAGACTTACAGATATATCATCAGAAGGATAAAGCAACAATTCTCGTTGGGGGTCATTTTGCAATATAGTTTTATTTTTTAAAATATATGTTTCAAAATCGAGTGGCTCTACATGATGAATTTTGTTCTGAAAAAACAAAAACAAATTATTATTAAAATCAAATAAAGGATGATATTATTCTAAGATAGTCTGTTAACTAATATTTCACATATATAGACATAGTTCGGGAGCTGAGGGCAAAAAAGGTATCTACTTTAAGAAAGGTTTTTAATATATAGCCTGAAAGTACTCATTTCATAACCACAAATATAACTGTATCCCACCTCAGATAAGTAACAATAAAATTTAGTACCATCGAAACCCACATTGAGCGCAACACACAACTTTCAACAGGAAAAACCAAAGTCTACCAAATGGAAATGGTTGCAGACCTAGTAAAATACCTAGGGGCCATCCCAGGTCAAATCATCCATCCGAAGATCAAAATTTTACCTTCCCCCTCAGATTTGTTAAAAATTTGTATGTATTTAGTACGTAGAGAAACAAGAAAAAATGACAAATTTTACTCAATTCCAACATGTAGTTTCCGAATTATGGTCATTTGGACTTTTGAGATATTTGAAGTTCCGATGAAGACTTGAGCTAAAAACAACTTGTATGTGTTGTGAAATTCCCGACGTGACATCGTAGGAAAGACTGGATTATTTCCAAGTAGCGAGATGCTATAGAGATAAACAAACATTGTCGTTTAGAAGAGGATTAGCAACTGTTGACACTCGTACAAATAAATAATTCCCTAAAAGTAAACAGATTACTATATATAGAATGTTTTAAAAGAAAACTTGAAAACCTGCATTATTTTCCGGACAACCCAATAGTAATTGGTTTTTAATTCCGTATTTGGTGGATAAATCTGAAACTTTTACACAACATTGTGGTTTATCCAAATAACAGTTATTCCTGTTCAGTAGAGCTGTAATAATCATTGTATGTAAAATTTAAAAAATGCTGCAAAGATTTGTAATCCTTTCTTAATCAACAATAATTTAAAGTTGAGAAAATTTAATCACAATGGAATACAGACTGTTCCTTCCTGTTAAGCAGAGGTGTAATTATCTTTATTTGTATTCCATTTTATTTGTATTTTATTCCAATTATTAGCTAAACCCTGAAGCGCTTTGGCTCTTTTAGCTAAGTTAACAAATGTATTCCGGTGAAATTTACCCCAACATATCATTCCAAATCATAGAAAAGATTACAAATCTTCGGGGACATTTTTTAAATTTTACACATAAAGATAATTACATCTCTCCTCAACAGGAATGAAAAGTATGTATTCCATTGTGATTCAATTAATTATTTTCAACTTTAAATTATTGTTGATTAAGAAAGGATTTCTCTTCGCTGACCTGTCTGAGTCCGCCTACATCTCTCAGTGTTCGAACATTCCAACATCCAAAAAGTGTTGTCCTTTTCACACCAAATATGTTCACCGATGAATCAGTCCGGCAATTTCTTACTTCGGTTTCTTGAATAATTGAAGTTCGGGTAGACAGGTTATCAGCCCATCTACCTATAGTCAGGTGGAGGGGCTGCCTCCTTGGAGCTCGCTGACTAGCTCCCCCATCCGGGGCGGCTACCTAGGAGAGGTGACCCTAGGGTGTGTACTGTAGGTGGCCTTAGTGTATAGTGTGGGGGTGAGTGTAGTGTGCTGTATTAATGTACTGTGTGAGTGTCAGTGTACTGTTCCCCCAACCTGGAGGGCCAGTGGCTTACTGCGGTACAGTGAACGGGCGATGGGGCCGCCACCTCCCTACGCCGATGGAGCCAGTGAAAAGGTCCTTGGACTTAGGAGAAAAGATAAATAACAATGGATGACCAAAGAGACTTGGGACCTAATAAGGAAGCGGAAAGAAGCCAAATTGGAGTGGAATCTGTGTCGGACCAGATCTCAGGTAGCTAAGATATCAGCAGAACATGCAAGACTTAGTAGGATGGTTAAAGTGAATGCCCGAAGGGATAAGAGGAAATGGATAGACTCTCTCGCAAAGGACGCTCAGGAGGCAGCAAATAAAGGCGATCTGAGGGAGCTTTATCGGATAACCAACCTGCTTTCAAGGAAAAAGCGCCTAGTAAATAATACTCCTGTGAAAGGCAATACTGGCGAAATCCTTACAAATCAACAGGAGCAGCTTGAAAGATGGAAGCAGCACTTTGAAAATCTCTTGCAGCCCGAGGAACAATCATCCAGCCTGGAAAATGTGTCTAGTGATTCAATCGATCTAATTGGACCCCAGGCTAGCCCAAAAACGTCCCACCCACCCAGACAAGTGGCAGTTGACAGTCCCTCAAAGAATGAAATAAAGCAAGCTATAGCGCAATTGAAAAATGGGAAGTCTCCAGGGTTGGACAACATTACACCAGAGGTGGTTAAAGCAGATGATGACCTATCAGTGGAACTCTTGCTACCTTTGTTTGAAGAAATTTGGGAGAAAGAAGAGGTTTCTGAGGCTTGGAAGAGAGGTATTATTGTCAAGGTGCCAAAGAAAGGAAATAGGACGGTCTGCGACAATTGGCGGGGGATCACATTGCTTTCAGTGCCCTGCAAGGTATTCTGCAGAATTATCTTGAGCAGAATCACAGACGTAATTGAAGAAAAGCTGAGGAAGGAGCAGACTGGTTTTAGACGAGGCCAGAGTTGTGTTGATCTAATTAACACGCTCAGGATTGTCATGGAGCAAAGTAATGAATGGCGGAGTCCTCTCTATATGACATTTGTTGACTTTGAGAAAGCCTTTGATTCCGTCAAGCAGGACTTCATTTGGGAAACCCTAGCGAAGTATGATATACCCTCCAAAATAATTAATATAATCAGGAGCATGTACGATGGGTACAGGTGTTGCGTCCTTCATAATGGCGCAGTGTCGGACAGTTTCAATGTTCTCCGCGGGGTCCGACAGGGCTGCATTTTCTCCCCTACACTATTTATCATAGTTTTAGACCGGCTAATGAGGCAGGTTATAGGTAGAAGGAAAAGAGGGATCCAATGGACATTACATGAAAGGCTCGAGGATCTTGACTTTGCCGATGACGTTTGCCTTCTAGCACAACGGTTTTCTGACATGCAGGCAAAGTTGAGGAAACTAGAAACCGTTTGCAAAGTTTCGGGGTTAAAGGTAAACGCTTCCAAGACCAAAGAAATTCGGTTAAATGTGAAAAATGAGGAGATCCTACAGCTAAATGATGAGGTCCTTGAACGGGTTGATGCTTTCACTTACCTGGGAAGCACTGTGGGGAGAGATGGAGGAACTGACCAAGAAATAGTTTGCCGGATCCGCAAAGCAAATGTAGCCTTTTTCCAGCTATATCCTGTATGGCGTAACAAGAATATATCTCGCAATACTAAGCTAAAACTGTACAACTCCAACGTAAAGTCCGTCCTCCTCTATGGCTGTGAAACTTGGAAAATCTCCAAAAAGGTTCTGAGCCAGCTCCAAGTTTTTGCGAATCGCTGCCTTAAGAGAATTCTCTCGATCAGCTGGGACGATAAAATCTCAAATGAGAGGCTGGCTCAATTGTCTAGACAGAAGCCATTGGGGGAGCAGATTGCCAAGAGAAAGTGGAAGTGGATTGGACATACCCTTCGTAAAAGAGATGGAGCCATTAAGAAGACGGCTCTTGATTGGAATCCCCAAGGATCAAGAAGTCGGGGGAGACCCAAGCTGTCCTGGCGAAGAACAGTTGAGAAAGAGGTCATTAGAGCTGGAAAAACATGGAGAGAGGTCAAGGCCCTAAGCGGGGATAGAGACGGATGGCAAGTCTTTACTTCGGCCCTTTGCTCCTACTATGGCAGCCATAGGACATAAGAAGAAGAAGAAAGGATTACAAATATTCGCAGCATTTTTTGCTGTGTGTGTATAATTTAAAAAATGTCCCCGAAGATTTGTAATCTTTTCTTATTCAATGGTAATTTAAAGTATACTATGATTTGGAATGATATTTTGGGGTAAATTTCACCAGAATCCAATACATTTGTTAACTTAGCTAAAACAGCCAAAGCGCTTCATGGTTTAGCTAATAATTGGAATAAAATACAAATAAAATGGAATACAAATAAAGATAATTACACCTCTGCTGAACAGGAAGGAACAGTCTCTATTCCATTGTGATTAAATTTTCTCAACTTTAAATTATTGTTGATTAAGGAGGAATTACAAATGTAGACTAACATTTTTTAAATTTTACATATATAGAATACTATTCCAAATAATAGCCTATTTTAAATGATTAAAATGTATTTAATTTTCAATACATTCTACTAGTATTACTTTTGTATTTGATATCAGGGTGGACCACAGCAAAATGTTTCAGCGTTTAGCTAGTAATTGGAATGAAATACAAATAATAAAGGAAAAGGAAGGAAAATTACCTACACTTTTGAGAATTTATTGTAACCTTTTCTTGATTTATTTATTCTTTAATGAAAATTAACAATAAATACAAAGATTTGTATTACTATTTGTCTGTGGAAAATAATAATATATTTTTCACTTCTGTGGGTTAAGTAATATTTATTTAACAAAAATAAACAATTATAAATGCCACATGTATTATAACAACATAAATATTCAAGCAGGTTACAAAAATTATAACTTTATAGCACACAAATCATAAGGCTTGAGCTTCACAGTCAAGACACAGACTAAGAGAGTTCAGTCAATCGCTCCTTATATATAGTTGTAAGGAGGGTCTAGAACGTTGTTGAATCT
The DNA here is from genome assembly GCA_911387785.2 of Aelia acuminata. Taxonomy (NCBI): domain Eukaryota; kingdom Metazoa; phylum Arthropoda; class Insecta; order Hemiptera; family Pentatomidae; genus Aelia; species Aelia acuminata. Next base: position 73,247,602 of record OU426978.1, on the reverse strand, counting down.
GATGGAACGCCGTAGATGGAGCTTGAACAATCTAGATCCAAACGGTTCGCTCCAACCGCTTAATTTGTTCCAACAAATGGATTGGAATTTCAAATCATATGTTTTTTTTTATTTAACGATTTAACGTTACACTGCCCTCTCCTTAGAGACATTCCTCCTGGATGTCTTCTTTTCCATCCGGGCCTGCTCCCTAGGTCGAACGAACGGTCACTTCCGTAATCCGCTGCGCCTGTTCTTCATCGTGGCTCCCTGCATATGGCGCCAAGCTATTGTAATGGACCATCATAGGCCTTCCCTTGTGATACATGAACACCATGTAGATCACATCATTGATGTGCTTCTTTATCACGTAGGTTCCCTCCCAGTTCTTCTGCAACTTTGGGCAGAATCCTCGCTATCTTCTTGGGTTGTAGAGCCAAACGAGGTCTCCTTCTTTGTGCCCGCCCTGATCGGCTCTACAATCATAGTGTCTCTTCATCCGGTCACTGGCAAGGCAAAGGTTCTTGCGAACTAGCTCGTGCCTGTATTCTATTCTCTTCTGGAATCCAGATACATAGTCTTGCCCAGATACATCCACCCCGGGTTTGCTGCCAAAAATGAGGTCACAAGGCAACCTCATCTCTCGACCGAAGAGAACTCTCGTAGGTGTCTGTCCAGAGGATTCATAAACTGCAGAGCAGTAGATCATGAGGAAGTATAGGATCTGCTGGTCCCAATCTCGTTGATGGTCAGATGTTATCTTGAAAAGGTACTTTATGAGGGTTCGGTTCATCCGTTCTACCATTCCATCAGACTGTGGATGGAGGGCCGTAGTCCTGGTTTTTTGAATCCCAAGTCTCTTGCAGACTTCCTGGAATAATGTGCTCTCGAAGTTCCTCCCCTGTTCTGAATGTAGTTCAATTGGTACTCTGAAATGGGTGATGAACTCCTTCACCAGAATGTCAGCCAAGGTAGCAGCCTCTTGGTTGAGGACGGTATATGAAGAAGAAGAAGAAGAAGAAGAAGAAGAAGTATTTTTATTCTGGGACGTCATGTTCCCTCAGAATAACAATGTATGTACAAATCCAGAGTCATTTGTCTGGCTAGTTTAGAACAAAGTTGTTAATTAAAGAAATAAAATAAAAGCGAGTCTCATTGAACAAAAAAACAATAGCATAAGAAATTAGAATATAAGTTGACTAGTTTTCAACCATTTGAACTTAAAAAAATAAATAAAAGAGAAACAAGATTTATGTATACAAACACAGATAAGTATTGCAAATTAAAACAGGTTTTATTATTTTACATAGTTGTGGTAGTTTGAAGATTAAGGAGGTGGAGGAATAATTGGGTTTTAAAAGATGTAAGGGATGCATCTTTACGGATAGAAACGGGTAAAGAGTTCCAAAAGGAGGCACCACGGATGATAAATGATTTTGTAAAGAAGGCAGTTCGGTAGGAAGGGATGTATAAATTTAAGGTTTGGGATCTGGTATTTAGGGAGTGAATGGAGGAACAAGGTGTAAATAAATTCAGGATATACAGAGGCTTTTTAATTCTGAACGTTCGGAAAAGATATACACCAAGGAAATATTGCCGCCCAAAAACTGGGTAGAGCCATTTCAATTCAGCATAGTAACTTGAGACGTGGGAGCACCTGGGGACACCAAAGATAAATCTAATGAAGCAATTCATTAGTCTCCTTAACCTCGCCTCATGCATACCAGTCAGTCCCCCATATACAAGACAGCCATAATCAAAATAGGGAAATATAAGAGAGGAAACAAGGAGTTGACGGGTTTTGGAGGGCATGCAATCACGGGATCTGCGGAACTGTTTGAGGATAGGGATGGATTTTCTAGTGATTTGGGAAATATGGTTACTCCACGACAAATGCTGGTCAAAGATCACTCCAAGATTTCTGACATGGGGATGGAAATGGATAGGTTGGCCTTTGAGGTAAAGTAGGGGGTAGTAAGAAAGGGAATTAATGAGATGCTTGGAGCCGATCAGGATAGCCTTGGTTTTTTCTCCATTTAGACTCAATTCATTTTTTTCTGCCCAGGCGTTTATGCTATCTATGTCTTCCTGTAATTTTTGGATTGCTTCTAGCATCTTGTTAGGATGGAAAGATCAGTAAATTTGGAGGTCATCGGCGTATAAGTGGTATTTTGAATGGTTGATGGAATTCGGAAGATCATGAATGTACACAGAGAAGAGTGTTGGTGAAAGTGAGGACCCCCGTGGAACGCCGCGTGTTAGTAAAAGAGGTGAGGAAGGAGGTTTATCAGGGATATGAACTGTTTGTGAACGTAAGGACAGAAAGGAGAAGAACCACTTTAAGACGCTGTTTGACAAGGAAAGGTTTTGGAGTTTAGAAAGGAGGATCTCATGATTGACGGTATCGAATGCTTTTGAGAAATCGAAGAGAATTAGGATGGTCATTTTAGTTTCGTCTATGGAGGATTGAAGGTCCTGAGTAATCTTGAGTAGAGCCGATTGTGTGGAGTAATGGGAGCGAAAGCCAGATTGAAGAGGATTGAGGAGAGCTTTTCGCTCGAGGAAATCATTGAGCTGGGAGTGGACAATTCTTTCGAGCGGTTTGGATAGGTTAGAGAGAATGGAAATAGGTCTATAGTCGGAAGCTGAGGAGGGAACAGGCACTTTATTTAACGGACGGACTATAACTTTTTTCCAGGCTTCTGGGAAGCAAGAATTTTGTAGAGAGAAATTATATATGTATAGAAGGGCAGGGAATATTACTGGAAGGCAGAGTTTGATGATCTTTACAGGAATTTGGTCTGGACCGAAGTCATTCGTCCTGGTCTTGAGGATAGATGAGAGTAAGGCTTCAGGTGAGATATTCAGGAAATAAAAATTATCTGGATCGAAAGTTTGTGTGAACGAAAATGAAGAGGGTTGAGGAATAGATAGAGAATTAGCGAAATGGGAATTTAGTTCATCTGGATCGATGGGGTAGTAGGTGCAGGCTTTGGATTTTACCATAGACAGGTTGTTAAGGATTTTCCATTTGGACTTAGGATCGAGGGCTTGTAATAGGGAATTATGGAAAAACAGTGCCTTAGCACGTCGTAGGGAAGATTGGGTGAGGTTCCGTAGGGACTTGAAATGTGTATAATCTTCAGAGGAACGGGTACGTTGGAATCGTCTTCTGGCAGCATCTCTTCTTCTCATCAACTCTCTGATATCGGGATTTATCCAGGGTGCGGGAGGGCGTCTAAATGTGGAGGTCTTGAGGAGCATGTTAATTTAGGAAGGTGTAAAGATTAGAAGAAAGGCATTCCACCATTTCATCTATGGATGATAACGAATAAATAGGATCCAGGGTTTGGGAAAGTGAGCCGAAAAAAGGATTCAGCTTTTCAGAGGTTAATGAGTCAAGGTTCCGCCAGGAGATTTTTCGGGGGATGAGTTTAGGTGCTGAAATGTTATAGGAGATTTGGATGAGGTCATGACTTGATAGAAAGGGTATTGGATGCTGTGAGAAGGACAATAAGTTGTGGGAGGAGTCTATTATAAAAAGGTCTAGCCAAGTGCTAGTGGACTGAGTGTGGTGGGTAGGCTGGTAGGGTATTAAAAACAGGTCAAGAGAGTGTATGAGGTCCATAAGGTAACATTTATCGGAAGAATCACAGAGCAAGTTGGTATTAAAATCACCAGCGATTATTACGTGACTATATAACGGGATATAGGTGAATAGGGTGGATTCAAAGGATGGATCGAACCGGACATGTGGAGGGCGGTAAACTATGACGTAGAGCAGGGAAATGGTGTCAAAGGAAATTTCTACAAAAAGGTACTCCAGGTGAGGGCTTTCGAGAGAGGGGGATTCTAGGAGGATTTTTGCTCTCAAGCCGTCACGAACGTAAAGACCAACACCTCCTCCGGTGCGGTTCACACGATCGCGACGGATGAGAGAGTAATTAGGAATGGATATAGAAGAAGATGGGATTTCTGGTTTAAGCCAGGTTTCCGAGACGGCGATAATGTGATAGAAGTTGTGGAGGAAATGGTCTAGGAACTCATCGTAGTGGGCTGGAAGGGATTAGGAATTAACGTGACAAGATAATAAGATGTTACTCATGTGGGCAGATTGATAGGAATTGATCTGCGAAAGGAAAAGGAATTTAGGGGTTGGATTGAAAAGGCACAGTGATGTATGCTTGAGGCTGTATCAAAAGAAAATTGACTGAATAGAATAAAGAGATAATTATTGAGGCCTATGGCTGTTAAATAAAACAAAATGTTGCCTAGGTGATAAAATGAGATGGAAAAAAAATAAAACAAGAAAAATGAAAAAATGTGAGAATATGTGCAGGTCGATGAAATAGAGGGTAAAAAAGTGGTCCGGATTCCAGAGTGACAGGCGCGGATGAGTCATTGTATTGCTTCGATGTCTTCCTCCTTAGTGATGATAACCACAGGGGAGCCATCCTCTCGCCGGCAGCGAACCCTGCCCCTGGCAAACCAGACGTATTTTATTTTTCCCGCGCCTTTCTTCTGTCTCGCCAACCAGTAGAGATGTCTGTTGCCCGCTGACATTTCCTCGCTGACATAGATCCTTTCATCATTCTCCCAGCCAAGGTGCCTAGTCGTGAAATCCCTTTTCACCTTCCGGAGTCGAATCATCTCGTCTCGGACTGACTGTCGTACAAAACGAACGACAATCGCGGGTGGGCGTGGGTCCTCTTCTCTGGACCTTTTTCTCTGCACAAAATCGAGATCGTCAGCAGTGAACTTAACGCCTAGGGCGGCTCTGATAGAGCAGACAATGCCCTCGGGCGTTTCGCCTGATTTTTGTGGTATTCCCCGTATTTCTAGGTAGTTGGAGAGGTAGGCCTGCTCTGCTTGGTTTAGTTTAGCCTCCATAGTTTTTATTTTATTTCAAAGATTATTGTTTTCAGTTAGCAGTTTTTCTATTATTTCGTCTTGTTTTTTTGAATGATCCTCAATTGATTTCAGTCTTTCTGAGTTATCGAACATTATGTTAAATCTCTGTTAAAATTGCAATTATATTTTCTTCCATATTTTTACTGGGGGTAATGCGATACTCTACGTTTGACGTCGTGCAGCCTTTACAATACCACTGGTTTTTATTCTTCAATTGTGTGATATCGGGTTCCGTTAAGTTGCAGCATCTCCCGTGAAATAAAATCTTGCAGCGCGCGCATGCGAGAGAAAGTTTGTCCTCTCTCGTTATTATGGCTTTACAGACCGGGCACTGTGTCATTGTGAGGTGTTCGAAGCAATTGGATTAACAAAGACGTCCCCACCACAACCGTCTTGACATGATGTGGTGGGGATGGTAGTGAATGTTCGGGTGTGGTGGGGACTGGAGCCTTCTTATCTCTTCCAGTACCAAACAGCCGGTCGCTAGGCTGTAATTCTTCTACTAATATTTAAAATAAATTACGCACTGTAGGTTAAATAATTGAAAACGTTTAATGTTGGTTTTACTTTTATAGGAACAAAGGCCCAGGAAACTTCAAATCTGCTGTATATTGGCAGGGGTAGGCCATTGCTTGACCACCTGAATTTTCTAATGCAAGAAGAAAGTGAACTGAGTGCTGCCACTGATAAGAAAGTGATTTTATTGCAGAACCAACAATAATCGTATAGCGAAATAGCAGATTTGTTGTGTCTTCAGTTTTCTACAGTTATGTGCATGATTAGGAGATAAAAAGAACAAGGTACAATAGCGAAAAACCGGCGAAAAGGTCGTCGAAGGAAAATTGAAATTGAAGTGCTGAAAAATCCAGCTGTAATTGCAGGTGCCCAAGCTAATATGGTTGAATCAACTTCTGGGGAGTGTTTAAGCATAAAGACTGTAAGGAATGTTTTAATTCTAATGGGCTTTATGGTAGGATCCCAAGAAAAAAACCTTACAGTAGTGAGACGAATTCGAAGAAAATGGCTTGCTTTTGCTAGGGAATCAATTAAGTAACCCACCAGTTTTTGGCAAAATGTGTTGTTCTCTAATGAGACCAAGTTTAATTTGTTTGGATCTGATGGCCGGAAGACTATTTAGTAAAGAAAAAAAGAAGAATTGAAGAACCAAATGTGTCCATTACTGTGAAGCATGGAGATGGAAATGTAATGGTTTGGGGATGCGCAGCCTTTAATGGGATTGGAAATCTCATACCAATTGAGGGAATTTTAAATGCAGAAGGTTATGCGAGGATTTTGCGCCATAACCTCATACTAAGTGCTGCTAAATTGGGAATCCAGGATAAATTAATTTTCCAACAGGACAACGATCCAAAACAAACAGCCAATAAACAAAAGAATGGCAATTTTTTAACTTTTCTAAACAACTGCACAACCCTCCACAGTCACCAGGCTTAAATATAATTGAAAATTTATGGCACAAATTGGACTTAAATGTTAGAAAACACAATGTAACTACAAGACACCATCTCAAAAATCTTTTATTCCAGGAATGGGAAAGAATCAATCCAGATTTAATTAAAAACCTGGTTCATTCAATGCCAAGACATCTACAGGCAGTTTTCCATCCAAATAGACTTTATACAAAACATTAAAATTTACATAAATTATAAAATCAAAGCGTAATCGTGTGATGTGCAAATACTTTTTTCCAGCTTTTATTTTAAGTTTTATTTTTCATTTTAATATGGAAGAGGTTTTTTATTTTAATTATATATGCATTAATCTAGCATTAAATATCCTTTTTATTTTTGAGAATTGTATGAATTTTACTTTCACTTACCTATATATGAAATATATAGTAAGGGAAAGTATTGCGATCGTGAAAATTTTGACTTCATGTTTTAAACGGAAATACAGGTTTTGTGGTCTCCTGAGTCCAAATAACCAAGTCCCCCGAAATGGTCTGTATGTGTGTGTGTGAACAGACTAGCTCAAAAACTATAAACCATACGAACCTGAAATTGGGTATTTGGTGTATGTATATGCCTGCGATGTGACAGCGAAAATTTCAACAAAATTGGGCAAAATGAGAGGGCACTTTATTTAATAAATTTTGTCTCATTTTTACGTTTTTTTTCTTTGATCAAACTTAAACTCAAACAATTTTGATTAAACTGGGTATTTGATGTTTATATATGGCCCCGAAATTACAGCCAAAATTTCATCAAAATTGATCAAACGGAGGGGGCTCCTTTATAACTTTTTTTTCCAATTTTTTCGATTTTCTCAAAAATGGCTGTAATGGATTTGATCAAAGTCGTCATGTTTAATGAGAATCAAGTATTCTTTAATATCAGGTAAGCTTCATCATTATTAAAATGTTCTGAGGGGGCTTAAATGGGGAAGGGGCCTCTTTTGTTTTCTATAAAATACATTTTTGTTTATATGGAGAAATTAACTACCTCTCGTTATGCCTAAACATAAGAAATGGCTAAATATGAAATATGAAAAAGATCAAGTAAACGCATACAGGAAAAAAAAAGAAAAATATTACGTCAACTCATAAAACACATTGACTTAACGCTTGCGCAATACACCTACAATTAAAGACGTTCAGTTCATTTAATAAAAATTATTTGTTTCATAGTATTTACATGAATTTTTAACAATTAAAGAGAGAATTATAAAATCAGACTCGAGTGAGTATTAAGCTTGCATAGCCGAATAATCACAAGTAAAAACTTTTATTTAATGACAACAAACTATAGCGTACTTAAGAGAGCAAATATAAACAAAAATAAGTAAATGAATGTAGAAAAAAGTGAGACTTTGAAGAATGCCATTTAACTAATCTCGTCGATTTCTAATCTAACCAAGTTGGTAAGTGAAAGTTGTGTGTTGCATCCCACCAGATTTTGGAACGTCATGTGCAATAGGGTTCTCAGACTCAGACTACCCGAGGGTGCTAAAATAGTAGGCTTTGCGGATGACATAGCGGTACTGGTTGAAGCAAAATACATAGATTAAGTGACCCTGAAAGCTAACCAGAGCATTTCACTGATCCACGATTGGCTAGCTTCTGTGGGGCTCCAATTAGCAGACAGTAAAACCGAGACCCTACTAATTAATAGCTGGAAAAGAAGGGATGAAATCTTACTGAGAGTCGGTACACAAGAGATCCGGTCCCAGCATTCCCTGAGATATCTTGGGGTTATCATTGATGAAAGGCTGCGGTTCAAGGATCATAACTAGCGAGTATGAGATAAGGCAGCTACAGTTACCACCGCGCTAGCTCAACTTATGCCAAACGTAGGAGGACCCAAGAACAGTCGTAGATTGTTAATATGGACCTTAGGCACTTCCATCATACTCTATGCAGCCGCAATATGGGAAAGTGCCTTGGATATGATAGCCTCATGATACTGTGCCATTAGTCATTTGTAACTTCATTTTTTGAAATTAATATTTTAATTTTTTGACCTCAGAAGAAAATAATAATTTGAACAGTGAACTATAAAAATTAAAAAGTGAGTTACAGAAATAACCAATCATTTAATAATTAAGGAACCCCTCCTTTTTCTGATAACAGTTGAATCACTTCAATTACAATTCACAACTCAAATTAATAATTTTGCTAATGATTTGGTTTTTATAACTCAGGTACTTTTAAAAACGAAAAATACCCCGAATTTAAATTGAACTGAAAAATATGAGGTTTTTCACAATATATCAATTATAGTTTTAACCACAAGTATTTCCTTTAAACAGTCAATGTAATGGACTTTAATTTACTAAAAATCTTAAAAATGTGTTTATGCTGTTTATTATAACTATATTATATAAGGAATTTCATAAAACCTTACACTATAAATAAAGTATTTTTGGCAACAAAATATTGGTTTACACTTAGAACTTAAGGTTAAAAAATAAAAGTCATAAGGGTAAAAAAATGTTTAATAACAAAATCAATAAAACAACATACCAGTAAAAACGAAACTAAAACAATACAACGGAACAATAATCATGTGAAATGAACAGCACTTGACACTGGAATGATAGATGGGTGGTTGACAGAGGTCAGGGGTAGTAGGGGTAAAGGTGCGTGACCCTCAGTGGAGTTGGGGTTGATCCGTCTCGTTTTGAATGGCATCCCTACAGTAAATACAACAATGTTGATGAAAGCTGGTAAAGAACTTGAGCTGGAAATAAATATGGATAAGAAATAATAAAATGTTAGCTGCAGGAGAGGCGATGATTACGTTGATATTCATGAAAAGAGGAATGAGTTTGAACATGTAGGAAAGTTTAGATATTTAGGTGCTATGATAATTAGCTGACATGAAATTGAAGAGGCAACTACAGCTATAATAAAGGCAGGAAATGTTTGCTATTTTTCAGTAGCATATTTGCTTACCTCTCGCTTTCAAACCTTAAACTTAAAAATTACAATTTATAAAACAATTAAATAATCATATGGTCCTTGGGACTACATGGGAGGATGAGCAGTAACTAAAGGTTTTTGAAAATAAAACAATTAGTATTAAGGTGAGTACTGTTTATTTGAACCGAAGAAGGAAGAATCTAACGGAAATTTAGACGTTAACTTTATCCAGTTAATAAAATCAAAGTTACAGCCACGCAAATGGAAATGCAAAATTGCAAGTCTCAGTTGTGAACGAATACCTAATATTAACAAGTGCATCACCAAGGATTCCGTTTGGGCTGATCTTTTAAGGATAGAATTAGATAGGGAGAGTTATGTAGGGGGAGAATGGTGATGTCAGCATTGAACCTTCAGGATCGTTAAGCCATTATTATTTATCCTTATATATATAAAAATCTTGTGTTTGACTTACATAAACTCAGAAACTACTCAATCGATTTTAATGAGATTTGGCTCAATGTTTATAGTTTTGACCAACTTAAAAGATAGGATAGTTTTTTACTTGGTTATTGACCAAAATATTTCTTATATAGCGAATTATTGCAAATACAGTAGATCGTGTTTCGATTTATTAACATGGCTTCATATGTCGATTTCATAACCTTTTTGTTTACAAGCATGCTTTTACAATACGGGTTACAATAATTTTGTGTTGTGTTATGTAAGTGCAGTTATTTGTTCATATTGTTCCATTATTATATTCCACAGACAAATAGTAGTACAAATTTTTGTATTTATTGTTAGTTTTCATTAAAGAATAAATCAAGAAAAGGTTACAACAAATTCTCAAAAGTGTAGGTATTTTTCCTTCCTTTTACTTTTTTATTCGTATTTCATTCCAATTGCTACCTAAACGCTCTAACACTTTGCTGTGGTCCACCCTGATACCAACTTTTAGAAAAGTAAATACATTTTAATAACTTAAAATAGGCTATATACTATTTCAATTCAATATACTATTTGTTTGGCCTTTGCCATGACCATAAACAAATCCCACGGGCAAACAATGTCCCCTTGCGGCTTGGACTTTGAAAATCCATGTTTTCCCCATGGGCAATGGTATGTCGCCTAACTACGTGTGGGAAACCATCAAATCTGTTTGTGTAAGCAAAAAACAGGTTAACCAAAAACATTGTTTACAAATTAGTACTTGAATAAGTTAAATTTCTTAATTTTATCATGTAAAAAACAGTAAATTATTATTGTAAATAAATATTTGTAAATTAACGTTATCTACCTAATATTTTAAATTAAATATTTAAATGTTATTTTATATTTTTTGATAAGCAGAACTTACCAAACGGACCATTAATACAACCTACATTGAAATATGAGATGTAAAAAATAAAAAATTTAACTTTCCTATGTTCCTTAGAAATACGTTTAAATGGTGTAATGTTCTATTCTCAATCACGTTGGATTTTGATTAGCTGGAAGGTTTTCATCTTAATCAGTGAATATTGGTTTGACTGTATTTATTTAAAAATATTAGGATATAATTAATTCAACACATTATAGCTACTGAGCCACAGCAAAGCGTGGCTGGGTCCGCTAGTTCATATATAGAATATATAGTAACGGAATGTCCGGCTGACGGGTACGTCCCAAGCCGTTAATGCTTAAATGAAATTTTGTATTTTCTTTTTTTTTATAATAATTAAGCATTATTATTATTATTATTATTATTATTATTATTATTGGTAAGAGAAAGTATAAATGTAAACAATTAAACAAAAGCAAACATGATTCACGAGCACAATACTGTATACTAACGTTGACTCAACTTCATAAGGCCATGACCATCAATACGGATTTGTTTACCCCTGAGGCAATATGGGAAAACCTTGGTTTTTAAACTTGGTTGTCAGTACTCTATTACTATCAGAATTCCCCCTTCAATAGAATTGAATTGAAATTGAGCTGACTGTTGACGAGGCATTACTATAGGTTTGCTCCTACAAACAAGTCATGGATTGTCACCAAACCAACAACCAATATTAATAGGTTGATTTTTCTGTTTGAATGGCTCTTGTTCAAAAACCAACTAGTCAAACTTGCTGGTTTAATAACAATTAGTCTATGAGTAAATTGTTGAACAAAACCTCACTTTATATAAAATATAAAATAAATATTAATAGGTTATTTAAAAGACATAAGCCCTTTTCAAGTACCACAAAATATTATCTATAAATTAATACTTTGCTAGAATGATATTAAATAACACTTTGATCTTTTCTGTTCCATGCTTGAACTCTAAAATGTTTCTTCTAAAATGATAAGAAACTACTATCAAATTATTAGGTTGCATTACTTAAAATAATAATGAATAAGTAGCTTTAATAGGCAATAAAAAAATATAACTAATAACTTAAACATGGATGTAAAAATAGCGGTTAAAAGATAAACATATGTCACTCTTCTAATCTTACATAAAGAGACATCTACTAATAATAAAATAAGGGGTTTCAAGCTTTACCTGGGCTGTACTTTCCCTTACAACTTGAGATACAGTTTCTCTAAGCTGAGCAGCCATCCCTGGCTTCACTAAGCTTCTTGAAAATTTCCTTTCACTCATTATTGTTTCGGATGATATAAATTGTTTATATGTTGATTTAATGGAACTGAAAATGGTGAGAATAATACGTCTACGCTATTATAACCTACCATGTTTACAAGTTATAAACTTACAAGGACACTTGCACCATCAGCTGTTTGCGGTTGCGGAGTTTATTTATTTACAGAGTGGTGATTTGTAACAATTATTTGATAGAACTTGTGTTGTGTTTTTAGAATGCAGTGATATAACGTTCGCTTGGAACTAATACAATAATATTGTTCGATTTAAATTTAATTTTGTTGAAGTTTTGAAATGTTTCTATATGCAGGTTTGCTCTGATTCTAATAAGTAGGAATCAGAAGAATTGTTGTACAGAACATGTCATAAACGAATTAATAATGGAAGATGAGTTAGAAGACCGAATATTCTACCAATCATTTATTATACACATGAAGTTGTTATCAAAATTTGTGGTGGGTCTCCCCCTTAATTCATCCCACTTAAACCATTTCTGGAGATTGTTAAGAGTATACATTATCAAACCTGAAGTTTTACTTTTAGGCTTACTAATGATCATAGTGTTGGTTTACATTCAGGCTGTAGAAGTTTGGAGTCAAAGCCTAGTTAATAAACTTCGGTTGTCTTTAAGTCGTTCGGCCCAATCTAGAATCCATAAAGCACAGTTTTTTAACTCTGATGTTGAAAGTTCTAGTTGGGATTTTAAGGAAGATTCTGTTGCTGTTTATGCTGTTCAAGGAAGAAGACCTAAAATGGAAGATCGCTTTGTCATTAACAAAAATATTAGTGGAACTGGTGTATCTCTTTTTGCAGTTTTTGATGGGCATGGTGGTGATGTAAGAGTTATTTTTCATGTTTTTGTGCCTAAGTGGTCTTACCTTTCTTACTTTCATACTTCATTTATTAATATTTCTTGCTTTTATCGATCAGGAAATATAAATTGGAAAATATCTCACCGAAAATTAGGAAAATTTGGAGGGAGGGCTGCAGCCCCTTTAGGGTAATTTTTGTTATTCATAGACGGAATTTAACTTTACTAAAGTATTGTAAAGAACATATTTTATGCATATCATCAAGAAATCAAGTAGCATATCTGTCATTGGATATTAAAGGTAAAAAAGTTTGTTAATTGGTCCCTAGACACCCCGGTATGGTATGCAGCCCCCGCTCTGCAACTGGCTGGATATGCTCATGCCTATGATGTATACATTCAACATTTTTCAACAACATTTATTATGGTACTACTACTGCTATGTTATTTCTGGCTGCGGCCAATATGGTGCCAGTTAGTATGGCCCTGATCTCAACTGTAAATGAACCATTTGGGGCTCCATTTATCAATGAAGAGTAAGAGGGATTCAAAAGCTGGGATCTAAAAAAGTTAAACAAGGCATTTGTTAACTGAAAATGATTCCATTGGAGTTAGCTAATATTTCAGTAACATAACCTGTATAAATAGGCCTTGCCTAGAAGTAACATAGCATTAGCTATGCCCTTATATTTTACCTTATTCATTAAAATCGGATTAGGAGATCCAAGATGGCAGGCGTCATCAGTAAACAATAAGGTATTTATTTCGATTACGCCCATAGTTTAGTTCGGGTTTACTAAGAGTCTCCGATCTTCACTTTGTCTTTATGCACATTTTAGGAGGGGAATTCATTCACTGTTTACATTAATAGGTTAGGTCTGTAATAGTCACGACCATCTGAACTTATATTGAAATCATATATATATATATATATATATCTATCCCACATATATTATTTCACAAAGCCTAAAAATCGGTTTTTCATGAATTATAAGGTCCTGTCGTGCTCAGATGCCATGAATGTGGTATCGTTGGATTCAGAATTTCACGGAGCTTTTGCCAATCGCATTCTCATTGTTCATTTTTCGGTCTAAAATAAAATATCGACCTAAATGTAGTGATTCAACGGATCAAATTGGGTTTTATAAATTGCGGTACGAAAATTAAGACCCAGTTTAGTTCTATAAGAACTAAACTGGGGTTTGTGTTTTGAAGCCCTAAAACCTACCAGTTTTGAGATAACGCCTGGGTTAGGCCCTAATGTAAGTCCTGTCGTGCTTAGGTTCTATAAATGTGGTTTTGTCTGATTTAGAATTAATTGTAGTGTTAGAAAATAGCACTCTCACATTTAGCAATTACAGTAAACTCCCGCTTAACCGGCTCCCGTTTAACCGACTCTCCGGATAAACAGAAGGACGCTGTGAAAGATAAAATATTATTTTTAAGATCGTTTAAAGCATTTATAGCTTTGTCATATTATCAAACGCTGGTCAAAAATTTTGTTAAAATTTGTATTATGTTGCGGTTTGATAGATCTTAATTAAATTGAAATGTATACAAAAAGTCTTTTGTTTTTTATTTGTTGACCGAACTCCAGTAAAACAAGTCTCTTCCAAGTAAAATTGATCTTGAAACAAAATCCTTATCCTCCACCCATTTCATAAAAAAATTAAAAAAGAAATTAAAAAGAAATAACTTCGTATATTTAGACAATACCGACGAGATGACATTATGGTTCCCATAAACGAAAAAAAAAAAACATTTTTTAAAAACTGAATAGATTGATTGTGTAAATTTTCGTAAATCGTTAAATTAAATTAGCCAAAAAAAGTTTTTTTTAATTAATATTTATATAACCTTTGTAAATTAGGCTGTTTTGTGTTTTTGGGTTTTATCGCAATATAGAAGTTATAATAATATATTTTTTAGCTTTTTTATACACTTTTCCGAATTGACCGGCTCTCTCGCTTAAACGGAAATGAATCGGTTCCGACGAGGACGGATAAGCTGGAGTCTACTGTAGTCAGAAATGTGTATGAAATAAATAAAATCTATTTATAGTGATTCATAGTGGCATAGTGATGCGTTAGGTGGATTTTATCAATTATGATCAGCACATTAAGGACTATATAAGTACCTTCTTATATATCTGTACATATATTATATATTAATCTAATCTTAATCTGTGGGTGACTACCTTTTTAAATTATTTTTAAATAATTTAAAAAGGTAGTCACCCACAGATTAATATTAGATTAATATAAAATAATTTAAAATTGACGTACGTCAATAAATACCATAAATTGGACAAACTTTGTCCACTTCCCATTACTCGCAAAATTTGCGTGATCGGGTAGTAGGTATCAGTGAAGAGGAAGGATTGGCTCTACTTGGAGCCGAGCTCTGTGGTGTAGTGGTTAGCATCCGCGCATGTCACGTGGGAGACCCGGATTCGACTCCCGGCGGAGCCAAATCTTTTCTCTTCAAAAAATAAATTATGTACATATATTATTTCACAAAAATAAAAATCAAAGAGAAAAAAAAGTGTTCTCTTAAATGTAAGCTTCGGTTATGCTTAAATGTGGTGTAATAGCTAAAAAAAATGTAGTTTTCGCCAGATGCACTGTCCTATCGTGCTCAAATGCCATAAATTTAGTATTGTCTGATTCAGACTTTTACGGAGTGTATGCGAGTTGCTGGCTCATTTTTTCTCTTCTTATCAAAGCTAATAAAATCGTTTTTATAGCAGGAATTTTAGTGAATTAAAGGATCGAAATGAGAAAAATGCATTTCAATGGTTTCTTCGCGGGCTTTATGCATACATGCCCATACACATTCCAAATATACGTGCCAGACGTTTTAATTCTCTGAAACTTATGGTTTTTAAGAAAAGCCATGGATTGCGCCCCTCAGCTTTACGAGGCTTCTTATTGTTTTGTTGCCTTTCCATGGATAAAAAATTATTTTATGTCGTTGTTGCCACTTTAAAAAATACCTCCCCCTTCATTGTCAGAAAGATAACTGTGAAAAACACCTGATGAACTGGTTTTGAAAAAAAAACTTAATAAGGTTAATAAATTGGGCACTTTAATGGTATAGATGCTATGATTTTTATTTATGACTTATTAGGTTTTATATTTTTCCACTAATAAGAGAGAGTCTGTGCCTTCTTGCACACAAAGAAACTAATTTATTTGTTTTATTGAAATTTAACTTTTTTCGTTAATAATTCAATTATTTAAATAATTTGAGCCATGGGGAAGGATAGGTAAATTCAGAATGTAGAAAGATTAATTTTTAGGGACTATGCAATATTTATAGTGATTTCATATTTACCAGGAAGATTACAGGAAATAGTTTTGAAGAGAAGAAGGTCAGAAAATGGAGTCCTTCCTTAACTATTAAACGCTGCTGTAGAAAAATAATTTCTCCTTAAGGCCTGGGTGGTTGGGGGGGGGGGGATGGTAAAGAGGCAACAAAAAAAGTTAATTATGCTTATCGTTATGTTAAACCTGAAAGACAAATCTAAGTGCGAAATGCTTCGCGCGGGTCCAGCTAGTATATATAAATATAAATCTGTGATTTTGTTATCATGTGTTTTAATTCATATAAACTTCAATACCATTGGAAGGTTGGTTAATTCTATTGTGATTTAAGCACCAATTATATAAGGACTTTAAAATCGTTTTCATAGCTTACAGTGAGCTAATCGGTAAAGTTAAATACTTATTTCTTTGTTATACAATATTTAAATAAATATCATTGCATACAGTGGAACACGATTTATTCCTACTACTACTTAAAAAGAATAAATAGAATTACAAAACTATTTTAAAGTCCTTATATAATTGGTATATAATATATAAATACATATTGTACATATTCATATATATATATAATATATAATAGCAGCGGAGTGTGTCCAAGAATATAATAGCACAGTCAATAGTGTGACCAAGTTCTCAACTGCTTATTTATTATTTGGTGAACGATCGGAGATTGTACCTGTAGGTCTTCAGAAAGAATGTGTTCTTGAGGAAGACAGAAAAGAAGCATTGTTGAATACTATAAAAAATTTTGAGAAGAACAAGGAAAGGGTAGATCATGACAGAAGAAATTATGAATTTGCCAAAGGCGAGCTAGTCTATGTTGAAAATGGGAATAAATTGAACAGAAATAAACTAGATAAAGTCAGAAGCGGTCCATTCAGAGTTGTTAGGAGGGTTTCGAATTCGATATATGAAGTGAATTGTGGTCGGACGTAAGAAAGCAAACTTCTTTCACATCAGAAAGTTAATACCGTTTAATAATTAGCTCCCTGTTTATTTGAGTCATTTTAAATCCGTCATAAATTCTAAATTTTATTGTTTAACAAGCATAGGCCAAATTCTCTCGAACCTTGTTCATGACTTGAGGAGGGGAGGTATAAATCTGTGATTTATATCATGTGTTTTAATTCATATAAACTTCAATACCATTGGAAGGTTGGTTAATTCTATTGTGATTTAAGCACCAATTATATAAGGACTTTAAAATCGTTTTCATTGCTTACAGGTGAGCTAATCGGTAAAGTTAAATACTTATTTCTTTGTTATACAATATTTTAATAAGTATCATTGCTTACAGTGGAACACGATTTATTCCTACTACTTAAGAAGAATAAATAGAATTACATATATATATGATTTCCGTTCGTTTATATGTTTATATATTTATATATATAAAAAAACTTAGAATAAATCCTAAACAATAATACACAATATACAAAATAAATACAGAGTAATAACTATCCCAAATATTTGAATAATGATTAAAATTAATGTAGTTAAACTATTAATTTTTCAAAAAATTTCCGAGGGAGTACCCCTGGTGGTTTCCCCTGAATGGACCACGGAAGCTCGGCAAGACTTTGAAACGGACCTTCATGAAACTTAATTGGTGACCACTGGGTTAGGACACTAAAAAATATAAACATTTAATTAAAATAATTCAATTTATTTAGTCATTGGTGGATTATGATAAAGTTAGTCAAGAATTATATTTACTTTAATTTTAATAAAAACTTGTTAAAGATGCATAATTGCATTATCTCTTAAACTTTTTTTCCCCCTTTCTTCAACCTGAAAAATCGTGTTAAAATATAAATTGTTCTTTTTCATATGGTGATTAGATCATTTAAAAATTATCCTTTTTTTTTAAATAAATTTTACTTGAAATTAGAAAAAAGAATAAGGCCTGGTTAGGGATGCTCAGTTTCTTATATTTTTAATTTATTTGTGCCTTTTATGTTTAAATGTCAGTTTTTTAACCCATTTAATCATGTCAGGAGGGCAATAACCCATTTTTAAAAGACAAACAAGTTTACACAACAAAAGATTAAATTTTGCTAGGTGGACTACCAAATTTTAAATGTTATGCATCATAGGTACTTAAATTTATATCTAATGTAGTACTTTAAAGATATTAAAATATCATTATGCACATATTTATTTATAACAATCAACTTTTATTCGCAAAATGTCTGTTTGCTTTGTATTAAATTAACACTAATTCTATACTTATATACTTCTAATGTGCGCGCAGTCCTTTTACATGATTCCAGGGTACATCGGTGACGATTTTCTTCAAACTCAAAATGGTCGATTACTTAACTTCCCTCCGCTCCTCTTGATGAGACAGGAAAGTTATCTTAACTATATGCACTTGGCAGCTCTCGATAAATTCTAACTGAACTGTAGGTATCAGCTAGGGCGTGATTGAAATACTTTTTTATTTGCTGACATTGACCGCCATCTTGGAGCTCCTAACCTGATGTACTACCAAATCTTGAAGTAATATTATCATTTTTGTGAATGAATTAAGTGCCACTTCACACTCATATTAGTTTAAGAACGAAATATACCTGACAACTTGTTCTTTCTTTGCTTACTTTAAATGCTGACTTAATTTTTTTCCTTTGTAGTTTGCTGCAAATTATGCTCATGATCATTTGATAGAGAATCTTAGTAAAAAAGTAAAAGAATTGAAAAAATTAATTGCAAGTGGTTCCATTGAGAGACAAGTACTTGGTAAACCTCCTCCTTCTCCTAAACCAGCATTACGAAAAAGTTTTATTTTAGAAAGAAAATCTAGCCTAAAGAGAGGTAGTACTGAAGCTGAAGAAGCAATAAAAAGAGCAGGTGGCTTAAATGATCCATTACTTCTTGAAAAATTAGAATCTTATTCTCGCACTATCACGCGGGAAGTAAAACCATCTAGGACACCTGTTGCTCAGTTTCCTGTTCCTGACTTAACCAGTTATATTGAAGGCAATAGTTCAATTAACTATGGCCGCCTATTAACCGACGAAGTTTTAGCTGTTGATCGATTGCTGGTAGAAGCTGCTAAAAAAAATTTGGATGTTGCAGGTAATTTCTGGCTATCAATTTTTGTGCTTCTAGTAGTTAGCATATATTTATGTTTGTTATATTAAAATAATTTTGCTGTCTAATATAAGCCCTTATTTTTAATTTACTAGCTTACCCTTTTTATGAAACTGCGATCTTAAAAAGGAAATTACCCCCTCCTCCCCAATCATTACCCACCTACAATAATATTTATGAAGATTTAACTCCTTTGTACTTCTGATTGACATATGAACAACCAGTGTGTCCAAATTCGTTCAAATCAGAACCCAATAAAAATTTATTTTCGACTTCCGGTTTTCAACGGAAATACACGTTTTGGGGTCCCCTGAGTCTAAATAACCAAGCCCCGCGAAATGGTCTGTGTGTGTCTGAACAGACTAACTAGCTCAAAAACCATAAACCGTGCGAACCTGAAATTGGGTATTTAATGTATGTATGTGCCCGCGATGTGATAGCAAAAATTTCATCAAAATTGGTCAAAGGGAGGGGGTACTTTATTTAATAACTGTTATTTATATATTATGTTTTTTTCGATTTTCTCAAAAACGGCTCTAACGATTTTGATTAAACTTAGTATTCGATGTATTAATATGCCCGAGATATGACTGTACAAATTTTATCAAAATTTATCAACTGCAGGGGGCACTTTACTTAATAAATTTTGTATCATTTTCACGTGTTTTTTTTTATTTACTCAAAAACTGCTTTAAGGATTGCGATCAAACTGGGTATTTGATGTATGTATATGCCAAAGATGTGACAGCCAATATTTCATCAAAATTGGTCAAACGGAGGGGGTACTTTCTTTAATAACTTTTTACGTTTTTTTCGATTATCTCAAAAACGGCTCTTAACGATTTTGATCAAACTTAGTATTTGATGTATTAAAATGCCCGAGATATGACTAAAAATTTCATCAAAATTGATCAACCGCAAGGGGCACTTTACTTAATAAATTTTATTATCATTTTCACGTGTGTTTTTTATTTACTCAAAAACGGCTTTAACGATTGTGATCAAACTGGGTATTTGATGTATGTATATGCCAAAGATGTGACAGCCAAAATTTCATCAAAATTGGTCAAACGGAGGGGGCACTTTATTTCATAACTTTTTTTCCAATTTATACCTTTCTTTCGATTATCTCAAAAACGGCTTAATGATTTTGATCAAATTTGCTGCGTTTAATGAAAATAAGGTGTTCTTTAATATCAGGTAAGCTTTATCGTTATTAAAATGTTCTGAGCGGGTTAAATGGGAAAGGGGCCTTTTTTGTTTTTCTGTAAAGTATCCTTGTTTTTGTTTATATGGAAAAATTAACTGTCTCTCATTACGCCTAAAAATAAGAAATGGCTAAATATGAAATATGAAAAAAATCAAGTAAAGAGGAGAAAAAAAGAAAAATATTCCGTCAACTCATAAAATACGTTGTTTTTTATAGAGAAAAAAAAAAAAAAAAAAAAATAAGAAATGAATGTGGAAAAATGTGTCTTTGAGAAGTGGCAATTAACAAAACGCATCAATTTCTAATTTAAGTAAGTTGGTAAGTAAAAGTTGTGTGTTGCGCGCACGCACCAGATTTTTTTTTTAGACCAGCCCTGGATAATTCAAATTTTAAAATTTAACATAAGCAATTAACATTCTTAATAGTTTTATTTGACCTATGAACAACCAAGGTGTCTAAAATCATTGGAATCAAATGAACTGGTTAAAAGCTAATAATCACCTTCCCCCTCTTCCAAAAGGAAAACCTGGTCATAATTACATTTATGTTGAATTAATGTTCTTATACTAATACTCGTACCTTATTTTATTATCCTCACTGGACTTTGTGTATTTTTTAAAAAATAAATTGATATTGATCAAACTCATGTCTTGTGATATTTCTAAAATAGTGTTAATTTATTGTAATATAATTATGATAATTATATAAGGATTTCAAGAATTATTGGAAATTATTGGAAAATACCTTGCTAATGACAAAGGACCATGTACATATTTTACCTGAAATTCAACTAATGGATCAAACCCCCACAGTAAAAACCACCTAATGTCCCCACCCCATAGTTCTTATTGTTTTTATAACTGGTTTATTTAATCAAGCTAGGGATATGAATAAATTTATAAAATGTGGTTGTCAATTTGTGAATATTGCTTTTTATTTTGGCCGACTAAATTTTTGAATTTATTAGTTTTTCCTGATTGCCTGCTATGTGTATGGCTTCTAAATTTGTTTTCCTTTTTGGACCGGATTTAGATCTATGAAGTATTGTTGTATTTTCAAAATTAGTTAAATTTTAATTAATAAAATGAGTTAAAAATTCAAAAATTAGTTATTTCATGTCCATAGTTTTTTGCATGGTTTGATAATGCATTACTAGTTTTTGATTTAGATTTGAGATTATTGTTGTGGTTATATAGACGGTTTTTAGATCCGTAGAACATATGACTTTACAAGGTATTCTGTATATTAAGTTCCTTTAATTAGAATTGGATCTTTTGTTTTAGTGAGTAAATTTATGATATGATGTTTTGGCGTTAAGGAAAAGTTACTCATCCACATCTTTAAATGTTCTCGTTATGTTATGAATTAAGCCATTGCTATATGTAACTGGCTTATATTTTGGTAAAATATTATGTTGTTCAGGTGGAATCTCTGTAGTATTTACAGCATTGGAGTTATTTGAATTGGTTCTGAATTGTCTATAGATTCAATGTTTTAAAAAAATTGTGTAATACTGGTTTGCGATTGTGGAAAGTTTATTTTTGGATTACTGATTTCTGCTATTGTTTCTTTATAAAATTGTTTTGATGTTTATATTTTATGAGACCTTTTGTATTTATTCTCTTATTTTCTTTTTCCTTAATTTCGTGTACAGCATTGTACCAAATTTTGTTCATGATTATTTTTGGGTGGTAAAAGCTGTTTTCTAAGATTTTAAATATTTTCAATTTTACATTGCTTAGGAAAACTTCATCTGTTATATTTATTGCTTTTTAAAATTAAATTAGTGCTTAAAATTGAGGTTGTATACTCCCGTCATTGATTTTTGCAAACAATTTATCAAAAAAAATTTTTTTTTTCACAGATAATCCTCATATCAAAAAAGTTTATGGAATTATTTTGCTCAATCCCATATGTGAATGTGATTGACTATGTAGGGGAGAGCGGTGTTGGTTGGCAACAGTTTTCACTTTTTTGATTGTTGAGTCGTTCCTGTTAATATAATCCCAATGGGACTGATACCACTGTAAACTCCAAGCATTAGAGTATTTCAAGTATTTTTTTCACAACATAATATTTAATACTAAGACCCCCTATGTGGGGCAGGTTGGCCTAGAAGGTGGGGTTGTTTAGCCATCTCATTCAAGTACTGCCTGACACATATTGTTATTAAAAGCTGCACTATAATGGTATAATAATTTTGAATCGGTTTTTAACAGCTTTTAAGGGATAATAGAATGAAAATAGAAGAAGATAGAAATTTAGACTGTCCTCACTTTTTGCATAAGAAAAATTGCTCACAACTTCCTCGCTGGAACTAAAGACAATTGGTAGTTTCACCGTTGATTATGTTTACCTTGCTTTTGCGAATTGCTACTGCGCCAAAAAAAAAGTTGAAGAGAGCCAACTAACCCAACAGGAGAGTTCATATGAAAGATGACTGCCAGGACAGAAGAGAACAATCAAACAAAAAACTGGTTAGTCGAAAGGTTAGGTTTTTCAAAGGAGTTTGGGGCTATGTGAACAGAATCGGAGTCAAATGTTTTTCCATGCCTTTAAACCATTTACTAACATGTAAAATCAATCAATGAAGCACATTCTTATCTACACTGTTAGCATCGGATTGAAAACTCAGGACAAGACTCCAGAGGTCGAGCTGGTCACATGGTACAATGGTGGGGTCTTCACAACAGGTGTGACGGAACTATAAGCCAATGGCCAACCTACCCCCTATGCCAACCAACCCCGCTCTCCTCTACTTTATTCAATGTATCAATTGAATAAAGCCCTTTTTAATATTCACAAGAAGGTCTTCTGCATATTTTTTATTAAACGCGGTTGAACTTTAGATTACAAAAGAGCTTGATCACCGCATAGACAGCATGATACCGGATAAATTAACAGACAAATTATTAAGGATAAATTAACTCGACCCTATCGCTAATCTAAAAATTCGTCTATAATAGAGCCATAGCAAAAAATTTACTTTTTTGTAAATAAAGTAAATTTTTTGCTGTGGCTCTGTTGTTAATATGCACTAATACAAAGGGTACTACAAAAGTTTTGCAATACAGCTTTATTTATTTAATTTTCTCAAAGTAATTTTCCCCACATTTAATAAATGTCTCCATACGTCGAAACCAGTCATTAAACCAGCTCTGCCAAGTTTCTTCTGGGATTGAGGCACATTCGTTGTCCTAAGCCCTCAGAAGGTCCTCATCACTTGAAAAAAGTTTTCCTTTCTTCATTTTCACATGTGGGAACAGCGCAAAGTCACAGGGAGCAAGGTCTGGACTGTAAGGAGGGTGCTCAAGAAGTTTCAGCCCAGTGGTGGCCAAATACTCGGTGCAGGCTCTGGCACGGTGAGCTGGTGCGTTGTCATGGTGGAGGTACCAGGTGTCCATTCTTGACTTTGGTCTCAGGTTTTTCATAGACTCTATGACTTAAGGCCACTGAGCAGTGACTGTCTTCTGTGTCTCCAAAACAACACGCTCTACAATTCCGCTTGATCTGAAAAATACAGCGATCATTTTTTTTTTTTTTACATATTGAGATTTTCTGACAGTTACAGGTCATCGTCAAATACCTAAACTTTTTTTTGAGCCTTGGTTGGCACATCATAATAGTATAGCCAAGTTTCGTCACCATTCACGATGCTGTTCACATATTCTGAATGTACCTTATCAAATAGTTTCAGCATCTTTCGGCACCAAGTCACACGATGAGTCATTTGCTCTTCTGTTAGACTATGGGGCACCCAAAGACAACAAAGTTTTTTTTTACCTTTAAATGGTCTCTCAGAAATGAATGAATTGCTGGTGCAAGAAGGCATAATGTCTCCTCTATCTGTTGATATGTCACTCGACGGTCCTCATCAAGCATTTTCCTCACAGCAGAAATGTTTTCCTCTGTTACAGACGTTCGCGGCCTTCCTTCTCTCTCACCGTCCTCCAGAGTGAAATTGCCCCTTTCATGTGGACGATCATTATTTAATGCAATCTTCATTTCTTCTAAGCATTGATCTATGCTTAAACCACACACAAATTTATATCGCAAAACTGCACTTACTTCACTACGTGACCACGATGCCATAATACGCATTTTAATCTGTCACTGGTAATGAACAACTGAACCCAGAGATGTGATACTGGCGGCTAGTATGCAGGCATGGATAGATCTGAACACACTGTAACTTGTAGCCTCCTGGGTCTTTCTGTTAAGTTACATTGCAAAACTTTTGTAGTACCCTTTGTATTACTTGATACCAGCTAAATGAATTTTGGCTTCATAATAAACTTTAGATAATTTAGAGTTGTACAAGAGTGATTTATGTGTTTTTTTAATATCTCATTAAAGGTAAATATATATGTAAAAGTAAGCTTATCAAGAAACATTGTTTTGTTCTTGAGTATGGGATGGTTATTGATATAAGTTGTAATCATTTTTTCACCGCTTTCACTTTGGGTCAAAGTTATCAAGCCTATTTTGAAATGTTGGCATAGCAATAAAAATGCATCTAATCATAAATATATTAGTAGTAGAAAGATTTTGATAAAATTTATTTAGCATTGTTTGTTACTAATTCCTGTCTTTTCTCCTACTGTGAACCAAATCAAGTAAACTTTTTTATAATGCCATGTCTAAGAAAATACAGTGAACTTCTCCTGAACGAATGGCTATGAGTTAGATAATGAAGCTAAAGGTTCGCGGATTTTTTCGGGCTTGAATTTTTCTTAAAAGTAAGAATTCTGTTTGCTTTCATGGCACTTTTGATCTGAAAAGTGATGTGATTGCCACTTTGAATAAATATCTAAAATATGTAAATACATTATAAATACCTATGTATATTTTATTTATGTACCACTATATGTAATTTAGTGAGAGTATATGCGACCCTGATATCTAAACCCATCTTGTCTTTCTCAGATAAAAGGACTTGATTAGCTTTATTTAATCCTAGCCTATACTCCCCCTCACTCTTCACAGATAGATAAACCACCAAATTGGTCCTTTTCAGTTTAGATCGGGCCTTACTGAACAGCGTCCTGGAGCTGCTGTTTAAAATTAGTATCATAAATTAAGAGAAGTGAAAAATGTTATTTGAAAACCAAATTTGTGTTTAAAGTCTAAATTATTACCTCATTGGCCAGGAATTGGAAAAAGAGGGATATCCTCCATGAAGAGGTGTCCGTTAGGAGAAGTTTTGTGAATATTACGATATATTTTTTTTAATTTGATTTACCGCAGTAAGTTATATACCCATCACTTGGATTTGATATAGAAGAGACAGGCATAGAACAAAATTTGATTAGAATCTTGATATTGTTATTTTATTCCAGGAACCACTGCCTTAATAGCTGTTATGGAAGGTTCAAAGTTGATAGTTGCTAATGTTGGGGATTCTAGGGGTGTAATGTGTAATTCTAAAGGAAAAGCTATACCATTATCTTTTGATCACAAACCTCAGCAGGTGAGTAAAATGTTCTATTTTTTTATCAATTATTTTATTCCAGAAATCGTATTTGATTACCTGAAATGTATTAAATAAATATAACTATCTCTTTAACTTTTTCACATGTTCGAGGAATGCGTGAAGGATGCATTTAGTAATCAAGAGATAATTGTGATGAGAGCTTGTAATAGTTAATCAGATTTAAGCAACATTTATTTATTTATTTTGCCCTCCTTTGCCTCTCAGAATTAGAGGTGTTGGTAACATATCACAATTTTGTTAGAAAAAAATGTTGCTAACATGTTCGAACTATCATCCTATTATCATAATTGGTCCTGGATTCTTTGGATTTAGCCTTCACCTCTTCTTTCTGGTGGTCATCCAGGCAAGAATCTATGTCTTCTGAAATTGAAATGAGCCAACTGCTGTTTTCCACTCATACACATAAGATTAGTAAGTGTAGTTTGCTTTAGTCACCAGCTAACGAAAATCATTCTCAGAGAGGATATAGAGTCCAGTTGAGTGCTCCAAGTCTTTACAGTCCACAATTATATGCTCAGCTATCTCAGAACTGCACATCTACGGCAGAGGGGATCATCGTCTAGTTGTAGCTTGAAATAAAATTTCTCAGCTATCCTTGGATAGACTAGGGTAATTTTTCTAAAAATAAAACTAAAAATGAATAGAAGAAAAAATAAATTAAATGTGGTGTTAAACAATGATATTATTCATATATATATTTTTTTAAATGAAAATATAACTTAGAGACTGGGTTCGCCCCAGGAGGTTCTCTCGGCCCACTAGACAAACTATTAAAGATATCCTGCCAAGCCAGATTTAAACTTGGGGCCTTGAGCACAGCAACTCATTGCCTTACCAATGAGCTACCCCACTCTCTCCCCTAAGAATAAAAGAATGAATACTTATGATAAGCACATTTGCCTAGCTGAACATTAAAAAAAAAAAAAAACCTGTACTACTACAACCCATGAAGGGTCTTGGGTTCAGTACTATGTAAGGAAGAGCACTGTTTCTTGGCCAGCGGTCGTGCAAGGAGGTGATTTGACCGGGATCACGCTCAACTGCCAGGTTTTTTCCCCTTAATTTTTCAATTAAGGGTACCCACTTTATAGAGGCTGGGTTTGCGCCAGGAGGGTCTCTCGGCCCACGAGACGAACTGTGGCGAATAATAAAGATATCATGAGCCATGTCAGATTCGAACTCGGGACCTTGAGGACAGCAATCCACTGCCTTACCAGTGGGCTACCCCGCTCCCAAAAGCTAGCTAAACATAGAACAGTAGAATGAAAATATAAATTGAAGATAGGATAATAACATCTCAAAAGTTTTGAAGCTAATCAAACAATAATGTACTGTTCTCTTGCATTATCATTTGATAATGTTTTCTTTTTTTTGTTTTATGAGTTAACTTTTGATTTTTAATCTTTATACACATATTTTTTACAACTAGCCAGATAAAAGGCTCTTGATCTGTTCATGTTTGTTATTGTTAGGGAAAATATTTGTATTGCTAAGGGAAGATATATAAAAATAAAATTTCACTAAATTCCTAAATTGGAACATTATAAATTAAGAACCTTCCAGTAAATATTGAAAATACTATCAAAATTTAAAAAATAAGAAGGTAAGACAGGAAACAATAATGAAAAGACAGTATGAAATAAGGAAATTAAGGCCAAGACAGGAAACAATAATGCAAATTGTAGGCATCATATAAAATATTTAATAATTTTATGATAAAATATAAAATAATTTTTTTCTGTTCTTGAGGGTGGCATCCTTCATGCATTCTTCATGGGCAAGAATCCTCGAACATAGGTCTAATGCTTTTTCATATAATGTCACAAAAAAAAGGTCCATGAAAATCAATGCTTCTGTAATTCCCTCCCTTGTCCAAATGTACTCTACAATCATTGAAATGTACCTTTATAACAGCATTAAAATCTAAAGTCTACAAGTTTTATTTATATTTATTTTTTCAAATTCATCATGTTTTTGTAGAGTCGAGAAAAAAAACGTATTGAAGAGGCCGGTGGCAGTGTAAGTTTCAATGGTGTTTGGCGCGTTGCTGGAATTCTTGCTACATCTCGGGCACTTGGAGATTATCCTTTAAAGGATAGGAAACTAGTCATAGCTGATCCTGATATTCTCACTTTTGAGTTGGGTGATCATAGACCTGAATTTATCGTCTTGGCTTCAGATGGTTTATGGGACACATTTTCTAATGAGGAGGCTGTTTCATATATAAGGTACCACATTTAACTTAGGTCATTTTAGTCTCTATTTATTTTTGTTTCATTAGTGAAAATTAAGTTTAGTAGCTCAAATATCGTTGTAGTGCCTTAGCTGGCTTATCAGCTATAACCCAGATTTTCATCTAGTAAAATTAATTGATTTTACATTTATAAATTAATGTAAACTTGTGAAATGGTGTGTGTGTGTGTGTGTGTGTGTGTGATTGTGCGCGCGTGCGTGCGTGTTTGTGTGTATTTGTGTGTTTGTGTATGTGTGTGTGCATGCATGTGTGCGTTTGTGTGTGATTGTGTGCATGTGTGTGTGTGAACAGATTAGCTCAAAACCGATAAACTGTAAAAAAATGAATATGTAAACATTTATACAATTATTTTATTTTTATTTTATTATAAATGACTTTTATTTTTTTACTTTCACTTACCTGTATATGAAATATATATTAGAGGAAAATATTGCGATCTTGAAAAATTTTGACTCCGGTTTCGGTTTTCTAACTATAAACCGAATGAACCTGAAATTGGGTATTTGATGTATGTATATGCCCGCGATGTGACAGCCAAAAATTCATCAAAATTGATCAAAGGAGGGCACACTTTATTATTGCGATCATGAAAAATTCCGAATTCCAGTTTTAACGGAAATACACATTTTTTGGGGTCCACTGAGTCCAATAGTGAGGTCAATAATCAAGTCCTGGAAAATGGTGTGTGTGTTTGTATTTGTTTGTGTGTGTGCATGCATGCGTGCGTGCATGTGTGTGTGTGAAGAGATTAGCTCAAAAAGGATAAACCGTACAAAACTGAAATATGGTATTTGAGGTAGGTATGCGAGGTATGTTTAAAAAATTAAGAGAATTTTTAAATTTTGCGGGCTTGGAGAGTATGATTGTCAAAAAAAAAAATTATTATGTAGGTATATTTGCCCCTGAAGCATGATAAAACTTCCAGCAGTTTTCATTGTTGACTTTGTCTGTTACAGACACTAAGATCAAAGAATTTGTATCAAATTTTGCATAAAAAATGGAATAAAGTGTATGAAATGTTAATAAAGGCCTATGGTGAGTCTGCTATGAGTAAAGCAAGAGTTAGAGTGGTATAAGCGTTTCCAAGAAGGCCGTGACGAAGTGAGTTTCCAAGAAGACTTTAAAGATGACGAACGCCCTGGACGCCCCAGCGCATCAAAAACCGATGAAAACGTGGAAAAAGTGAAAGAAATGGTTATGAACGATCGTCTAATCAAAATTAGAAAAGTCGCTGATGCTGTTGGCTTTTCGATTGGATCATGTCATGACATTTGTGGAAAAACAGTTCATGGCTTTTGCATCACGATAGTGCACCTGCTCACACTTCATTTCTTGTTCGTCAATTTTTGGCCAAAAACAATATTGCAACAATGCCCCAGCCTCAATATTCGCCAAACATGGTTCTGTGTGACTTTTTCCTTTTTTCCAAAAATAATGAGAACCTTAAAGGGCCGTCGTTAGACAGCCCTAGATGACATCAGCGCATCGCTGAAAGAACTAAAGGCTATCTCAAAGATCGAGTTTGACAAGTGTTTTGGGGATTGGAAGAAGTGGGGACTATCCCATCCCATCTCTGATGGGGACTATTTTGAAGGCGACAACATCAATGCAGACGAATAAATAAATATTCTTTTCAAAAAATGAAAATTCGGTATTAGTACTGAACAGTTGCTTCTGCGCCGTTCACTAAGGCACCCTTCAAAGTAAGGCCCGATCTCCACTGAAAAGGACCCTTTTGTGGGTTTATTTATCTCTGAAGAGCGAGCGCAGGGAGTGGGAGTCGAAAGCTAGAATCTATTAAAGCCAATCGAGGCACTTTTTAACTGAAAAAAACGCGATGGGAGTTCGATAACATGACCTCGATAACATAACCTCTCAAAACAGGCCACGCCCAGCAGCCACTCTTCAGTACCTGTACCAAAAATTCTCATAATTTTTTTAAACATACCTCGTATGCCCCTGATATGATTTAAAACATATTGAATATAAGTACACATGCCCAGTATTTCTACTCTGGATGGAGCATCCAGCAACTAAGCTGTGGTGACCTGGGGACTAGATATGCTAACCCTCAATAAGGAACTATGAAAAGTATGTAATTCACTGCAATTCTTGCTATAAAAATGTTGTCCCATCCATCTTTTTATGTTCAATTCAATCACGGAAAGTAAGATATCAGTTATGGGATTCCTACAATATTTAATATTTTCACATATTTTTCCACAGTTATTTACTTATTTTGGTTGGTCTCCATAAGTTACAGAGTATTATAATTTGTATTGAAAAACTTTTCTCTCAGTACTTTTCGATTCATTATTGTTTATTTCTTTTTTTAAAGGGCCTAAAAATCCTAATTTCATCAACAGTTGAGTTTTACTTTACTGCTTGTTTGTTTTTTACTTCAAGTTGCTTTTTGTAAGTATATCATGAAGGTCATTGATAGAAGGTGTATTTACGACTCATAATAAACTAAAACCTAATTTTAAAATGTTTGTCTCTTATGCTTTTCTGGAATCCGAGTATGATTACTGTTGCTCTAAAACCACTTCAAAGTGCATTCAGAAATCTATTATGGAACTAAAGTTTGTAAACTAAAATATAATTAACTAATGATTGTTACCTTTTTGTTACGATATTTTTTTCCCACCGTAAACTGTTTTAAATAATTTGAGCATCACGTATTTTCTCTCCAAAGTACTGTAACACTTCTGTGGGTTAACAAATATTTATTCAACAAAAAATACAATTATCGATGTCAAACATATCCTTTGTCCGGTTTAATGGAGAACTCTCAAGAGGCTTCTCCAGTAAAACTGAGACGGACTGGCATGTCTGGTCTTCAATCTTGCTCTAGAAAAGGCGGTTAGAGACACTGGGATCCAGACTAATGGTACACTTATTAACTTCTGTGTGCAACTCCTTGGATTTGCAGATGATATTGATATTGCTGGCAGATCACTAGCAGCAGTCAAGGAAGCATTTATCGCACTAAAGAATGCTGCTGCGAGGATGGGACTTATCGTCAACTATAATAAAACAAAGTACATTTGCGCAAATCCTCAACAAACAAATATTGGCAACCACATCCTAGTTGATGGGGAGCGTTTGGAGAGAGTTGAGGAATATGTGTACCTTGGATCCTTAGTCAATATACAAAATGATATTGGGGCAAAAGTCGAGAAGCGGATCATGGCTGATAGTCCCTATTTTGCTATACAGAAGCATCTAAGAGGTGACCTACTATCCAAATCCTCCAAGGTCCGTCTATATAAAACCCTCATCCGACCAGTCCTCACATATGCCTCTGAAAATTGGACCCTGACCCTAGCGCACAAAACCTCTGCTGCGTTTCGAAAGAAAGATCCTCAGGAGGATATATGGTCCAGTCCTAGTGAGTAGAGAATGGAGGCGGTGGCCCAACAACGAACTGAAACTACTTTATAAATGAAAACTACTTGAAGTACTGAAACTACTTTATAATTTGATGTAGTTCAATTTATAAAGTTGGCGAGACTGAGGTGGGCCGGACATTTGATTAGGATGGAGCAGGACGAAATACCAGCTATAGCTTTGATAGAGAAGATCTTTGGAGTGAGAAGAGCAGGCCAGCCACGACTTCGGTGGGAGGACTGCGTAGCTTCGGACTCCCGAACCATATTGAATGTTAGCAACTGGAAGGCAGCAGCACTGGACAGAGATCACTGGCGGTCGATGTTGGAGCAGGCCAAGACTCGACTTCAAGGGTCGTAGTGCCAAATAATAATAATAATGCCAAACAAATTATAGCGCCTTAGTGGCATAAAGTGAGGTTAATACAAACAAACAAACAAATTATAGCATCATGAATATAGCTCACAAATCATATGGCTTGAGCTTCACAGTCAAGACAAAGACTCAGACTCACTGGTCTAGTCACTCGATCCTTATATATAGGCGTAAGAAGACCAGCCTCGAAGGTCCCAGGCCTCTGTGGAAGGTTCCAGGCCTCCATCGAGTCATCCAGACATTGAACCCAAACAATCTAGTCCTAGTGCTCTGACGGTTCGTTCCAATCGCTAGTTTGTTTCAACAAACAGTTTGGGATTTTAAACCATATGTTTTTTTTTTGTTTTTTATTAAACAATTTAACGTTACAGTATAATAATTTTTTTTTATTGTCGAATAAATGTCTATTTACCTAAACACGTCAGGTACAGTCGTCAGTGACGGTACCGGTCCGTGATTCTACTTCCAGTAATCCCACAGCTCCATGACAGCTAACATGACCAGCATCAGTACGTACTTTTTCTCAGCTTGTTGCAGAATTGCAAGGCGGAAATGCAATATTACACGCATTTCGGGTATGAAATATTCACTGAATATTTCAATTCTGAAGCTGGAGTGCATCCTTGGTTACAAATATAAAAAAAAAATGCTAAGCCAAAATGCAACATAAGGTGCATTCCATTGAGAGAATAATTTATTGAAAGTTTCATTTTTATCTTCCATATCAAATCAATAAATTAAAAACATAATTTAAAGTTCAATTTTTTCAAAAATTATTATTCAGTGAATATGTTGTACTTGTCAGTGTGACCAAAAATTCCGAGTTTTGATTTTTTCTGAATATTCTTATTTGATTAATAAATATTTAAAAAATCCAAGAAGAGCAATTTTTACGGAACATTTTAGAATATCAAACTCTACATAGCTCAAATACTATTTGTCCTTGAAAGAGAAATCTTATACCCCATTTTTATAAAGGGCAAGGGCTTTAATTTTTCTTATAAATTGTTTGCAGTACTTAAATGTTTATCTTTTTTTAGAAAAAAAAAAATTATTATTCAGATTGGTACAATGAAAAATTGTAAATGGTACAAGTTCGATCTTTCTAGGACAAATAGTATTTGAGCTACGTGGGTTTAACTGTTTTAAAAAGTGCCATTCTTCAATTTTTAAAATAATTATAACTACAAAAACAATGGAAATATATTTCCCATATAAGAAAAGGAATGTAAGAAATAATAATCATTTATGTTTGTTATTTTACAAGCTACTACTGACTTAAATTTAAAAAAAAATAATGATCTCCAAGCAGAAAATTTTGACCGTTAGTTACATGATATGGAATGAATGAGCCATTGGGCTTGTTTGTAAATCTAAACATTAAAATGATATAGGAGTTTGCTATAAAAAACAAGTAATACAAAATATAAACCTAGGCATTATTTTACTGTAATTACATTACATTGAAATCTTTTTTTGGGGGGATTTATTAATTTAATTAACTATGAACAACTGTAGAGAAATTAGACTAATATAAACTTGTGTTTACTTACCAGCAGTTTTCATTTCCTCTCTAATTTTATCCCAAATAGTGTTTTTGAATTCAGTATCCATGTACCTTGGGTTTGCCAGATTGTTTAGCACAGAATAAAAGCACACCAATTCGATGAGTTTTTCGTCATTCATTTTATTAATTCTGAAAATCACGGTTTGAATACGTCCATGAAAAAATAAAAATATCGTTGAGGACTAAACTGAATTTCACGGATGGATCACTGACTGGGCACTGGCTTCACTGATACGGTACGGTGCCGGTTGAGTGTGAACAAACTCGTCTGAAATACATGGATGAATATCTTTTAATCCGCCGGTACCGTCACTGTGCCATCACTGATGAGTGTAAATAGGCCTTTAAGTTTTTATTTGTGATGATACTGGAATGCAAGCATAATAATCCATCGCGTCTGATTTTATAATTTCCTATTTAGTTGTTGAAAACTTCATTTGTAGAGGTGTGTAAGGGTCAACTGTTTTCTTTGCAATAGAATGATTAATTGTCAGAATCTTCAGTCAAAACATTTTTTATTTGGAAAGCCAATGTTTCAATCCAAACACGTGAATCTTCGTCAGGGCTTAAATAAAGACAAATATTTGAGCAGCATGTAAAGTATCTATGCTAGAAGATGATAATTAATTAATAAGTTAACCAGGACTTGCAGTATAATCACCAATCACTTTTACACCAACCCATTCCTCATTCACTCTCTTCAGCCCAATTTTTTAAAGACCTTTCCTCAACCCGTTCATTCCTTAAAACTCATAACCAAAACATCATAACCCGTGCAGATAAAGGAAACAAAACTGTTGTCATGGACAGCATAAATTACAATGATAAAATAACACTCTTCTCTTTGACAACACTTATCGCTCCACCAAACGTGACCTCACACCTTCTCTCACCACGAAATTCAACCAACACCTCCAAGATTTTAAACAAATAAATATCCCTACTTATAGAAACCTACCTTATTTCCTACAATTGGATTGCTCCTCGTTGTTACAGTCTATCAAAAATCCATAAACCCTGTAATCCCATCCGTCCCATCATTTCAAATATTAATTTGCCTTCCACCAAACTTAGCAAATTCCTTTTTCCTCCATTACAATCCCTTAGTCATAATAATCCTTACAACGTAAAAATATTTTTCCACCTATTTGAACAATTAAATATTCTCAATAACATACTCTCAATATTCCCAATAACTTTTTCTTAGCCTCTTTTAATGCCGAGAATCTAAACACAAAAATCCCGAAAAATCGTGCCCTCCAAATTATTATAAAAAATTGGAACACTTTAGAATCACATGGTAAACTTAATCAATCGGCCGATTTTGACTCTCTTGCATTATATTTTGATTCCAGATATCTTTGTTTCCAAAATAAATATTTTCTCCAAGCTTCTGGCCTTGCAATGGGTAGCTGTCTAGCTCCAGACCTCTCCGGTATTGTTCTTAACAACCTACTTGATTCCGTATTACCTAAATTCTCCAATAATATTTTTTTCATTAAAATATATGTGGACAACCTCCTATTGATACTCAATCCCAATGCTATCACTGATATCTCACCAGCTTTAACTCCTACCTATTCATTTCACTGTTGGATTGGGAACTATTATTCCCTTCCATTCCTAGACATTTCCATCACTAGAAACCCTGACAATTCTATATCCACTAATTGGTACACCAAACCCACCTATTTTGGCCGCCTCCTAAACTGTTGCTCACAACATCCACATCACCCAAAAATTAACGTGGCTAAAAACATTATCCATCGTAGCCTGACCTTGTCTGTTCCATGATCAATGGACCTTGCTCAATCAACCTAAAATAAACTTTTTAAAGTCGACAGACTTTAAAACCCCTACCACCTTTCACCCTATAATTTTTTCCTCAGTCTCTGTATTACTCTGGACTCAAGAAGTAAATATCAGATTTTATTTTATCATGTTAACCAGCTACTTACGGGTCATTCCATATCAAATCAACCACAAAAAAATCATTTTAACACCCAAGGTCTCAGATTTTTGTGAAACTTGGAAAATTTGTTCCTTTTAGATAAATAAACAACCATGCCAAGTTTTATTGACTTATCTCTATCAGTTTTCTTTTTACAACCCTTTCAAGTTTTTACTAAAATGGTGGCCGGGGCTCACCCGAGGCCACAGGCAGAACGTTTATTTTCTCAGAAAAAAAAATCATATCTTTAATATTTATCAATAGAACTCAATGAAAATTTGTAGTTAAACTGAATAAAACATGCTGATTTTGGAAAAAAATATGTTAACACTCTAAGCCCTACCATAAATTATTATTTTACAAATATTTTATTTCCGGAAAGTGATTACAAGGGTTTACGTTACAGCTAATATCTACCTGAGGGTTAAAGATAATCAAAGAAACATCTTGGCACAAGATGTTTTCCATCATATCCAACAATAAAATTAATGGCTTTTTTATTCCTCCACATTTAAAAGCTAATATTTTTCTGGAAAACTTGATTTTGTCAGACAGAACAGAAATGGTAAAGTGCTCTTCTACAGTTGATGATTTTATTAAAAATCTAACAGAAAAAGTTGAAAACTTAATTCCACATTCTTATATTGCGAAAGCACACAGTCCACATTTCTTAAAAACATGAAAGAAAATTTTACAGTTGATACTGCAATAGTTTTAATGGATTTAAGTGAAAACTATTCTTTTACCATACAGGTTGAAGCACAGGGTTGCCACTGGACCTGCAATATCCATCCTGTAATGATTCATCTACAAGATGAGCAAGGGAAAAAACTGACTACATCCTTATGTGTGATCTCCAATGATCTAAAGCATGATGTTGTGATGGTTTATGAAACGCAATTGATTTTGATTAAGTTTCTTAGAGGTAACTTTCCTCACATTCAAAAAGTACATTACTATACAGATGGATGTGCTGCTCAGTACAAGAACAAATTCAACTTTATAAATCTTTGCCATCATGAAAACAATTTCAAAATTAAAGCTGAGTGGTCTTTTTTCGCAACGAGTCACGGAACGTAAGAGTGTGATGGAATCGGAGGTAGGTACTGTTAAGCGGTTAGTTCGAAAGGAAAGTTTACAGAAGCCATTGCAAAACCAAATAACCAAAACAGAATGGCTTTTTACATTTTGTAAATCACAGATCTACAAAGTAAATTTCTCTAGTAACAGAAGTATATAGAAGTATAAAGAAACAGTAGATTTAACCAGGTAAAAACTTGAAACCCGTTTTCAAGATTTACATACTCTTCCTGGCACAAGATCTTTTCACAATTTTAAGCCTCTTGATTCATCTGGTACTGTGGAAGCAAGGCGTATCAGTGAAGATGTAGATCCCGCTTTGACACATTCATTGACTACCGGTAAACTAAATCTAACTCTTATTAAGGAGACTTACTTATTTCCCGGATGCTATGTGGTATGCTAATACGACCATTTATGGTACTTTGGAGTCATAAATTCAACTGACATAGAAGAGGGAAACGTGACAGTGAAGTTTTTTTCACCCAAATGGACCTTCTCCTTCCTTTTCGTGGCCAAGAACGGAGGACTCTCGCTCAGTGCCTTTAGCTGTTGTTGAGCCTCCCATGACAACTTCTGGTAGAACATACCACTTTGACACTGAATATATGTTGTCAATTGAAAAGAAAATGGCCGAGATTGATAAATCATCAAGAAGAAAAAATAGAGCAAGAAACTGAAGAATTGAAAGAACTTTAAGTCTATAGTTAAAAAAAGGAAATGTTAACAAATCAGGTATGTCCAATAAAGAACACTTCATTTATATTTTATATTTTTTATAAGCTTTATATGGGCTTATAAAATGGTTTTTAAAAAAAAGGTTACCCTGTCAGTTGTAACAAAACAAATCAAGTGTTTTTAAATAAATTATGTAAGTGACAATACTAATATTTTAGCTGTAACAAGTTTTCTTAAGTTACAAGAAATAATTCATAGTTTTTCAGCAGTTCACACTATTTAACTAAACACTGTTTTATGTCCAAGGAATTAAATATGCATATCGTTGTTTTATTTTTTGACAATATCAAGTTTTCAGAAAAATATAAGTTTTTAAATGTGAAGGAATAAAAAAGCCATTAATTTTATTGTTGGATATGATGGAAAACATCTTGGAGATAATTTTTAAAAAAAGTTTTCTTTGATTGTCTTTAACCCTCAGGTAGATATTAGCTGTAACGTAAACCATTGTAATCAATTTCCGGAAATAAAATATTTTTAAAATAATAATTTTATGGTAAGGCTTAGAGTGTTAATATATTTTTTTTCCAAAATCAGCATGTTTTATTCAGTTAAACTACAAATTTTCATTGAGTTTTATTGATAAATATTAAAGATATGATTTTTTTTTCTGAGAAAATAAACGTTCTGCCTGTGGCCTCGGGTGAGCCCTGGCCGTCATTTTAGTAAAAACTTGAAAGGGTTGCAAAAAGAAAACTGATAGAGATAAGTCAATAAAACTTGGCATGGTTGTTTATCTATATAAAAGGAACAAATTTACCAAGTTTCACAAAAATCTGAGACCTTGGGTGTTTTGCCCTGGTTGAGTTGATATGGAATGACCCTTACTCTAATACTATGGTACTATGGAAACAAGTAATTTCCATTAAATATATATGTTTCAAAACACCTTGACAACTCTTTTGCATGAGCTTACCTCTTGCTTAAGCAATGGTCTGACTTTAAAGGCGCACTTGCCCATACATGGGTTCAGGGTGTTTTATGAGTTGTAATATTTTTCTTTTTTTT
Source organism: Aelia acuminata (assembly GCA_911387785.2). Taxonomy (NCBI): domain Eukaryota; kingdom Metazoa; phylum Arthropoda; class Insecta; order Hemiptera; family Pentatomidae; genus Aelia; species Aelia acuminata. The sequence goes on along the minus strand of OU426978.1, from coordinate 73,209,393 downwards.
TCGCAGGTATATGTTTATTCGATATTAACATATTTATCCATTTCTTACTTTTAGACATAATGAGAAACAGTTAATACTTCCGTATAAATAAAATCAAAGGTACTTTATAGGAAAACAAAAAATTTTCCTTCGCCATTTTAGCCCCCTCACAAGTGAAAGTAAAAAAAAAAAAAAAAAAAAATTCTAGAATAAAAAAGTATATTGATCTTATTCATTAAAACATACTTGAGTAAACAATTTGTTAAAAACTAAAACCTAATAAAAAATATTTATGGATAATGGATCTTTAAAACACTTGATCTATTCGCAGCTGTCCTGTCATGCTTGAAAACATTCATATGTTTTAAAGATCCCTTTCTCCACTTATACTTTAATATGCTATTAAATGTTGTTCTTTAGGACTCGACTTCACGAGCCTCACTTTGGTGCCAAATCCATTACACTGCAGTCTTATTACAGAGGATCTTTAGATAATATAACTGTTCTAGTCATAAATTTGACTAACTATGAATGGCCATAAGAATAAAATATAATTTTATATTTATTTATATGTAACATTATTTCATACATTGTTATCACTATGCTTAAGTAACGAATGTGAATAGGTTTTTAGTTGCACATTCGTTACTTAAGCATGGTGATGACAACATGTGGGTCATTAAAAATCAATTTTAATTTACTTTTAAATCAAAGAAAAGCATATTAAGACACTTTAACATCACCTTTTCAGTTTGCATCATTCATATAAATTAATGAAATTGCTTTTTGAAATAAGTTAGAAACAAAGGACTTCTTTTTTATTTTTAAAATATATTTTTAAAGGGGCAAAACTGAGAACTCCTTTATTTTTTAAAAAAAAGGTTTTCAATAGATCAACAATATTTATTATCATTCAAGGTTAACATTTCATTGATTTGTTTTATTGAAATTCAAATAAAGTATCTTTATTGAAATTAATTTATGGGTCTATTCATATTTTTTCTTTACAGTTAGTCCAAAAATCAAATATAAAAGTAATAAAGAAATGGGTGATGTTAAATTTTATATAGTTGACCATTTACATTTTGGTAGAACAAAAAAAAATCTTTGTGTATTATAAGTGGCCACACATACAATATTACTCCATGTTGCTGCATAAGACCACACTGGCTCAAATAAAATCATACTGAATAGATACTGATACGAGTATATTATAACCACACATATTTCTTAATTATTCTGAATCAAAGTTATGTATTAACTAAACATTTTTCAATATAATATTTTAATGGTTACAAGTAGATTTTTTAAATCTCTTCCTAACAGAAATAATCATTAGAAAATGATGCATAATTTATTATATATAAACTATTCAATTACATTAGGGTGGTACCTAATTTTACAGTTCATATTCATTTCTTCTTATATTGATAATAATAAATTACTTTCGGATGACCAATATGCATGATTAAATCCTTGGTTTTATAAAACTAGGATAATTATTATGTTTCCCATGTATTATATTAGATTAATACCTTGTAAAGCACAGAATAGGAAGAGTTGAGGAGGCATCTCTGGCGGATGGAATGAAGAGGGGCGAGTGAGGGAGGAACTTTGTTACTCTAGCTCTGGATTAACCCCACTCCAGCAATTACAACCCCCCCAATATTAAAGCCACCATTCCTATAAATCCAAATATATGAATTTGAAAATTATATTTTTTCACCTTTAAGTAATAGCTTACAGCATTAAATCAATCATAGAAACCAAATAATATATGTTCTTTTTATAAACAAAAAAATATATAATAAATCAAATAATATATTTTATTTTATATGATTTTATTTATTGCAAGTCTGAAAATACACAAAACAAATTATTGGCTAAAAAAAAAAAAAAAAAAAAAAGTAACATTAAGGGTTTTTTATTAGCAATATTTGGTTCTAACTTTTTTCCACAGTGGTCAATGGTTTTATGGTGCTAAAATACAATAGTAAAATTTTATCCATTAAACACGATTGATCAATGTTTTTCCATTGCAATATATATTTAGGCCTTAATTTAAACATAATCCTGAAATATACTCCTAATTTTATTATTTGTCACAATTATTGTTTCCCCTTTATATAATAATAATTTGTCAATATAATCTAGTAAAATGCCTGAGAAAGGCTTTCGTGTACACTGAAAAGTTAGCAGACAAAATAGTACTTAATTTCATTCCCTTTGGATAGTTTTATTCCAAGGATAATTAAAAAATCTTCCTTGGAATAAACCTTGTAAAAGATAGGGTATGAAGGGGAGTACTTGGAGTGGGTATCCTTGGTCTGCTGCTTCTTTTCCTTTTTGTATTCTGTGTGATTTTAAGCACACTTCTTATTTTCAATTTACTTTGCATAGCCTTAACTATGCATGATATATCTTCATTTATTGAAGAAATATCTCCAGAAAGATAAAGAAAAAAGAAGAGAAATATTCTATTAAGATTTCTTTTTCAAGGCAATAGGAACAAATAACAAAAGCTATGCTTTATATTAGTTCAGGGTTTAATGGGAAAATATATATAAATATATATATATGATTTACTACAGCAAATAAGAAAAGCATTATCATCAGACTTCCAAAGAGGAGGAATTGATTTAGGTTTAGATACCATAAATGTGCCAAGCATTTTTTGCATGTAGAGATTGAAGTTTATGTAAATTACTGATGGCTTATTTTTTATTTATTAATAGTATTTAATTTATTTAGTACTTTATAGCCAATTGTTTATTTACTCTTTTTCAAATATCGAATTTTTACATTAATGAAAAAACAGATACATATTTTTTTTTTTAATTTACCTGAAAATAGTATCATAATTAAATATTCTTCCATATTTAAATTTCTAATCACATAATGAGTCACATCTCGGGTCGAAACGTCAGCACAATATATGTTACCGCACAAATAGTGTTTTATTTGACCGCACCCCAACCATTACCATCACAAACTTCTACGGTCAACCATCTACCTCCATTAACTATCAGTTTCCATACATATTTTAAACGAGAACATATTAAACCTTAATTTTATCCCTGCCAATATGTTATATTGAAAAGTTATAGGAATTTAATTCAAATTGCTGTGATTGTTGTGATAATAGATTCTTACAAGATGTGTTGAACATAGTTTTTGAAGCCTTGATGAATGGCAAATAGAAAAATTAAGTTAATTATTACTACAGTATTAAATGGTTGGTGTAACGTCAAAGTGAACTAAGCGCCAAACTCTATATTTTGAGAAAACTGAAGGTAAAGTTGAATATTGTGAAATAGGGTTGTTTACTTGCCTAGTTTCCCGTGCAAATCCTATTATGTCAAATTGGTTAAATAAATAATAAATTGGTTTGGCGCTTAGTTAACTATGGTTTTACACCAACCAAATGCAACAAAACTTTTATATAATTAATTAGAAATGGCAAGCATCAAACTATATAATCTGCATGACTAAATCTATAAAAAATATTTGATTTTATAATTACTTTTTAATGTATATCTAACATAGATATAATATGGATAAATAAAACATATCTGTGACATTATAAATTTAATAATTATTCAAATATATCTGTTCAAACAATAAATGTATATGTAATTTGGCTCTAAATATTTACAACATACTTTAGATTGTAAACAGTAGCTGTTAATATAATCTAACCAAAATAATTTTTCAACCGTGCTATCACTTATGTTTGTGTTCATACAAACAGATCAGTTTACATGTTGCCCCACCAAGAATTTTGGAGTAAATATAACTGTAGAATTTAAGCCTTTGAAACAAAGATTAGGTATCCTTGGAATATGTTTTGTGCTAAGAACACTTGGCGTTACAATTATTATTTTCTTTAATAAATGATCTTTAACTAAATTACACTTGTTATAAATCAAATTTACTTAATACTTGTTATGCATTACCGTGCAAATATTGTAGCATTTAGCTATAACTAAAATATAGCTCAATTGTGTAATCCTTAATTGCATTAATATAAAAAAACCGTTTTAGGATAAATGATAAGTCAATGCTAACTATGTATGTAATATTTAATGTATATTTATATTTTAATGAATAAAACCTTTTGTCACTTATAAAGTATATTTAAAAAATATATTAAGGCAGTTTTTATTATTTTAGTGTGAAACATATTAATTCAACTTATTTCAATATTTTATTATTACATTAATATATACAATGACTTTGAATTTTCATCTAAGGATGTTGGGTTCAAACAATCTCCTTTGATTTAATATACAAAATTTTATGTTATAAGTTAACTTAGACAAAAGTGTTACACTGTTAATCTAGTATAATAGTTCATATTTACATTGTCAAGTCATAAAAATATACGCAATACATGTTTTTACAATAATAATAAAAAAGAGACAATTTTAAACAAAATAATAGTTATCCATTAAAATATACTAAACTTTCAACAATATGAAGGTGAATAATATTTCTAGTAATTAAGGTATTAAACTTTTTTGTCAATTACCTTTTGTGCCAAAATTTTGCAAATTTTCTTTTCTTTTTTTTTTGTTCCTAATTTAATTCTAAAGGAAATATGTTTATTTTTAATTAAAAATTTTAAATATGACTTTGTTGATCAAATTACCTACTTCTCCATATATCATATAATTACATATTTACAATAACATCTTACAGGTCTAATATGCTATTTATAATCTCACAAAATAAATTCCATTAAAGTCAGGCACTTTCTTCAAAAGACATTTTAAACACACTGGTTGACAAGTTGGCTGACTTGGTTGACAAGACACTGGTTGATACTACATCTCATTTTGTTTAAAAGTGGTCGAAAGGATATATCAATCTTAGTGTTAGCAAGATCACTAGGAACATTGATAGCTCTGTTTAATATAGTGTACGAGTCTGTCTATCTTTGATTTTGCTGTAAATAGAAATAAATGCTCTCAGGCAAGTTCGCAATGCTTCAATATTGATCACTCTTAGATTCTTACAGATTTCATCTATAAGTGGTGGAATTGGCCATTACTAAATAAAACTATCATTACTAAATAAAAATATAAATCTAAGTATAGATACTTCAGAGCTGCATTTGTTGGAGCACACATTTCTTTAACTTATTTACAGTGGAGATTGACACTAAGTATGTGGACATCAGATTCCAGAATACAATCAGCAGAATAAGATTTAGATTAGTACGACTGATTTGGCCAAGCCAAATTAATCGTGCTAATCTAAATCAATATGAAGAGATATCAACAATTATTTTAAAACTAATGGATCACAAATTTTCGAACCTTTGATGGGATGCAAAGGTGATTAATCATAAGAGACACAACATAATCTCCTAAACTGACTTAAATTGAGATGGTGTGGTGGTTATTATTTCAGCAAAATTTGAAGTTACAATAATTTAAATTTTAATATTAAACAAATAAATTTTTAATAATTATTGTTTCATAATTAAGGATCATTTACTTAAATAAAGATATGAATGATAAAAAATTAATTTAGAGATTATCCCCGTTTTGTGAACCAGAATATTGTTATAGGGTTTTACTAAGATGAATGAAAATTAACCCAGAAGCTCAAAGTCTTCATCTGAATCATCAAACTGCCTGAATCGTGGACCTGAAACAAGTTTCAATGGAATATGAATTTTTAAAATAAATAGATCTACATGATATCTAGTAAAATAACAAAATCTCAAATAAATATTCAAGCTGAAATGGTTACTTAAGTTATTAGCCGAAATATTTCCTAACACCACCAGAAAGTTTATAAAAATCTATTTAAAAAAAAAAAAAAGTATCAGGATTTTTATATATATCAGCCACAATGGAGTTCAGTTCCAAGTAAAGTTTGTGTTAAAGAAGCTGTACTATGTTAGTACAATTAAGATGTAGCGGTTGCCCAGCCTGTAATGTGTAACCGGCGAATAACCACTACAAAGCAACAAAGTTTCTGATCACTAATTACAAAGTTTCAGTTGGTGCAAAAAAAGTGGTGAGAAGAAGAACTTAATATTATATTACAAGAACCCAATGAATTAAAATAATTTTATTAGAAAAGAAAAGATTTGCCAACCCAGGTCCTCTCCATCTCCATACCAGGTCTGCAAGTTTAAAATGTCGTTTATTTCTTAAAATATATACACAGTAATTTAAAAAAAAAGTATAATATATTTTATTCAAAGTACTGGCCCTCGCTTTCTACACATTTTGTCCATCTCTCGGGCAATTTATGGATACCATTCCAGAAGAATGCTTCATCTTTATTTGAAATCCATTCATCGAGCCATTTTCTTATATCCTCCAAATTGTTAAAGTGTCGCTCAGCCAATGAGTGTCCCATCGATGAGAAGAGATGATAATCAGAAGGCGCCAGGTCAGGTGAATACGGCGGGTGGGGTAGGAGTTCCCAACCAAGCGAAGAAATCGTTTCCTTAGTCAATCTGGCTGAATGTGCAGGAGCGTTATCATGCTGAAGAATGACTTTGGCGTGCCTGTGAGCCCATTCTGGGCGTTTTTCGATCAATGCGTGACTCAAATTGATCATTTGTTGTCGGTAGCGGTCGGTATTGACTGTTTCGCCGGGTTTGAGAAGCTCGTAGTAGACTACTCCCTTCTGATCCCACCACACACACAGCATTGTCTTCTTCCCAAAACGATCCGGTCTTGCACTCGATGTGGATGGTTGTCCTGGCGTTACCCATGATTTTATTCGTTTGGGATTCTGAAAATAAATCCATTTTTCATCGCCAGTTACAACTCGATGCAAAAAACCCTTTCTTTCGTGGCGTAAAAGCAGCATTTCGCACACAGTTTTTCGTTTTTCCATCTGTCGTTCGTCCAATTCATGTGGAACCCATTTTCCAACCTTTTGAATTTTTCCCATAGCTCTCAGGCGATCGGAAATGGCTTGCCTAGTGACATTCAACTGTTCTGCCATCATTTGTTGGGTTTGGGTATTGTCTTCGTCTAATAAAGATTGCAATTCGACGTCCTCAAACTTTTTTGGTCGATTTTCTCGTTTTTTATCAGTAACATCAAAATCACCACGTTTGAAACTTTGAAACCAACGTTCACATGTCTTGACGGTTGGAGCAAGATCGCCATAAGTCTCAACAAGAATTCGATGACATTCAGATGCCTTTTTCTTTTGATTGAATAAGAAAATCATGACATGCCGCAAATGCTCTTTATTTGGCTTAAAATTAGACATTTTTAACACCAAAGAAAGGTATGATACGTCCACGTAAACGACTTAAAAACAACTGACTTTTGTAAACAAATGACTAACAAACAAAATAGCGTTTAGAGATAAGCAAATCCTTCAATAGGCTAAGAGCGCATTCTATTGGAATTAAAACGACATTTTAAACTTGCAGACCTGGTAGTCCAGCAGTCTAACCACTGCTGCTAATCGTAGGGTTATCTCTTCTAATAAAATTGTTTAAAAATTACACCATAATTATTTAAACATAATAAAGGACTAACTTTCAACAAATAATGTTTAACTATAACGGTAAACAAAAGGATCCTGTCATGGACATTTGTCCAGCCGCCTGTTACTAAACTGCAATGTGTCGAGACCTAGGGGTGGGATATTTAAAGAGAAAAGGATGATACTGTTGCATGTTGTGTTTGTGTGTATCTTGCTCGGTGGGAATATCACATAATGTGTATCGCTAAACGATTAATTTTCGGTAGTTACTTTGGTCGGCATGAATACAATTTTTTAATTTTTCAGTAGTCATATTTCTTCATTCGTCCTATTGTGTCTTACATCATACTGAAATTTGTGTTTAGAATGAGTTTTAGACAGAGTTTCAGTTTAGTAGACATAAAACTTCATTATTTAAATACCTTTTAGAGGAGATGGGAGATGAGGAAATACTTCTCCATATCTTAGGGATAAAAAGAGCTAAAAAGCATAATTTAACTAAGAAAAGAGGGATTGGACCAAAATTTTATCAAAACCCATCTGTATAAAGACAACAAATATTTTACAGAATTTTTCAGCTTTTTAAACAGTGTAACTTCGTCAAATCTGAGCCCTGTAAAACCTGATAAAAATTTCATTAAAACCCATCTGTATAAAGACAATAAAAATTTTTCAGTTTTTTAAACAGTGTAACTTTGTCAAATCTGAGCCCTGTAATACCTGATGAAAAACTTTGAAGAGTTATTGAAGGGTTTTACTTACAAAGTTAAAATAACTGATGCACATTTTAACAACTTTGTTTTATTGGAAAGAAAAAGTTTTTTTACACTTATGATTACCAGGTCTGCAAGTTTAAAATGTCGTTTTAATTCCAATAGAATGCGCTCTTAGCCTATTGAAGGATTTGCTTATCTCTAAACGCTATTTTGTTTGTTAGTCATTTGTTTACAAAAGTCAGTTGTTTTTAAGTCGTTTACGTGGACGTATCATACCTTTCTTTGGTGTTAAAAATGTCTAATTTTAAGCCAAATAAAGAGCATTTGCGGCATGTCATGATTTTCTCATTCAATCAAAAGAAAAAGTCCTGACCTGGCGTCTTCTGATTATCATCTCTTCTCATCGATGGGACACTCATTGGCTGAGCAACACTTTAACAATTTGGAGGATGTAAGAAAATGGCTCGATGAATGGATTTCAAATAAAGATGAAGCATTCTTTTGGAATGGTATCCATAAATTGCCCGAGAGATGGACAAAATGTGTAGAAAGCGAGGGCCAGTACTTTGAATAAAATATATTATACTTTTTTTTTAAATTACTGTGTATATATTTTAAGAAATAAACGACATTTTAAACTTGCAGACCTGGTATACTTTTATCATTACACAGAAACACTTTTTACAAGCCATATAGCATGTTTGGCTTCACCACTTCTTACGGAGAAAAGCATAGAAGGTGATTCTGTGCCATTGCTAAAAAGGCTGTTAGTACAAACAGTAAAAAAAAAAACAAATACTATTATCTTAACACCTTTCCTAATTTTTCAAAAACTATTAAATAAATTCAAGGAACCAAAAAATAAAATAAACACATAATATAATTAAGAAAATCTCTTAATTAATTATTAATTAAATAACAATCCTAAAATACAAATTTTAAAAGAATTAAGTCAAATAAATTAAAAATCTTGTAAATCTTGAAAACAGGTTTCAAGTTTTTGCCGGGTTAAATCTACTGTTTCTTTTAAAACCAAAGAGAAATTTAGTTTGTAGATCTGTGATTTACAAAATGTAAAAAGCTCTTCTGTTGTGGTTATTTGGTTTTGCAATGGCCTCTGTAAACTTTCCTTTCGAACTAACCGCTTGACAGTATCTCCGATTCCATCACACTCTGATTTGACTCGTTGCGAAAAAAGACCACTCAGCTTTAATCTTGTTCATGGTGGCAAAGATTTATAAAGTTGAATCTGCTCTTGTACTGAGCAGCACATCCATCTGTATAGTAATGTATTTTTTGAATGTGAGGAAAGTTATCTCTAAGAAACTTAACCAAAATGGATTGCGTTTCATAAACCATCACAACATCATGCTTTAGATCATTGGAGATCACACATAAGGATGTAGTCAGTTTTTTCCCTTGCTCATCTTGTAGATGAATCATTACAGGATGGATATTGCAGGTCCAGTGGCAACCCTGTGCTTCAACCTGTATGGTAAAAGAATAGTTTTCACTTAAATCCATTAAAACTATTGCAGTATCAACTGTAAAATTTTCTTTCATGTTTTTAAGAAATGTGGAGTGTGTGCTTTCGCAATATAAGAATGTGGAATTAAGTTTTCAACTTTTTCTGTTAGATTGTTAATAAAATCATCAACTGCAGAAGAGCACTTTACCATTTCTGTTCTGTCTGACAAAATCAAGTTTTTCAGAAAAATATTAGTTTTTAAATGTGAAGGAATAAAAAAGCCATTAATTTTATTGTTGGATATGATGGAAAACATCTTGGAGATAACTTTTAAAAAAAGTTTTCTTTGATTATCTTTAACCCTCAGGTAGATATTAGCTGTAACGTAAACCCTTGTAATCACTTTCCGGAAATAAAATATTTGTAAAATAATAATTTATGGTAAGGCTTAGAGTGTTAACATATTTTTTTCCAAAATCAGCATGTTTTATTCAGTTAAACTACAAATTTTCATTGAGTTCTATTGATAAATATTAAAGATATGATTTTTTTTTTAAGAAAATAAACGTTAATAAACACAGACAGGCCTCGGGTGAGCCCCGGCCGGCATTTTAGCAAAAACTTTAAAGGTTGTAAAAAGAAAACCGATAGAGATAAGTCAATAAAACATGGCATGGTTGTTTATCTATATAAAAGGAACAAATTTACCAAGTTTCACCAAAATCTGAGACCTTGGGTGTTAAAATGGTTTTTGTGTGGTTGATTTGATATGGAATGACCCCATAGAATGATCAGAGGCCTCATTGAAATAAATAAATTCAAGAAAGATAGACTCTTTAAAGTAATAAAAAACAATAGGAAATTTGCAAACCAAGGAGACAGTGACATATTCAGGATAAAACTACAAGATAACCTAACTAGAGAATTAGAAACGTTTGGTAACCAACATTCACAAGTTCAGATGACCTACGACCATTGGCACCAAATGGACCTAGAAGTAGTAAATTAACCACCATCTTCAAAAGACAAAGTTGAACTAACAGAGCTAAATAAACTTATCAGAAAGAAAGTCAAGGCTAATCTAAATCAACATAAGGAAACATTAGTAAGAGCATACTGGATACCACCAGATCAACCTCAATCAATCTTTAGGCAAACAATGGTCTTATTCTGTTCAGGATAGTAAAAACCGATTAGTGAAGAACAGAGAAGAAATATTAGGTGTGGCAACAGATTATTTCACAGAACTTTAACAGCATACTACAAAAAAATACTGTTTGAGATTGCAACCAGAAGAAAAAACCTCCGAAATTCTATTGTCAGAAGTAGAAAGTGCCATCAGTGTACTCAAGAAAAATAAAACTGCTGGACCAGACAATATAAGAAATGAGACCCTCCTTGCAGGTGGTTCTGAGATAGCTATGGAATTACTTGCATTGTTCAATTTAATCCTGGAGGAAGAAAGGCTCCCTAAACAATGGAAAACAGAAAAAATAATTCTAATTCATAATACATATACTCTTCACAGCATTACTGGAAAGTGTATTTCAAAGAGCAGACATTAGCAGCTTAGGGCTAAACATAAATGGATCAAAATTAAATAATTGAAAGTATGCTGACGATGTTCTGATTTCTGACAAAGCTGATGAAATAATCATGATGTTGAGGAAACTGGAATTTTTTTGCTTTGAGGTTGGCCTGGTTCCTAATTACAGCAAGTAATGATGACTAACAGTGAAAAAACTGAAATCAGCTGGAGCAATACAATATTAAATTATGTGGAAGAGTACATTTACTTGGGTCAACTTATTTCTTTATCTGAAAGTATGTCAAAAGAAATCCAGAGGAGAACCACTTTAGGATGACAGAAATACTGGACCCTCAAGCCTATTATGAAAGTAAACATTGATATAATAAACAAAAAAATTATTTTCGAAAGTTGAATACTACCTTGTGTAAGTTATGGTTGCCAAACATGGTCTCTGTTCGCGGAACATTGGAATAAACAAAAAGGAGTCCCTGATTTTTGGCTGCTGTCAAGGTGCCCCCAGCACCATCTGTGGAGAAACTGGGGAACTAACTATCCAGTACCTATAAGGTACAAAGGTCACTTTCAGGAATACTGCACAGAACCTGTATAGTTGACTGAGTGGAAGGAGGTGCACACTGTGACTGAAAAAGGACTATTTTCTTTGTGAGCATTATTCCCTCTACAAGATGATGGAGTAGAGCAGCCAGGCAGCCGCAGGACAGGCGGCAAGGGTGTCATAAAGAATGGCCATTCTCACCGAAAAATAATGAATATTTGCAAGACCACCACAAGTAAGAACTTAATTTTATCAAATTCAACAACTTCGAAATTATCCGTGTCAAACACATCAATACAGGTTATCTAATAATTTAAATTGTATAAAATATACAATTTAATTAATCTTTTTTTTTATATACCATTCATACAGACCACTCCCCATGCTTTTTGTTTTATATCTTAACATACATTCATACTATTTCATTTACCAATTAGTGTTGGTCAGACCAGGTAAGCTGATGGCCAATACTAAACAGTCTCTAACAAAAAAATTAGAAAATAAATTAATAGTCTGGCTAATTCCATTGAAAGGAGTGTGTTGAACATTAAGAAAAAAGACCACATCAAAATCATGGACATAAAGAGGCAAACAGGCTTCAAAAACATAAAACATAAATCTTCTTGTAAAAGAAATTAAATGGAGATGGGCTGGCCATCTGGCTAGAATCATGGATGGGAGATGGTCTTTAAAGACAACAGAATTGACTCCTTATGACCAGAAAAGAAGACGTGGCAGGCAAAGAAGGCGATGGAGCAACTACCTAAAAGCTATTGCAAGGCCAAACTGGATGAGGACAGCAAGAGATAAAGAAGCCTGGGAAGAACTGTGGAGAGCAACTGCAAACTCAACCTCCCAGTAGGAGTTGGTCTCCAGGGAAGTTAGACCGTTAGTTCCTAAGGGGAAGGCCTACATATTAACAGAACAAACATAAATAAAATGTTAATATTGTCTTAACGTGTGTAAATATAGTAAATAACATCCGAAAATTCTGTGAAAAAAAAAAGTCTTGTAAAAACTGTTCAATTTAATCCTGGAGGAAGGAAGAAAGGGTCCCTAAACAATGTAAAACAGCAAAAATAATTCTAATAGTAGTAGAGGTTTCTAAATGGTGTCGATCTTTTCAGGTTTTCAAGGAAAACATGTTCGGTCATATACATTTTTTTAATTAACCCCTTCGATTGCGAGTTTTAAGCGAAAAACTGCAATTCTCAGTGCATTTTTTTTCAGTTTGTCGAGACGAACATTTTTGGTTATACAGTAGGACCTCCATTATCCGGGCCTTGATTAACCAGGGTCCCGAGGAGCCAATTATTTTTTTTTAATAAGCTTTTTTTAATTTGTATGCCATTTATTTTGTATGTATAATATTTAAAAAATGTATACATAAATATTTAATTATTACACAATGGTTAACGATCTAGTATGAAATAAAACAATAAATGGAAAAACACAGAAAGCGAGTATTGTATTATGGGATGTTTCCGGTATCTAATACTCCAATTCATAATCTAGGAACGGTATTGTTTTCAAGTCTTTCCAGGAAACTCCTACTCTGGCCTGTTTGGCAACAAAACAAAATATTGTCAGTTTATTTCACGAACAGAGCAATCTTTAGAGTGCAAACATACTCCTACTTTCTGAAGCCAATCTTGCATTTAATTCTTCTCTTATGTAATTTCTACTGAAACTAGTTATTTAAATTTTCTTATCTCATTAAAGTATTTTCCACATATTTCAATCATTTGTACCTCACGGCGATCTGGCTTTCTAGAAGATCTCAGATCTTTGGTCTTCTCTGCATTAATCCGTAGACTGAGTTTCTTTGCAGCTTCCTGAAATTCCTCAAAGGCGCTAGCAATCGATGCTAGTGTTTTTCATGTAATGACTACATCGCCTGCCTAGGCCATTATTGGGTGGGTTTATTCATAATTATTCAACCTGGGTTTGTCCTAATGGCTCTTACTGCCATTTCTAAACACAGGTTAAATAATGCAGGTGACAATGGTTCATCCTGCCTAAGGCCATTCGAGACACTGTCTTCCCGGGATATGTGATTTTGGAGAATAATGGGGCACTTTGTATTTTTTAGGGACATTTTAATGAGTTGGACATGTTTCGCTGGCAAACCCATGTCTTCCAAATTCTTTAAAACATATAAAATAATTAGATAATATAATTAATTATAATATGCACACCTTTATGAACATGTCTGTTTTCAACTAATTCAAAAAGAGGTTGTTTTTCCAACATAAACCTCTCTCTTATATCATGACACAGAGAATCAAAATCACTTTCAGTTTTGCAGAAAAATCCCTAAAAACAAAAAAAAAATTCAGAAATATTGTAGAGTATATATCATAATATATTATTCCAATGCTGAAACTTACAACAGCAATAGAAGGATCCATGTGAAGAATATGACTTCGGGAAGCTTGTGAAAGGTGGTAAGAAGAGTCTATTTTGCGTTCATGTTCCATTTCTTTTCTTTCAACAAAACCTATATTCTGTGTTGTATGTGGATCAAGAAATATCACATCATTTCCAACACAGCCAATGAAATAGAGGGCGTGGTTTGGTTTCCCTCCAATCACACCAATGCTTTGTCGCATAGTGAAGCAAGTCTGAATAAAAAGTAAAACAAAAACACAATTAATTCTAAATAATTTAAATCACCCTATATCAACAATGTTAGATCCCTAGGAACACTAAAAGTTTCAACTAAATAAATCATTAAATTAAATAAATAATCCTCGCATGGCTCTTGGCCTGAAAAAAGTATTTCCTTATTATGAAATGTACCTTAAGAGGATCGAAATGATACTAATATTGGCACAATAATGTAAGTTTGAATCTTGGCCAACCTCTCAAAACTGCCCTTTCTGAAGAACAATATAAGATTTAAAGGTATTTTAAAAATAATCTCTGCTGTCATATTGAATAGGTTTTTGTACAAGACACTATTGACAATTTGTCGTCTCAGGTGACAGGTTATTTGCCTTTTGGACATGGGAACTATACTGACAGTATTCAAACGTCTTCTTAAAGCTAGAGAGTGCAGTGGGGGCCAACAGAAGTTAAGTTTTCTATTGGTTTAACACAAAACTTTATTAATTCCACATTATTCATTTATATAATAAACAAATAAGAAATCATTTAATAAATAAGCGAAGTACCACTGATTTTTTATAGAGTTATTTAACTCACTACTGAACAAACTAAAGGGAACTACTGAAAAATATAGAAAGGGAAAGAATTGCGAAAAAATTAGACTTTCAGTTTTCAACAGAAATACACATTTTGGGGTCCCCTGAGTCATAATAACCAAGTTCCAGGAAAGGGTCTGTTTGTGTTTTTGTGAGGGTGGCTCTCTATAATTTATATCTATCTTATTTTCTGTGGCTACTTCCTGCTCTTTTTTTTATTGGTAGATCATCCCTGTAAATTTCTTGAAAGCCCCAAACACTTCAGGAGTATCTAACAACTTGTAGCAGCAAGAGAGAAGGACATTCTTAATAGTGCCACTATGTGCGCCTCCTGCACTAGGCAGATCGGGAGTGGCCAGCGGTATATATACAGCGGCAGACTCCTCTCAACCCAGAAGCCACCTTACCTTACCTTGCCTTTTTATCTTCAACTTCTCATATCTCCTTCTCTCTTTCTTGCTCCTCCTTCTCCTCTTCCACCTTGTACTCTTTGTAATAAACCTCATATTTTCTTTAACATATATTTTCTTATAATTTGGCAAACCTCCCGTCCTTCCCTTTTTATCCATGACGAGCCTACTTGACACTTGTCAAAGAAGTCACTAGTAATCTCTGAGATAACTCTCCTTTATCGCCTATGACGGGTCTAGCAGCGATTGAGTCATTAGACCGTGACTTCACTGTTACCCCCGAGGCCCTCTCCTCCTGCAACTCCCTCTAACACTCCTCAACTACCAGTGACGAATCTACCTGCAGTCTAGGCCAGTGCCCGTGACAAACTCTTCCAGTGACGGCCACTCTATTTAATTCCAGAGGCCCAGGTGGTTCTAGCTATGCTTTAGGAGGAAAGGCAGTCATCCTAATTTTCAAAAACTGAAGACAGGTCTTCTCACAGTTAGGTGAAAGTTTCTGTTTCAAGTAGCTTGTGTGTATAATAACAGATATTATCAAACTTAAATTATGTCTGTCTTATTTGCTTCAGTTAATATCCAATTAAGCATAAACTACATAATTTTGAAAATTGATCAGTTTTGGTGATTGTACAAAACATTTAAAAATATCACATACAAACGTATAAACTCTTGTTAATCATATAGACAAATTGATTTTTGACAGTGAAATTTTCAATGATGTGACGATTTTTGAAACTTTCCTTAAACCATAACGATTTTTTAAACTTAAGTTATACATAGTTTGTAGTCGTGCACTTTTGATTTAGTAAATTACAGAATGCTTCAAAAGTATCACATCAATAAATTGCTATGCCATGTATTTAAATAGCAATTTATCATGTAAAATTCTTTGTATGCCAAAAGAGCAATATGATCAAAAATAGTACACCTGATAGCCGAAATTTAAAACTCTTTTAATAGGTTATTAATTAGAGTAGTTTTAGACCCCCAAAGCTGGAGAAGTATTATATTGTAACACTTCTGTGGTTAAACAAATATTTATTAACGAAAATATAACAATATCAATGCCAAACGAATTATCACAACATAAATATTCGAGCAGGTAACAAAAATTATAACTTTATAGCACACAAATAATATGGCTTGAGCTTCACAGTCAAGACACAGACTAAGACAGTTCAGTCAATCGCTCCTTATATATAGTTGTAAGAAGGGTCTAGAACGTTGCAGAATCTCGTGGAAGCTGGTGGAACGACCTAGATGGAGCTCGAACAATCTAGATCCAAACAGTTCGCTCCGACCGCTTAGTTTGTTCCAACAAACGGTCTGGGATTTTTGGCTGGCGACATGTCTCTTATTGACAGCGTAGGGTGATATCGATTCCCTTCATGAGGCAATGATGGATTGACGATTTTCATTGCCCTGTCCTGCTTCTTGTAGTTCTGCTCACTTTTCGTAGCCGCTTGCCGAACCAACGAGGTAATCGGTGCCGAAGTCTCAACCTTAATGCCTCTACTAACGGTACTTGAGCGCTTATACCTCAAAGGAAGTTCCACTTTCTTGTCCATGGTGACCACCACACCGGCTGGTTCCTGAATACGGAAGGACAGCTCCTCTCCACTGACCTTGACAATCCTCCATTTCAGGTCAGCTAGGTCGAGCTGGAAGCCGTACCTATTCATGAGGTCTATGCCGAGGATTACATCTTATTCAATATCAGTCACTAGGACCGAGTGTCAGTCACAGATTGAGCCTAACTGTATCTTTACCGCTTCTTCTCTGGTCGCAGTCCTCAGCTGCCATCTGAAGGGCATCAGTCCTTTCTTGCCAGCTATACTTGAAGAGACAATATGTCTTCGTACCTCCAGTGTCAATCAGCATCGCTGCCATCCACTTATGCGCTGTCGTCTCGGTGTCCCAAGGAGGTTACCATAATTAGGTAAGGACCTCGGTGACTCTCCCGGGAAGCATTCATCCTCCGGGTATTGGCATGTCTTATTTTTCCTGGGTCAGGAGCGACCTTTCCTTTGCAGAAACTCCTAATGTGACCGAGCTCCCCACAGCTCCAGCACCGTACTGGTCTCCTCTTCCTGGACTCTAGGGCCTTTATAACTTGCAAAACAATGTTCTCTAGGTTGTCAGGTATTACCGACTTCCCACATTTCTTACACCGGAGTGTTCACCTTCTCTGTGAGTCTAAAGCCTTCACAACCCCTGAGATCACACTTTCTAAGTCTCTGTGGTTCACCTTGTCGGAGTCGGTGGTAATCGTCATATCCATGGCTACGAGAAGCCTCGGAAGCTGCCTCAAACCCCAATGCTATGCTTAGTGCATCCACTAGCAATTTAAGGGCAAGCCGCACCGCCCTCTGAAGCTCCAAGTCTCGCAGGCCATCGACAAAAGCTTGGACTGCTTAACACTCCAATAAACCTTCTGGAGCTGTTGGATAGGCCAGTCTCACCATCCTCTAAACGTCGGCCTCAAATTCTTGAATAGTCTCGGCTGCCTTCTGCTTCCTGCTCTTCAGGTGGGACTGGTATACTTGTTCAAGATGGGCGTGGCCAAATTGCATTTCTAGCCAACTAACTAACAAGTCAAAATCATAAGGGTCGTTAGCGTTAAGGATCTGGAGGACATCCGGAGCATCGCCTCATAGGGCAACAGCCTTATCTCTCGTAGATCACCCATTGGCTAGGTAATTCGACCAGGACGACTTACTATCAAAAGTCTCAGAGCCTCCGACTTTTCAGCTCAACCTAGCTGACCTGAAATGGAGGATTGTCAAGGTCAGTGGAGAGGAGCTGTCCTTCCGTATTCAGGAACCAGCCGGTGTGGTGGTCACCATGGACAAGAAAGTGGAACTTCCTTTGAGGTATAAGCGCTCAAGTACCGTTAGTAGAGGCATTAAGGTTGAGACTTCGGCACCGATTACCTCGTTGGTTCGGCAAGCGGCTACGAAAAGTGAGCAGAACTACAAGAAGCAGGACAGGGCAATGAAAATCGTCAATCCATCATTGCCTCATGAAGGGAATCGATATCACCCTACGCTGTCAATAAGAGACATGTCGCCAGCCAAAAATCCCAGACCGTTTGTTGGAACAAACTAAGCGGTCGGAGCGAACTGTTTGGATCTAGATTGTTCGAGCTCCATCTAGGTCGTTCCACCAGCTTCCACGAGATTCTGCAACGTTCTAGACCCTTCTTACAACTATATATAAGGAGCGATTGACTGAACTGTCTTAGTCTGTGTCTTGACTGTGAAGCTCAAGCCATATTATTTGTGTGCTATAAAGTTATAATTTTTGTTACCTGCTCGAATATTTATGTTGTGATAATTCGTTTGGCATTGATATTGTTATATTTTCGTTAATAAATATTTGTTTAACCACAGAAGTGTTACAATATAATACTTCTCCAGCTTTGGGGGTCTAAAACTACTCTAATTAATAACCTATTAAAAGAGTTTTAAATTTTGGCTATCAGGTGTACTATTTTTGATCATATTGCTCTTTTGGCATACAAAGAATTTTACATGATAAATTGCTATTTAAATACATGGCATAGCAATTTATTGATGTGATACTTTTGAAGCATTCTGTAATTTACTAAATCAAAAGTGCACGACTACAAACTATGTATAACTTAAGTTTAAAAAATCGTTATGGTTTAAGGAAAGTTTCAAAAATCGTCACATCATTGAAAATTTCACTGTCAAAAATCAATTTGTCTATATGATTAACAAGAGTTTATACGTTTGTATGTGATATTTTTAAATGTTTTGTACAATCACCAACTGATCAATTTTCAAACTTATGTAGTTTATGCTTAATTGGATATTAACTGAAGCAAATAAGACAGACATAATTTAAGTTTGATAATATCTGTTATTATACACACAAGCTACTTGAAACAGAAACTTTCACCTAACTGTGAGAAGACCTGTCTTCAGTTTTTGAAAATTAGGATGACTGCCTTTCCTCCTAAAGCATAGCTAGAACC
The DNA here is from genome assembly GCA_911387785.2 of Aelia acuminata. Classification (NCBI taxonomy): domain Eukaryota; kingdom Metazoa; phylum Arthropoda; class Insecta; order Hemiptera; family Pentatomidae; genus Aelia; species Aelia acuminata. The sequence goes on along the minus strand of OU426978.1, from coordinate 73,190,054 downwards.
ACCTGGGCCTCTGGAATTAAATAGAGTGGCCGTCACTGGAAGAGTTTGTCACGGGCACTGGCCTAGACTGTAGGTAGATTCGTCACTGGTGGTTTAGGAGTGTTAGAGGAAGTTGCAGGAGGAGAGTGCCTCATGGGTATTGTAATCCTTCAATAAGTGGGGGGTAATGACGCAAAGCCTCGTAAACCGCTAAAAGCTCGCGATCATACATAGAATAGTTTTTCTGTGTGGAAGTGAGTGCACGAGAAAAGAAACCGAATGGCTGCCAAATGTCATTCTTCTTTTGCTGTAGAACGCCTCCTATACCTTTATTGGAAGCGTCGCAAGCCAATGAAAGGTCTCTAGTGGTGGTGGGAGGAGCAAGTTTTGCTGCTCCGCTTAAGCTAATATTGCTTTCTTCAAAATCCTTGATCGTTTCTTGCATCCATGTTATGGGTGTCTTATCGTTCTTTTATTGTGAAATTTGTAAATATTATTTTCTTTATCAATAAAAATAGATTGAAAACAATAAGTTAAACGTACCGGTAGTGGACACAGTTAAGGAAATTTTCAATGTTTTTTTTGGGCTGAGGGTTTCCATTGGTACTCATGAGATTGAATACACATCTGGGGTATGCAACAACTCTTCCTCCTTCAATTTATGACCAATAAAATACTAATTAAAAGCAAATTACAATTTTTCTAAATTTTTATATAATGGTCTAATTTGCACTGGTAGTGGACATTTATAAATTCAGAAAATTCAATAGTGGACAAACATTTTTGCTACTTTTTCTTGTTTCTAAAGTCCATGTTTAATTTTTAAAGTTATAGAAATTGTATTAGAATAAAAAACAAAACAATACTGAAAAACATATGTTAAAATTGTAAGTAATTCAGTTTAAAATAAAGGCTTGTTGAAGACGGACACAAAGGTTATTTTTTTCTTATTCGCTCTAATTAACCAGAGGTAGAGCGAACATTGGTCAAACCGGGCCGGATGATGAGCGAAAAAGAAAACGAAAACATGCGTCAGTTGAGGAGCAGGAAAATCCCGCTTTCAGATCCCAGTTTGAGGGAAGAAGATGCCAGCCATGGACCGCCTAGCGTGGTAAGTCAATCTAGAAAAGAGAGAGGCTCAGCTACATCAGGGACCGAACCACGGCGAGGGGAACACGGCGTGGGTACTTCAGCCCCTTCGGTAAGAGACGAGGAAAGGCAGGGAAAGTCTACATCTCGAACGCACGTAAGTAGAAATTCTCACAGGTCAGAAGATATTAAATCAGTCATCGAAGAGATGGAAGCTGATATAAGATATCAACAGCAGCTGAGAGAGTTGGAGCGCCAGGCAGAACAGAGGGAGTTGGACCGAAGGAAAGAGGAACTGAGGCAGCTACACGAGCTTCAGAAGCTTCGAAGAGACCTGAAACGAGGTAGTCAGTCTGGTAAGTCTGTGGTAAGCTCATCATCTCATTCCTATATTAGCAGAGCTAATTCATCCCATCATAGAACCGCATCATGTGTGGAAAATCAAAATAAATTTTTGGGGGATAATTCTAAAAATAAATTTAGTATTTCAAAAGACCAGGTGCAAAAAATTAATTCTTCTGTTATTTCAGGGGCGGTTAAAAATGTTGAAAACAATTTATCATATGGTAATATGAGTCAAGATCAATGCCATAACCTTCCCATTCATAGCGATAATAAAAATAATATTACACCAGCTGGTTGGGATGCCTATTTTGCTCGAAAAGCAGCGAGTAAATCGCTTCCTTATTTTAATGGTGATCCCGCCGAATGGTTAAATTTTATTTCAGCGTACAAGAGAACTTTAGCAAGTTGTAATTATACTGACGAGGAAAATGTAACGAGATTAGGAAAAGCTTTGACGGGTAAGGCTAGAGAGTCGGTTAAATCTTTGCTGGCAGTGCCTAATGCATCAAGCGAAATTATTAGAATGCTTGAGTTACAATTCGGCAGGCCTGTAGTAATAGTTAACACTCTCATAGAGAAGGTCACAAATTTCCTAAATTAACGGATGAAAATACACAAGGCATTATCGATTTTTGTGTTAACGTAAATAACCTATTTGTTGCTATCGAATGTCTTGAATATGATATGTATCTTTCGAATCCTCAGTTAGTTCAGGAAATAGTAGACAAATTGAGTCCGGGACTCAAACTACAATGGGGAGAATACGCGGCTATAGGTCTCGGGGGTGTCGCAGATTTACGTGATATTAATAAATGGCTATACAGCAAAGCTTTAGGTGCGGCCCACGTTACAACATCTGTTAGTGTAAATAATTTTAGAAACAATAAGGTTAGTGATAATCGTCAGGTTCATGTTGTGAACGAGATTAAAGGTAACTTAGCAACGGAGTGTTACTTCTGTAAAGATAACCATCTTATCAAAACCTGTCCAAAAATTAAATCTATGTCCGTTAGTGATCGTTTGGCTTGGGTTAAGGAAAATAATTTGTGTTTTTGTTGCTTTAAAAAGCATAGGGTCTCCAAATGCAAATTCCGTAGAAAGTGTGATGTAGATGGGTGTGTAGAATATCATCACAAGTTATTACACTTAGGTAAAACCGCGAGAATTAATACAATATTAGAAAATGAGGCAAATATTATCGCACATAGCTCGAATAAAATATCTAAAGTTCTGCTGAAAATTCTTCCGGTTTACGTAAGAGGACCTAATGGTGAGGTTAAGGTTTCAGCCCTCTTAGATGAAGGGGCTGACTGCAGTTTGATTGATAGGGATTTGGCTTTAGGTTTGGGTCTAAAAAGTGTAAGGGCACCACTGTGCATCCAATGGATTCGAGATGATGTTCGTAGGGACGAAAACTCGGAAATAGTTACTCTTTCGGTGCGTGGTGTAGGCTTAAAGAGTAGAAAGTATGAATTGAATGGAGTACGTACGGTTAGGGACGTACGATACCGATCGATATGAGTAAAGTATCGATACTTTCATTTCGATACCGGGTATTTTGGTTTCGATACCAAGGATTCAAGTATGAGTACTGGTATCGATACTGAAAGTCAGTATCGATACCAGGAAAGGAATATTAAGAAAGGATATTAGGTGGCTAAAAGTATTTTCATCAAAGTCAGAAGATGTAGGAATAGTCGGATTAGGATATAAGACATCAGTTTACGGGAAGAGTTGTAATCAGAACTAGTACCCAGTTTGGTACAAGTTCTGAAGAGTGACTCTTGGGCGTGGCCTCTTCAGAGATAAGTACACCCTCAAAATGGTCCTTTTTAGAGGATCCTGCCTTACTCTGAAGGGCCCCTTACTGAACGGCAAAGGAGCCACTGTTTAGTACTAGACTAGTACCCAGTTTACTGCCACTAAGTGCCAAAATGAAACCATACTTAAACATCTCAAACTTTTGAAACTCCTACATAAGGCCTCAACTTATTGAAAAGTAAGATTGAATGTTAGGAAATTAAAATTCATTGGTGGAAAAAATTTAGTTAGATTTCGAGGCGTTAGTAATTGGCATGACGTCAGAGAAGCTCTTGGAGGGAAAGTCCCTATCCAAACAATATACTCATTCTAATTATTTTAGCTTCCATGGGTACCAATCTTATAATTAACAACTTATAAAAACACGATATTTAATTAATGGTATGTATAATGTAGCTAGTGCTATATTTTATATATTTTTTTTTATAAAATATATTTTTATTTTTAATATTGTTAGTACTTTATATGAGTATCGATACACAAGTATCGATACTTTCCTTTCGATACTTTGGTGGTATCGAATATTTGATCAAAGTACTCAAATGAGTATTGGTATCGATACTTTGTTGGTATCGTATGTCCCTACGTACGGTTGGCAGGCTTTCCTTACCAAGGCAAACGGTTAGTAGGGAGGAGCTATCAATCATATGGCCGAATATAAAAAATATTCCACTACAGGATAACGATGATGCTCCCAAGTTATTGATCGGGCAGGATAATTGGTCGGTCTTGGAACCTTTGCGGGTCGTAAAACAGTCGTGGAACGGATTAGCGCTAAGTAAAACAAGGCTAGGTTGGGTGTTACATGGCCGAAAAGAAATATCTGAATTATCCGAAATAGTACGTCCATTACACATGTGCCAAGTAGAGATTTCGGACGAATCTTTACATCGTATAGTTAAAGAACATTTTTCATTAGATTTTTTGGAAAATTCTAATCGGGAAAATTCTTTATCAGCCGCTGAAAAGCGAGCCATAAATATTTTAGACAAAACCGCCAACTTCAATGAAGGCCGTTGGGAAGTAGGGTTATTGTGGAAAACTGACAATACAAAATTAGAGGATAGTCGACAAACTGCCCTTAGTAGACTTTATTGTGTAGAAAAGAAAATGGATAGAGATGCTAATTTCGCTGAGCAATATAATGAAAAAATAACGCAATATATTAATAAAGGTTACGCTCGCAAATTATCAAGTTGTGAATTGGGAATACGGTCGGATAAAATTTGGTACTTGCCACATTTAGTTGTTTTCAACCCTAACAAACTCGGGAAAATCAGAGTAGTTTTTGATGCGTCGGCTAAAACTCATGGGATTAGTTTAAATAGCCAATTGCTCAAGGGTCCTGATCTCTATAATTCGATCCCGGAAATCCTACTGCGATTTAGAAAAGGCAAAATTGGGTTTGGGGGGATATCAGAGAAATGTTTCTCCAAATAAAAATTCGAGAGGAAGACCAGCCGGCTCAACGATTTCTCTGGAGGGGGGGAGATAGAAATAAACCTCCCGACGAATTCGTAATGCAGGTCATGCTATTTGGCGCCATTTGCTCACCTTTTCAAGCGCAAGAAATTAAAAATAGGAACGCCTCTCGATTTATTGATTCCCATCCGAAAGCCGTACATGCAATTCATAATGATCACTATATGGACGATTACTTAGGGTCAGCGGATTCAGAAGCTGAGGCAATCGATATAATTAAAGATATCATAATGATTCATCGTAGCGGTGGTTTTGAAATGGCCAACTGGGTTTCCAATGCTCCTAGGGTCTTACAGGAAATTCATTCAAATTTTGTGAATTCCATAGATAACCTTTTCGACTCTAATCATACCGAAAAAGTATTAGGACTTCGTTGGAACCCTTCCAAAGATGTTTTTGTATTCAAATTTAATAGTCATACAGTCGCAGAAGAAATTCTAATCTGTCGTAGAGCGCCTACAAAGCGGGAAAATTTAAGAATTGTCATGACAATCTTTGACCCCTTAGGATTTCTCGGTTGGTTAGTTATCACCGCGAAAATTATCTTGCAAGATATTTGGCAAGCAAAGACAGGGTGGGATGAGACGCTTGATGGGACTCTTAGCGCCAGGTGGGATAATTGGCTAAAAGGTCTTTTACAAATTCATAATATAGAGATCCCAAGGTGCTACACACCACTGATTCCTCAGGCATCCTTAGAATTGCACATATTTTGTGATGCTAGTGACAGGGCTTATGCGGCGATTGCTTATATTAGGGTAGTAGCGGATAACCAAGTAGTAGTTTCATTTGTAACTGCAAAAGCTCGTGTAGCCCCACTAAAACAAATATCAGTCCCACGATGGAACTTCAGGCAGCGGTCTTGGGCTGCCGCTTACTAAAATTTATCCGTAAAAGTTCTCTTTTATTTCATAAAATTTATTTTTGGAGCGATTCGAAAACAGTTCTACACTGGATTAGACACAGTGAGGCTAGGTATCGTATGTACGTAGCCCACAGATTAAGTGAAATAATAGAAAATTCGGAGGTCAGTCAGTGGAGGTGGGTTCCCAGTCAGGAAAATCCTGCAGATGAAGGTACTAAGGGACAATTTAAAATGTCATCCCGTTGGCTTGAGGGGCCCAAATTCCTATGGTTTGGTGAGGAAAAATGGCCTAAGAGTAGGGATGATAGCTCTGATAATATAGAAATAGAGATATTGGAGCAGATTAATTTAGTTACTATATGTCAAAATTATTCCAGTGCTGGCCTACCAAATATTCAGAGATTTTCGAAATTCTTGAGGCTCGTGCGTACCACGGCATGGCTAATTCGCTTCATAAGTAATTGTAAAAGCAATAGGGAACACAGAAGAGCAGCAGCCCTATCTGTGGAGGAATTGCATGAAGCCGAAGAAATGTGGTGGCGTCAAGTCCAGAAAGAACATTACGAACAGGAAATATCAGACCTCAAGAAAGGCAATCCAGTTAGTAGAAGCAGCAAATTGTATAGACTTTCGCCGTTCCTGGACGCCAGAGGTGTGCTGCGTGTAGGAGGACGCATTGACAGGGTGAAAGAAGTTCAAAATGATACCAAACGGCCAGTAATTCTTGATCCACGAAAGCAAATTTACTTTACTTCTGGTCGATTTTATCACGAACAAGCAAGACACCAAGGTCAAGAATTTGTGGCTGATGAACTCCGACAAAAATACTGGATCATGGGACTGCGACGAGCTGTTCGAAGCTCGTGGTACAGGTGTTTAATTTGTGCTAGGGAAAGAGCGAAACCATTCGAACAGCCGATGGCACCTTTACCTCAAGACCGACTCGATCATCACTCAAGACCCTTCACAAATGTCGGTCTCGATTACTTCGGACCTCTGTACGTGACAGTGAAGCGTACCACCGAGAAAAGGTATGGTGCAATATTTTCTTGTTTGACAACAAGAGCAGTGCATCTTGAACTAGTCAACGATTTGACCACTGACTGCACACTGCTCGCTATAAGAAGAATGGCTAGTAGAAGAGGTTGCCCAGCACGTTTATGGTCGGACAACGGAACAAATTTCCGTGGAGCAGATAGGGTGATCAAGGAATGTTTAAGCAAATTCGATCAAAATAAGATAGGAAACGAACTATCAGCTAGGAACATTCAGTGGAATTTTCTTCCACCAGCTGCACCTCATATGGGAGGAAGCTGGGAACGTCTTATTAGGTCAGTGAAGAGAGCACTTCTAGTCACTCTCAAGTCAACGGCACCTAGAGAAGACGTTCTTGCCACGCTGCTTACTGAGGCTGAGAATTTAGTAAACAGTCGTCCTTTGACGGTAGTTTCCGACGATCCAAATGATGAAGAGGCCCTGACACCGAATCATTTTTTGATTGGCACGAGTAGTGGGATTTCACCATGGACGAGACTCGACAATACCCCCAACCTTTGGAAAAGATGGCAGTTTGCCCAACATCTTTCCGATATGTTCTGGCGTCGATGGCTCAGGGAATATCTGCCTGGACTCGTGAAGCGAACAAGGTGGTTCGGGCGAGGATCATCAATTGAAGTCGGCCAGATCGTTTGTTTGGTTAAAAACCACAAATCTAGAGGTCAATGGCTGTTAGGAAGGATCATGGCGACCTACCCCGGAAAGGACGGCTTCACAAGAGTGGTAGATGTGAAGACGAAGGAAGGAATCTTGAGAAGACCTATTACGGCCCTCCTCCCGCTGCTGCCACCAGTAAGTGAGTAGCGACTCATACGAGACGCTACTGGGGAGGGAGAATGTTTAATTTTTAAAGTTATAGAAATTGTATTAGAATAAAAAACAAAACAATACTGAAAAACATATGTTAAAATTGTAAGTAATTCAGTTTAAAATAAAGGCTTGTTGAAGACGGTCACAAAGGTAATTTTTTTCTTATTCGCTCTAATTAACCAGAGGTAGAGCGAACAGTCCAAATCATATAAACAGCTAGATTGGGACCATCAGATCCCATACTTCCACACGGCCTACCACTCAGCAGTTAACGAATCTTATGGACAGACAACTACGAACATTCTCTTCAGTCGACGATGAGGTTACTTCATCTCACCAGCGACCGGATGAAGAGACACTACGATAATAGAGCCGCTCAGGGCGGGTACAAAGAATGAAATATAAGAAGCGATGGACTGGAGACAATCTTATTCTGAAACTCAAGTCATAAGGTTATTTATATGTTACAAAGTGATAATTTTTGTAAACTGTTTAACTATTTGTGTTTTCATAATTTGTGTGGCATTGACAATTGTTTTTTTTTTTTTCTTTGAATAAAAATAAATATCCCATGTAAGTGTTACAATATTTTCTTCATTTGCTAAAAAATTAAAAATAAAATCACAGAAATGGGAAATTTATTAAGTTATAGTTAAGAGAGTTACAATATTCATTATGTTTAATTACACTTTTCTCCTCATTTATTATATAAATACATAAAAATAGAAGGGCCATATGTTTTTTTATATCCAAACTCGAAAAGTAGAGGATGAATTCCCAAAAACCTTCTCTATTTTTATATTCTACATTCTAACTCTCGTGTTTCTCATTCAACATTAACCGTCTCAGTGATGATGACGTCGTTCTCTACGTATACCCTAAAACTGTAGCCAAAAAATGGTCAAACGAAGTTTGTACCTTTTTGTGTGATTATTTTAGAACCATCTAGGCCACCTCTCAATTTTCAGTGATTCTTGTGGGGGCCAGAATAAGAACTGGACCGTCTTTGGGTTCATGCATTACCTTGTCCACAGCAAGAAAAGGTTCGACTCTGTACCCATTATTTTTCCCAAACTAGGACATTCATATCTCGAATGCGATAAGGATATGGGGTTGGTGAACCAAAAAGCAAAATCGGAAGTCCCTGCTGACTGGTTGGATGTTCTCAAAATTGCGAGACGCAAGCCACGTCCCTTCAACATAGAAAAATTGGACAAGTACATGGCGAGAAACTGGGCATCTTTTTTAAATCCGTCATACCTACCGTAAGCTCCGATGAAGACTAGACCCATCAGGGAACTGAAAATCGGTTTCTCACCCAAGGGTCATATTTCATTGAGATACCTACAATGGAGAATTCCAGAGTTCCCTCATCAGCTCCAACCCTCGTCGTCGACTGAAGATTAAGAAAAAATCGAGCAGAGTGGTCATGATCAAGCAACCAGCATGGGATCCTGAAGAAGCTGCAGGAGCTCTTCATCCAGGCGAATTTCATTTTTTTCCTCGGGCTTACAGAGTTAAGCTTCCAATTTCTAAAGAAAAGTGTGCAGGCTTGAATCACCTGAAGAAATTTTATGGGCGGGAAGCGCAGGAGTACTATGAAAAAATCCCCAAGAAAAAATTAAAGTGATAGTGCCATAATTACAGTACCTTTGTAAATCGTGAACTTGCCTGGTTTCCCCCCCCCGTTTTTTAGGAGTTTGTTCATTAGTGTTAGAAATAAATCAATAAAATTGTTATATTTCAGGATAATTTAATAAACGTAGTTAACTCTATGACTTTATTTAACAAACTAACTACTAACTAATAATTTCACTCATGTGAGTAGCAAAAATGAAATATAAATATAATATATAACAGTTCCCCCAGAAAGGAAGGTTTGTTTATCCCAAAGTAAGGAAATTAAGTATGATGGATAAACATTAATTAATATAAAGCCTTCTGATTTGATCAATGTGATATTTCCTGGCATTCCCTCCTCCGTCTAACTTAACGATGTAGTGCACTCTACCTTTTCGAGTCAACACGGTCCCAGTTGCCCATTTCGTTTGGCTATAGTACACACAAACTAGGACACAATCTCCTTCCTTAAAGAATCATCGTTGGTTCTTCTCGCCTGTCCTGTCCAATTGGTCTTGTTTCGCTAAATTGATTTCTTTTAACCAGTCTCGACCTAGTATAGGGGAAACTTTCTGATCAATAACAATTAATTTTCCCTTAAACGAATTCTTCTGGTAGGTAACGTTTACATGTTCTACACCAGCTGGCTTAATAAATTCCCCAGTGTAAGTTTTCAACTTTAACCTAGTGTTAGCAAGTTTTATTTCAGGACAGATTTTCCGAAAATCTAACATAGAAATTGATGAAACTAAAGCTCCTGTATCTAATTTCATAGGATATTTTCTGCCTTCTATTCTAATAGGTAGCATTATTTTTTCTTACGCGCATATTTTGAGGTTGCTTAAGACTGTAACAAACTTATTATCAACTTCATCCTCAGATTGTCCAGAATATGTCTCAAAACGTTTTGTAGCTTCCTCCTTTTTGTTCTTGTGGCTACTTATACATGCCCGAACAATATGAATGCCAGAAAAGCAATCAAACAGTTTTTCTAATTTTTTTAACAAACTCAACAGTATAAATTGGGTTTCTGACAGAAAAATTTGTTTTTCTCGACATGTGAAAAATCTGAGTTACCTGGTTTTTCTCCTGGGCTCTTCAAATGTAAAATATATATCAATCTATTGCATAAAAAAATTATTAGTGAGACATATTATATATTTTTTTTGCAAGTGTTGTGCTACTTAGTAGATAACTTCTGTACTCCATTAAATTTAGACAGAAATAGTTAAAGAAGAGAATAGTTGAAAACTTACATCCTGAACAGTTCAGGGAGCAGAAAAACATGACCTCTATTTAATACAGTTAAATGGGGATTGACAGTAGTAGCGGGGGGGGGGGGGGCAAGGGGAACCCCCCACTATTCAATATTATTATTTTTAAGATTATTTCTGTGCTTGCAGCGAAAAGTATCTTGATTCCAAACAAACTAACTTTATTTATTCATTTTCACATAACTTCACAGAATATTATCACTTTGTAAAAGAGACCTACATGAATAAATCAAAATATTACGATTTTTCCTAACCATGATAGGTACTAATTAAACTAAAAACAATAATTTTATAAAAACCTAACATTTTCAATGGCATATTTGACAAATCAAATGGCATACTTGGACAAATCAAAGATTTTGGACTTAACATCATTTATGGTGCAAGCACAGATTTAGGAAATATATTTTGCTCTCCCATGAACAGCATCCACAATAAATAGGAAATGGATGTTATGAAAGAAGAAAGAACTATGATTCTCATTATTTCTAGAACCATTGGTAAACATATTCTTTGAACTTTTATGCTGGATTTTATCTAAAGGGGAGTATTGAATTCTTCTAAGCTTTTTTTCTTCACTTTTTTACTAAAACATAATTATTAACCACCACCATCCTACCAAAACAAGCCTGTCACTCCTCGGTACCACTACACTGCCCCAATACCAGGGGGTTATCACCCCTGTTGAGACCCACTAATCTACTTTTACTTATCAAGTAGGGCTCATATCTCACCTTTAGGCTATTAATGTAAACAGCATTTATTTCATTAATTCCTAGTCTCAGAGGAATAATTAGAGCTAAAGGTTTCCATTCCCTTCCTTTGACACTTCCTCTTTTTTCTTGAGTACATAAGTTGCCTAAAAAATAAATAAAATAAGACAAAATTACTTAAGGAAATAATTAATATATGACAGAAAATAAAATTTCAGAAGATTAGACATATTTGGAAATTTTTTATAGATAGGATAAAATTTATGGTAATGAGGTTTCTAACCCATTTGTTCCCAGAACTTTTTTGAATATAGAAAATGGTGAAAATACTGTTTTACATTTACATTTACATCCTGAAATGAGATATATAATAAAAATGAACAAAATCAACACAGGCACTGAGATAAGCCCTGTTGCAAAAACGCAACCCTGGGAACTTAGGTAGTAATTTGAAAAAGGAATGAGGATAAAAAAAAAAAAAATCATTTCTAATGGTTGTTTTGATAGACAATTAGAAATAAAATTCTATGGAATACCACATTGTACATTGTATTGTTTATTGTTGAATAATGTAAGAGAAATCCGGTAGACTTTTTCTAGGAAGAGATGAGTTGACCTATGTGTAATTGTAATATATAAAATTTTGAATTGCTAATTATGGTGATGATGACGAGGCTCCTGGCAAAAATGATAAGTGTATGTAGATATCGAAATAGGATATAGAAAATGATAAGAAGTAATAGTATTTTTTTTTGTATCATTTAACTTTTTTCCTTAGAGTTCCATAAATATTCAAAAGAGATTCAGCCAGATATCTCCTGAAGAAAAAATGGTCGTGTTCCGGTTCATCTGGGTGAACCTCGTTTTATATAGTATTTACCATTACCATTACTACCAAAGGACTAATTGAATCGAAATATTAATAAAATTAAAAAAAAAATCGAGCGTAATCACGGCTCCGAAAGAGTAAAAAAACTAATTGAATCAAAATATTAATAAAATTAAAAAAAATAAAATTAAAATCTAGCGGAGTCACGGCCCTAAGGGTAGAAGCTAACTATCGCTGATGGAAATTGGATGAGGCCAAAAATAGGGGGGTAGGTGCGGGATATTATTAAAAATCGGTGTAACCGTTCTGACCCGCCCCCTTAACCCTGTTTTCGGGCTTTAAGTATCATACCTAGAAAGTATACAAACTGCACGGGAACGGAGTGTTATTTGAGCTAGATTTGGGATAAAGTTTCTCAAATAATTAACCATACCCAACAAGCATTGTAGCTCTTTTACATTTTGAGGTTCCTTATAGTTTTGGATGGAGTCTAATTTTGAGGGATCTGGCATCATACCCATGGCATAAGTATCAACACATAATTCACAACAATAGCACACAACAACTTATTTTTTACTGACATTAAAGCATATGATCTAGCCAAGGCTAATTAGCTAATATAAATTAATCCAAACACTAGTAACGAAAAAAAACCGTATTAATTTCGGTTTGAAAATTTAAGTTCGCGAGAACTAACTAGAGCTCCCATGGACAAAGTTGGTCGTGGTAGTCAGGGGAGGGGGGAAAGCCCCACCCCTCTCTCCCCCACCACTACACCAACTAATAAATACTTTTTGAATATTTACCTTTGCGAGAGGTAATTAGCTAGGAAAGAAAAACACCCCGTAGTAATTAGTTAATGAAAATTTACGTGTGGGAGAGCTTACTTGAGCGCGAGGGCATCGAGTTGGCGATAGTGGTGGTTCCTGGAGGGGTCGGAGAAAACCCTGCCCCCCCTCCCTTTTTTTTTTTTCTGATCCCTCTAAAACAGAAAAAAGTGTTAAAATATGAAATTCGAGCCATTAGCACTAATGGAACGTTGCTGGTTAACCTCATTACCTTATACTACCTGTGGTATTTGAAGGTGCGTTGAGATATTAAGTTATGTTATTTTCGCTGTGGTGCAGCTCATCATGATGTGATAGGAGTTGAGGGGCCTCCGCGTGTTTTATGAAAATAGTAAAATAATAATAAAAGGGGAGAGGGGAAGGATAGTAGGATAAGGGAAGGGTTAGAGGAGAAAGCAGTTAGTGGGAGAGTGGCCGTAAGGCTTTATATTGCCCCCCCTCCCTAATCTATAGCCTTACCTAATAAAGATTTTTGGACTAATTACCTATGCGAGAGGTAATTAGTCACGAAAAAAAAGCCGTATTAATTACGGTTTGAAAATTTAAGTTCGCGAGGACTAACTAGAGCTCCCATTGACAAAGTTGGTCGCGGTAGTCAGGGGAGTATCGGCTCGGTATCAGCTAGAGATTCAAGATTATCAATACTGTTTTTGTTTATTCTTACACCCACTCGATCATTGTAAAGCACTATTTCCCGCCTCTGCTTTCAGTAGTTGAAAATTTAAATTATTTAATTCTCCACTTAAATTATTTAATTCACGTTTTCATCACCACTGTCTCGTTTGAAATCACCTCTGGTAGAGGTGTTAAACATAAATCTAGCCTTGCAGCGTTTTGTGATACATATTTGTCTCTTGTTACATAGGCTTACATACGAGGGGTGATCAAAAAGTTCCAGGACTGTTGAGATTGCGCGGCAATGGAGTGTCATAGAGCAGTGCGGTTGGCAGCATTGTTTAGCGTGACTCTTCCTGAGCTCAGCTGTTTATTCAGTTTGTTGATAACCTTCTTCATTGCAAAGTTACTGCTGTTTTCGTAAAAAAAGTTTTTTGTGTTCGGCGATTCTTTCCCTTCATGGGTCTCTTAAGTTTTGGAAACAAGAAAAAGTCTGCAGGGGCAAGGTCAGGTGAATATGGAGGCTGGGGAATGACCGTCATTCCATTTTTGGTGCAGTAGTCTCGAATGAGCAGTGGGGAATGAACAGGCGCATTGTCATGATGCAGCACCCACTCACCGCTCCGCCACAACTCTGGTCTCTTCCTCCTTATTGCCTCGCGCAAATTTCTCAGGGTTTGAAGATAACGAAAGCGGTTAATGGTCTCATAACATTTTACCCAACTTCACACAAAACTTTACGCAAACGCGTTGCTCTTCCTTTACATTCATTTCACAAAATCGCCGAGCACAAAAAACTTTTTTTTACGAAAACAGCAGTAACTTTGCAATGAAGAAGGTTATCAACAAACTGAATAAACAGCTGAGCTCAGGAAGAGTCACGCTAAACAATGCTGCCAACCGCACTGCTCTATGACCCTCCATTGCCGCGCAATCTCAACAGTCCTGGAACTTTTTGATCACCCCTCGTATACTTGAGATTCTGCATATTAGTGCATTGTCTTAGGCTTTTTGAAGACTGGCTGAGAAAACATTTCTTCTCTTGAAATCAACAGTTGTTCATAATCATCGTTTTATCAATTTCAGTAAAAATAAAGAAAACAGTAATAATACGGAGTTAAAACCCTTTCTTCCCAATGTTGTTATCACAACGGATGAATTTACATTATAAAAACTCACCCTATTTTGTAGATGAAAACAATAGCCTTTTTTATTTATGTTTTTGAAGGCTTATATTTGACTTATCCCAAATTTGAAACTTCTAACAACATTACATGGGAAGCAACAAATAAAAATTTATATGTTCTTTCCATTGTTTATAAGTAAAGGCTTTCTGTTCATGGGAAAGAGTTTTCAAAGTATTTTCAAAATACATATTTAATGGAAATTATTTGTTTCCATGGTAACTAAATGAAGGTATCTACAACTAAATAGTGGATCATAAAATCAGACCCTATGGAGTATTATGCTTGCATTCTAGTATTATAACAAATAAAAATAAAAACTTTTATTTTACTTTAGAGAATAAATACTTGATGCTCAAATTAATTAGAGCAGATTAAGGAGTGAAATAAATATGGTACAAGATAATCTTTAATGATTAGGTTTTAGTTTACAAATTTTAGTTCCATGATAGATTTCTGAATGAAGTATAAGGTGGTTTTAGAGAAATAGTAGGTAATCGTTTTCGGTTTCCGGAAAGGCATTAGAGGCAAATATTAGAAAATTATGTTTTAATTTACTATGACTATTTATTTACCGTTAATACACCTATCGATTCACTTTCACCATATATTTATAACAAGCAACTGGCAGTAAAAAAGAGACAAGCAGTAAAAAAAAAAATCGACTATTGATGAAATCAGTATTTTTCAGCGCCCAAAAAAATAAAAATGTACCTTCTTATACATTGACAAGTATTGAGGACTTTAAAGTTTTTCAATAATTATACCCAAGTTCTTGACTGGCTTTCCTCAATGTTTTTGTATTTATTTCGATAGTTTTCATGTGGTCACCAAGCAAAACCAAATTATCGGCATAACCGAGCATAGATATATTTCCTCCCAAATTTAAACCCTTTCCGGTACATGAAACCTCCCTAATGGCATATTCTGGTGCTGAATTAAATAAAACAGTTGTTATATTAATTTTTATTTATTTTACTCTTGTATTTTAAATTGAATAACTTAACATGCTTAAACATCAAGTTTTTATATTATAACATTAAATCGATAATCAAATAACAAAACATATGGTTCAAAATCCCAAACCTTTTGTTGGAACGAACTGTTGGTCGGAACAGACCGTTGGAGCACGTGGACGGGCCTAGATCTTTTCGACGGAGACCTGGAATCTCCCAGGAGGGTCTCGAACTTTTCAGAAGGTTCACTTTGCGACTATATATAAGGAGGGAGTGACTGGGCCAGTTAGTCTTAGTCTGGGTCTTGACTGTGAAGCTCAAGTCATATGATTAGTATGCTATAACGTTATCATTTTTGTAACCTGCTTGAATATTTATGTTGTGATAATTCATTGGCATTGATAATTATATATTTTTGCTGAATAAATATTTGTTAACCCACAGAAATGTTACAATATTTATTTCGAATTAATATATTATATATAATCAAGCCTTAATAATTATGAAATATTTATATTTGTTTGTATAAATTATTATTATCAAATTAACTAATGCACTGTACATTTAGGTGATGAATATGGACACATTTTCCGAAATGTCCACCGCTATGTAAAAATATAAATAAATGCAATCTGACACTGTACCTAACAGGATGTACTCAATTTAATAAAATAGTTGATTAAGTATCTGCTAGTTTCAAGAACCTCGAACTTCTCAGAAAAATAACTACTGATTCTAAGTTGCAATTTTTACTTGCAAATATCAAATAAGTTTACTGACTTATACAATTGTTTACTAAATTTAATAACTGTTTTGGCATTTCCAGCTGGACAAGACCATTATACAATTTTTTGCGGTTAATCAAATCATATGCCTTTTTTAGATCGATAAAAAGCACTGTACTGTTCCGTTATATTCTAATTTTTTCTCTAATATTTGACTGAAAGAGAATAATTGGTCTACCTACGGTCGAACGGTTTCAACCTCAAACCACATTGATATTCTCCAGAAATTTCCTCAGCATATTCAGTGATTCGACTAGTCAGGATTAACGTAAGTATTTTATAACAAACCGGAAGGAGTGAGATTCCGTGATAGTTATTGCTATCCGTCTTTGATCCCTTTGTGTGAATCGGAATAAGAATAGATTATTTCCAATCTTCCAGAATTTTTCATTTTCCCAGGGCTTTTTAACCAAAAGATGTATTTTTAAAATTCCAGCTCCCGGCATGCCTTTATTAGTTTAGTATATTAGTAGCCTCTAACAATATTTTGTTCCCTTCGATTTATGCGATTTTAATTTTTTGATGGCTAATTTAACTTCATATTTGCTTTAGGTTCAACACTATGGTATTCGGAAGGGAAAGATAAACTATTATTTTCTGTATTTAAATTAATCCTTGAATAGACTTAAAATGTCAACCAGATTGGCCAAGATATTGTTATTTTCATCCGTAATTCCTGTTGTAACTGGCCCTGATCATTTACAGATTCTGCTTATGCCTTCATAAATGGCCCTAACGTTTATACAAATTTTATATTTTGTTTTGGTTATGATAGGTTTATAGGATACGAGCAGACCCGACCACGCATTGCTGTGGCTCAGCAGTTTTAATGCGTTGAACTAATTATATCCCATTCTTTTTAATACAGATGAATCAAAATTCACAATACCTAAAGTTTAAAAAATTTTAGCTTGTCTAAAAACCTAAGGGATTGAGAATAGAACTTTACGTCAAATTTATAAGTGTTTGGTAAAGAATTAAGGAGATTTAATTTTTTATTTTTACATCTCATAGTTGACAATAGTATGTATTAATGATCCATTCATTTAGCACTTAACAGATTATTCCAGCAGAGGTGAGATTAAATATAAATAACACACATGTAAAATTTTTGATTTTTTTTTAATAAGTTGGGATAATTTATTTATATAAGTCAAAGAGCTACATTTATTATAGCTAACTCTAAAAACTAATAAAAACTATTAAAATTACCTCTAAAAAAAACTACCTCAAGCATACAAATGGTTTACCTATGGGTGGGAGACTATCTACCAACTTATCAGGCAAAGTTCTAAACAGTATACTCCAAAAAGCAATAAATGAAACAAATTACAATCCAAGTATTATATAGAAATACATCGACAATTTGTTTTTAATTATTGACAAAAATGTCCATGATAATTTCTTAAAAGCATTAAACAATGTTAACAGTAGAATTACATTTACAGCTGAGTTAGAAAATAATGAAAGATTTTTAGATTTAAGGATTCACAAGAACAAGAATAAACTCACAATAAAGTGGTACAAAAAAGAAAACAGCAAACATCATTCCTAACAATCACTCTAACCACCCATACCAACACAAAATTAATATCCTTAAAATACCATAAATAAGGCCTATATATCTGCCATACCATATATATCTGAAAGAAATAAAAAGTCAAATCTATAACCTTTTTGGGGAAATCTATATTCTAAAAACTTAATTAATAAATTCTGATATACAGCTCTTGGCTCAATCACCTAATCAGGGGAAAAAAAAAAAGCAATGAAGCAAAGTTTTTACATTTTTAATATTAACAACAAACCTAACTTTAAAGATAAGAATATAAAGAAGCATCACTAATGAAATAAAATATTGTAACCTTTCTGTGTGTTAAAGAATATTTATTGAACAAAAATATACAATTATCAATGCTAACGAATTAATACAACTCAAATATTAGAGCAGGTTACAAAAATGATAAGACGTAGATGGACCTCGAACATTCTGGATCCAAACAGTTTGCTCCAACAGCTTAGTTTGTTCTGACAAACGGTTTGGGATTTCGAATCATCTGTTTTGTCTTTTTAACGATTTAAAGTTACAATAGTTAACCTTATAATAAATATAGCTCTTTGACTCTCATAAATAAATAATCCCAACTTATTAAAAAAATATAATTTAATAAACAGATAATTTAATATCCTATAAACCCATTAATAAAATCCAATATATATATATATATATATATATATATATATATATATATATATATATATATATATATATATATATATATATAAAAGAGGCTTTGTCCTGACTGACAGAATCAACGCAGAGCAAAAACTACTAATGATAGAAACTTGAAGTTCGGAATTTGGATTTTAAATGCGATGTACGTAACCACTAAGAAAGGAATTTCAAAAATGTAACCCCTAAGGGGTTTAAATGGCGAAATTGTCAGTTAACTTAAACGGACATCCATTTTCGCACTTCGAGAAAAAATAACTTATTTGGACTCATTTTAAAGAACTTGATACGATGAGTTTAACTCGAAAGCCCCTATGGGACATCGAAAACCATGTTTTAAAGCCGAAAAATGAAGCGTTCGCGACGAGTAAACAATTTTTTGTTTCGGCGGTTTAAGTGAATTCTCTCCATTGCGCGTCTCCCTCTCTTCTACCGAGCCGGCAGCTTACCCCTCCAACATTCCACCTACCGGAAGCTCCGATTCTACTAAATCTCCTTAACAGCAGTTAACATATTATATTAGATCAATAACAAGATAATGATCACAGAATTGATTTTAAAGGCTCGCAGGGGAAGCCCTGACAGGGAATGCTAGTATATATATATATATATATATATATATATATATTCAATAATATATTTTTTTAATGTGTTACTTTCTTTATGTATAATAAAATTTGTTTAACCCACAGTAGTGTTACAACTGGTGTCAGGTGTGGGGTTTAAGGATAAAAAAAAATGCCAGGCAAGCGGATTGGAGAACTAGCAGAGCTGAGAAGAGAGCTAGAAGAGCTGGATTTGGATACTACTGGCCCAAAAGCAATCTTGTTCGCCCGCTTACGTGAGTCATACTGAAGTCAGGGCATAGATCCTGAAACAGTAGAACATGAAGATTGCTCTTTAAAGGCTATGTTTGGTGAATTAAATAACAGACTAGCAAGTCTGCTGAAATAAATAGGTTAAATGACAAATTTACCAGCGAGCCCGCTGAGCTTAATGAGAAAATAACCAGCCTTAATTCCAATCTGTCTATCGAAATAAATGGGTTAAATGAAAAATTTACCAGGCTACACTCAAGTTAGTCTGGTTAGCTTAACGATAAATTGACCAACTTGTCTAGTGATATAAATGACAAATT
This sequence comes from Aelia acuminata, assembly GCA_911387785.2. Lineage (NCBI taxonomy): Eukaryota > Metazoa > Arthropoda > Insecta > Hemiptera > Pentatomidae > Aelia > Aelia acuminata. The sequence continues at coordinate 73,170,412 of OU426978.1, read as the reverse complement.
TACCAATCTGTCATGCTTGATGAGAAAATAAGGAGCCTAAATTCCAACTTGTCTGAAATGAATGACAAGCTGTATATCTACATATACACTATCGGCTGTGTACCTTACTTACCTCGATAGCTGCCTCAAACTCCAATGCTCTAGATAGGGCATCCACTAGAATTTAGGACATGCAAGCTATCTGAAGCTCTAAGTCCTACAGTCTATCGATGAATGCTTTGACACAAACATTTTAATAAGTTTTCTGGGGCCGTTGGGTAAGCCAGCCTTATCATCCTCGCTATGACCACCTCGAACTCCTGGATAGTCTCGGCAGCCTTCTGCTTTCTGCTCTTCAGCTGACTGGTATACCTGATCAAGGTGGGCGTGGCCAAATCGCATCTCTGCTTTCCGTGACAATTTGTTTAAGTCTTTCCCCAGCTTGTAACGGCTGTTGGCAGGGCCCCTTGCGAACGTCGGGGCCCCTTTTTCCAGCATCATTTTAAATCTTTCAACCTCCCCTTCAAACACGGCAGCCCTCGCTTCTTGTTTAGCCTGCCTGTTGTTCAACCCAACCATGTCACCGGACAAGTTGGTCAGCTTTTCATTCATCTCAGCCGACAAGGTAGATTGTTTAGGCTTGCTATTTTCTCGTTAAGCTCAGCACACTGGTTCACCAATTTTTCATTTATCTCAGCCGACAAACTAGAATTTAGGCTGCATATCTTATCATTAAGCTTGCTAGACTGGCTGGTAAACCTGTCATTCACATCACCAGACAAATTGGTCAATTTGCCATTTAAACTGTTTACGTCACAAGACAAAGTGGTAAACCTATCATTTATATCAGCAGACTGGCTGGTCAATTTGTCATTTAATTCACCAAACATAGCCTTCAAAAGACTATCTTCATGTTCACTGTTCAAGATCTACACCCTGACTTAAGTAATACTCACATAAGCGGGATAACAAGATTGCTTTTGTGCCAGTGGTGTCCAAATCCAGCTCTTAATTCCCTCCTCAGTTCCACTACTCAAAGTTTTCCAGTCTGTTTGTCTTGGCATTTTTTAATATTTAAACCCCACACCTGACACCAGTTGTAACACTACCGTGGGTTGAAATAAGTTTTATTAAACGAAAATAATAATTTACAATGCCAACAAACAATTTAAACTCAAATAATCAAAAAGGTTACAAAAAGTATCAACTTGTAATGACACTTTTACATAAATGTAACCATATGATCCATCTTCAGAGCAAGACTAAGGCCGAGCGCACATTGAGACACTCGCGACGCAGAGCAGGGCAGAGCAGAGCAGAGCAGTTTTTGTGGTAAGTGAAATATATAGGAACCGCGCACATTGGGACGCAGAGCAGAGCAGAGCAGAGCAGACCGATGTGGCACTCGTGGATCTGCCACAGAAAACTGTGCCGATGCGACGCAGTTTTCAATATTTGATTATTTTAATTCCTATTATTATGATTTAATATTATTATTTGTGAAATTCTACTTCTTTCTTAAGCAGGTTAATGAAAATAAGTAGGTCTTCTGTATATATATGGTGTTCTAGAAAAAAAACGGTTTTAAAAATATATGTATTCAGTTATTTTATATTCCAAAATCATAACATAATTTTGAAATTTCTCGCTATTCCAAAAGTGCATGATACGAGTGTTTTGAATTTTTAAAACTAAACAATTTCAGGATGAAAAATGTAGCTGTAAAATTATAAAATTAGTTTAAAAAAATTATATAGATATATTAAAATTTAGATGAGGACCTTTCTGAAGTTCTAAAAGTAGATACTTTTGCTTAAATACTTATAATATTGTCATTTTATTTGTAAATCCTTATTCCGGTTTTTGTTAGTTTTTATTCGTCTTACCTTGATACGTTTAAAAATTAGAAAAACGAGTTTTCTTCTCATAGATATTAGAAGTTCATTAAACGATTCAACAAGTTATGATCTTAGCAAAATTTGACTGATATTATTTCACCGAAAAAAAAATTAGGCTTTATGGAAATTTAGTTAATTGTTAATTCTTTTTACTCAAATATATTTAATATAAAAAACATTTTATAAAAAAAATTAAACCGACTTCGAAACCTAGGAACCAGTAAAAATAAATGCACTGAAAAGTATGAAATAATTACCTTCTGATTTTTATGAATACACAGCAAAATTAAAAATAGTATAAAAAGCGGAAAAATGCAAAGAGACGAATAATTTTATTTTTATTTGTACAAATACACACTAATTGTTATTAAAAATTGTGAAATTAAAATATTAAATACTATGTTCAATGTTTCGGAGGCGGCGCAAAATTTAAAATTTTTAACACTCGACATTACGAAAATCGTAAAATGGATTTTCTCTTCTCATTTATTGATTTTAATGCCTAGAAAGGGAATTGTATCGATAACATGTCATTTATATTTGCGCCGCCTCCGAAAAGATTGTGTTGTATTGAACATACTATTTAATATTTTAATTTCACAATTTTTAATAACAATTAGTGTGTATTTGTACAAATAAAAAGAAGACTATTCGTCTTATTGCATTTTTCCGCTTTTTATACCATTTTCAATTTTGCTGTGTATTCATAAAAATCAGAAGGTAATTATTTCATACTTTTCAGTGCATTTATTTTTACTGGTTCCTAGGTATCGAAGTCGGTTTAATTTTTTTATAAAATGTTTTTTATATTAAATATATTTAAGTAAAAAGAAAACTGCTATTTAAAAATCGACCATGTGTTGATTGGAACTTTTTTAATTAGAAATTTTATGTGAATATAACTTCTCTTTCATAATCTCTACATAATTTATTTATATCCTCATACAGAATGCAGTAGAAGAATAAATAAACTTTATTTTGAGACGAGATCCTTAGGAATTAACTGACTAGAAAAAAAATAATAAAATTAGAACTGGTCAACTAATTAAGTAATGTTGTGATGGATAATGAAAGATAAGATTTACATAAAAAACAAAAGTAAATATTTAAAAGAAATTAAAATTATACAAAATAGTGAGTAACATAATTCATTAATCAAATGAATAAAATTAGAAATAAATTAAAATAAATTTCTAATAAAAATAAAGTATTAATGAAAAATTAAGTATTAATGATATTATGTTGTTTGTACAATTTTATTTTAAGAGGCATTGTACACGCAAAGATTTTGGGCCTAATACTATAAATAGAACCAGCTTCTACAAACTTAGAGCTTATCCAGACCTCTCATTAAATGATTTTAAACATCACGATAAGTTATTATTTTAAACATTGGATCTATCAAGCTAAATAGTAACTTAATATAGCATTTTTTTTATTTCCAAATTTATTTCCGCATCAGGTTCTGAGCTTGAATCCAAGAAATCTAACACACTTTCATAGAATCAGACGGAAATAGTTATTTTAAGAAAAGTCTGTGTGGAAATTCTTTCGTCTTCTGGTCTTTTCTCCATTTCCTCATTTTATCACAATCTTTTTTACGTTGACTTTTGATAATGCAAATTTTTTTGTGTTCAACTCTATATACGAATCAGATTCTGATCTTAAATCCAAGAAATCTAACATACTTTAACTAAAAAAGCCTCTGCCTTCCCGAAACTGCGGCACAGAAACTGCTCTTCAATGTGCGCGGGTACCTGTGCGACGCAGTTTTTTTTTCGTGTCGCCTGCTCTGCTCTGCTCTGCGTCGCCTGCGTGACACAGTTCGATGTGCGCCTTACCTAACTATCCAGTCCATCGCTCCTTATATTTAGTCTGAATCAGAACAGTCCAGAACATTCTTGACAAGCGTAGAAGGTTCTCGAACAGTCACGAAAGTGTACTAGAACAGTTTGTTCCAACTGTTCCAACAACAAATCTAGAACTCTTTTTAAATCATTAAATCATATGTTTTGTGGTTTTTTTTTTCACATTAAAATATAAATAAAATATATTTTTAATGATATATGGGTGATTCTCAAACTATAGGCAACTTCTTGTCACTACATATTCAAAGACAAACCCAGCATTGTAGTTTCTTTTTTTAGCTATAAAAATATTCTGTGAGCAGATATCTGACTAATAAAATGAAAATGATAACATATTTCTATGTTCTTCTGATTGAATCTCATGGTTTTTTATCTTATTCGTCATTGTCGTGGGCTGTCACCAGGAACAATTTTTCTTACATAAATATATTTTGGTTTATATTATTCATTTATTGTATATTTATCGATTGTTTAAAGTAATTGGAGCAATTCAAGGTTCTTAGCAAAATTTATTCGGATCACATGCCGATTGAGCAATAAATAAAGACAGGTGAAAGAAGAGAAAACTATATGCCCCTCCCACCAAAGCTAATTTGGACTGAAGAAAATGGGGATTTGTATTCTATTAAATTAGAAAAAATAGCGGAGGATTTAGAATTGGACAGTGATGAGCCGGACAGTAGCTCTGAAGCGATAGTATCCTGTATAAGAGCGGCATCGGGCAATCGATCGCGAAAACCTTGCAGCGCTGCCCAAAATAATTGGTTCAACTGGGAATGCAGAAAAGCAAGAAAAAAGTCATTCGCCTTTTAAATGTATTCAGAAAAACTAGATGATCCGAGGCTATCAAAATTATTTATCTCCAGGCAAATTCTAAATACAAAAGTGTCTGCAAAATTAAAAAGAAGAATATTTTTTATGAACATAATACAGAAATTAAACGAAGCTAGTGACACGAAAGAACTAAGGAAATCAATAAATTATCTCAAAAAACGGAAATTTGTATGCGGATCTAATGTAAAATCAGAAGATTTGGTCAACTATTTTAAACAACTGATTATACCATCCCCCACCTGTGGACCGATCCTCTTCGCTGAACCGTATATAGAAGACGAAGAATTGGACAAATTGATAACAATAAATGAAATGAAAACAGTTCTCGACAAATGTAAATATGGCAAACAACCAGGGTTAGATTGGGTATCATATGAATTTTATAAAAAAGCACCTCCAAATTTTTATGATAAATTAAATACATTTTTTAATCAGATTTGGGAAAAGGAGAAATTTCCGAACAGCTTTAAAGAAGCAATCATATTTCCGATTTTTAAAAAAGGAGATTTAAACAATGTCAGCAATTATAGAGGGATATCACTTCTTAATAGTCTATCAAAAATATTCACAGGCGTACTCTTAGAGCGGCTCGTAAAATGGTCTACAGGCTTATTATATGAAAATCAAGAAGGATTCAGGCCCGGGTACCCCCTATATGACAACTTATTCACCCTGAATGGTCTCGTAAATCTAAAATTTAATTACAATCAAGAGGTATTTCCGTTTTTTTATAGATTTTAAGTCATTTGACCGAGTTGATAGGAGAGCACTATTTCACAAATTAAGCACCATGAATTTATCAACAAAAATTCTTAAAATTATCAAAAATCTATATGACGTAACAAACCTTAGAGTGTGGACAAAAGAAGGGTTGTCTGAAAACTTTGATTTTTAAATCAGCTTAAGGCAGGGATGTTTATTGAGTCCTCTACTTTTTTCGCTTTTTATTAACGATTAATTAAAGTAATTGCCCTCAAAATAATTGAAAAAAATTTAAGTTGGATGAGTGCCTTAAAAAGACTAGGCAGAAGTGTTGGAATAGATTTTTTAGCCGAAGTGTTTCTAGATCAGCTGGAAACGCATAAAACTGGCCTATTATCTAAATTGAGTAAACAAGCGAGGGATAGGTTTACCGAAAGAGTCTGAAATGCCAAACACCATTTGTTTTATAAAAAATTAAATGATGAAATAACATATTTCGAGACACAGAAGGACATACATTATATCCGACTTATTTTTAAAGCCAGGAGAGAGTTACTTAATCTTAATCACCAACCATGGATCAATAAAAGAAATAATTGCTCATTATGTAATTTAAATGTTGCTGAGGATACGATGCACTTTATTTCGATTTGCCCGTTGTTGACACAATTTAGGTTAATTTTCTTAGAAAAAAAGACACTAAATCTAAATGAAACATTGAAATTACTAAATGGTCAAGATTATGAAAAATTATATTTATATCTAAAAAAAGCAACTGAATACAGAAATGAATTAGTAAAAGAATTTAATTATTAAGTGTTACAAATGAAAATCTTAACATGTACCATGTATAATTTTATATATGTATACTAATGTATAGTATTGATTGTATTATTGAATAATAAATAACCTCGACAGACGAACTCTTGTTCATTGTCAATATATGAGATTTAATAATAAGTAGATCATAAATATTTCGTAAATAAGCGTATTTATCTATCAATCTATCTACTCATTTATTTGACAATAATTTATTACCCTGATTGTAATATAACTCAAGAAAAATGAAAACAACACGATGTTCAATCATTTGGTGTAAATGATAAACCAATAAAAAATTGTAACTGGGATATGACGCCATTAGCGTGGACGGATGAACCATCGAATTGTACACCAACCATTGGGAATTTGGTGATGCAAAGAGAAAATTTCAATAATGTCAATACTGTCGAGTAAGATTTCAACTCTATTCATTACCTTCTGCACTATTTTGGCGCATGTCGGGGTGTTCTTTCATTGAAAATGGAAGTTTATGTTTATTACCTTCATTGACGTGGCCCGAGTTTTTCGCTGTTCTGTATGATTTTACGGCTTAAAAATATTTTCTTCTTTACCCCCTTAGCTTGCTCTAATAAATTATGGCATTAGTTCTTTTGTAAACCATATATTTTTTAAAAGAAAAATTTGTAAATGTAATTTTTTCATTTTCGTGGACATTTCCCCGCCTCATTGTCATGACCAATAATTTGTCCATGACAATGACTATTTTAGGGCAACATAATTAAAGAAAATAAAACATTGTTTAAATAATAAACAGTTCTGCATCATACATATAGGAGAAAAAAAAAAAAATTGATGGATGAAAATAATTACAAAAATTTGTCTAAATCTAAACAAACTAAGCTAAGCTATTCTAGTTTTGCACCATTTGAATCTGTTACTAAAATAATTAAACTATTTGGATTCATCAAAGAGTCGGATACTAATTTCACTTTTGGAGAATTTATCTTGTTTGTCAGTCTTGAACGAGCATGATTCAACATGCTCGAAAACAACAATGTTAATAAAAAAAAATAATAAATGAATTTCTACAAGTTGAAAATTCTCAATCTGATCATTTCGATTCCTTGAGATATCAGTTGTATTTGCATTCAGGTGTAGCATATTGTGAGAAAAATGTTACTCTACAATCTCTGAAATTTTTCAACATGATGCAATATTTGTTGTGAAACACATAAATGTTTTAAAAATACTTTTAAATAAATCTACTTAAGTTGAACATCTGCACATTACGAACGGCACATCATGATTCAGATCGTCAGATATAAAAAATAATGAGTATAGAACTACTTACATGGCTCCAATGGTAACATTGAACTTGGATTTAGCAATACGAAATTGCAATTTTCAGCTAAATAAATTTTTAACACTTCATTTATAAATGACTTGTTTTTTTTGTTTTTTTTAATCAATTACTTTTAATTAATATATTCAAACTCATAAGCCCACATATATTACAATTTAAAAGGTAAAGACATGCCAATTTCATCATCAATATATGGTTGTATGAGGATATTTTGAAAGAGATTGAAGCGATATTAATTTATATGCGCAGCTGTTAAATTTAATTTTACTGTATTATATTCAAATCAAAATAAAACACTTATAATTTAAAACTTCACTAATATTGTTTCACCATTAGATAGAGAATTTCATCTTCCTTCCAGCAATAAATATTGTTTGGGTAAATTGGGGACAGATTTTTGCTCAAGTTATTTTTTGATACCTTTTTTATTTCTGGACAAAATATGATTTGATATGCAAAATTATTGTGGCAGTTCTTACAGTATCATCTGATTCTGCATTAAATGTGGAATATACTAAACAATAAATGCAATTAAGACAGTTTTTAGTCAATTAGTCATTGACTTATGAAACTGAAATCATTGCCGAGGCAATGACATTTTTATTGAATTATCTAATTTCAACCAGTGAATATGAACTGCTATTATGCTAGATTTGCTGTGGATGGGTCCAAATACAATCCAAGTACATTTTTTTTTTTTTTTTTTAACCAAACTGAAAAATTTCAAAAATAAAATGTAAAACTTGCCCGTATATTGAGAATCACCCACATATAATATATAAATGAAAATAATATATAAAAGAACCAGTTAATGTGTGCTTTGTTTAAATTAATGGGAGAGAAAAATCAAGAAATTACTCCCTATCATTCATGGAATCTTAACCTTAATAACAACAGGTAATGAGTGATTACCCATGGCAACAAAATAAAAATAATAATGACCTTATGAAACAGAATGGCCTGATGTAGGTTTTAAAGCTTCAAAATGTAATGCCTAATATATCCCGGGAATGTATATTAGGACTTAGGAGGAATATAGATGTGACTTAAAAGCCTGTATCAAAATCATTAAAACCAAATTGGTGTAATTTAAATTGTTTACTTACTACTATCCCAGTTCTAAAGTCTCATAAAATGGTTAGATCTTAATTCATTTTTGACAAACACCATGAAAACTGAGAGTGCGAATCGCTAACTTGAAATTCTGAATTGAAACATGAAATTCTGGATCCAATCATATTTATCATAGAGAATCATATTAATTTGAACATTGGTATAAAAGCGATTCTGAGATTTTGAAAATTATAAATGGGATAAAACAAAATTTTTGGAGTGGACCAAAAACTTTAAATCAATTGCTTCTTCAAAATCAATGAATAACAATCTACTTTTCTATTATTAATTAGCAATTAAGGTTTCCTAATCTGTTACTTACGTATTTCATTAACAACAACAGTATTATCAAGAGCTACATGTACAGCCAAATTACTCCATTCATCATACACAGACAATTTTCTAAAAAAAAAAAAAATTGATAGAATAGAAATAAATTGATAAAATAAAAATTACGTAAACAATAATTTATATTTTTTCCAAGTTTTATATACTTAAGGACTTGGGCAACAGTATTCGGTCCAAACCAATCTCCAACTTGTTTTCCTTCAGATGCACCCATCAGTGCTATTTGATGTATAGAATAAGGAGCTGATCGACGATCTTCAAACATTTTAAGTAATTTCAGATAGCGAACATCATGACAAGAAGGTGTCCATTCCCAATCCCGCCCTGAAATCACATACGTTATAATCACATAAAAAATTTATAACTTAAGTTGAAAGGAGTATTCATCAAAAATATTCTGAACAGGAAAATGAAATAGTCTGAACTGAAAAACGAAATATTCTGAATAGATAAAGGATGACAAATTTCAATAGATCAGGGAATTGAATTGAATTGAGTCAATTCAACTCAGGCTTGAGCCTTCACCATCTCAGATTTTTTTTCTTCAATTTTTGGTACATTTTTACTGTTTGTATTTACTAGAAATTTTGTGGAATATTACTAAGATATGTCCACCCCTGCAAAGCCCTCAAAATTAGGTCCAGGAACAGAAAAAACATGATTAGAAATAACTGTAGATGTTTTCCAAATTGACGAGGACTATGAGATTGGTGTCATTTAACAGAGCATCCCATGCCATTTCATATTATACAAAACAATGTATAGGTTGGTACTAAAGAAATTTTATCAAAACCAAATTTAAAATTTTAATTTCAATTTTCTCAAAAAGAGCATTTTTCAAAAAAAAAATATTTTTTTTTTTAAAATAGGCAGTATGACATCAAATTATACAACAAAATATAAAAGTGGAATGAAAATTGCTTCATTACTAAAAAAAATTTAAAACTAGTAATGAAATTCCATAAATCTAGCATTTTATTCAAAATAATTACTAAAATTATGGCCATATTTACATTTTTATTAGAAAAACATGAACCAATGACAATAATGGTTCAACTAATAAGCCTAGAGATAACTAACTACATTTGGTCGTTATAACACCAAAGTGAAGATCATTTTAAATCATAATTTTTTTGAAGAGTTCCTTTGACGAAACATTCTCTATTAAAGGAACACAACAATATCATGCATGTATTCACAAAAATACATCAAAAATATCAGTAAGAAAAATTTCTATGCATTCAGAGGCCCGCCTAGAGGAAGTGCCAAAACCTCTGAATATTCCTCAACCAACGGACATATAAATGCTTCATCATTGCTATCTATCAAGATAATTGATGGACTACGTCCTAACTAGGACCGAGTCTGACGGAATGGTAGAACGGATCAACCAATCCCTCATAAAATATCTTTCCTTTGAGGCCTCCGACCATCAGCAAGATTGGGACCGTCAGATTCCATACTTACTCATGGGCTACCCTGCAGTTAACGAATCTTCTGGACAGACACCTACGAAAGTTCTCTTTGGTCGAGAGATGAGGTTACCTTGTCACCTTATTTTTGGCAGCAAACCCGATATGGATATATCTGGACAAGGCTACGTATGGAATAGTTCTAAACTTGTTGTTGCAACTAGCTAACAGTTGGAACAAAATATTATAATACATGTTTGTGACTATGGTGTCCGAATAACATCTATGCTGGCCTAGAACCTTCGAGGCTGGTCTTCTTACGACTAAATATAAGGAGCCATGGACTGGAGAGTTAGTCTTGTTCTGAAGCTCAATTCATATGGTTATTTCTGTGTTACAAAGTGATAATTTTTGTAACCTGTTTAATTATTTGTGTTTCAATAATTTGTGTGGCAGAGTAAATTATTATTATTTTCTTCGAATAAAAATTGTTTAACCCTTATAATTGTTACAATATTAACTTCATTAAAATTAATCTGTTTTAGGTTTTTTTAATCAAAAATTTACTTTAATTTTAATATATGTATATATATAATAATAAACACTTAACATTCTCTCAGGCCATGTTTCATGATCCTCAAGGTATGCACAAAACTAAAATAAATCAATAAATAAAGCAACAAAGCAATATATAAAAAAAAAATTAGTTCCAGCCTACTTGGAGTAAAAATCAACCTGTTTTGATGAATGAGTAAACGCCAATTAGAAAATTCAAAGAAAATAGCTTTTTCTGCATTCATTTACTTGGTTATTCTCCATCAGGTATAAAGTATTGTAATCATTGAAAAACATAGCAGTCCTAATCAAATCTATTCTTGACTTCATTTTCAAATTGTTTTCTGATCATCAGAATTTGAATGAATTGATGAAGTTTTTCCTGATTAAAATATTCGGTACGAGATCTGGTTTCTTGCTTTTTTTTTTTTTTTTTTTGTCCAACTGTTGCCACCTGTGCTGTACCAAAACATGATCAAATTCAGACTTAACTTCGTCATCGCTGTCTTTAGTCAGAGAATGTATGTTGATTAATGCACTAATAGATTAATACAGCCACAGATAGCCTATTCAAAAAATTGAATGTGCCTCAAAGCAGATATTAACCTATTTCTAATCAGAAACCCAGTGTGTAAACAGTAATATTCGCCCCCTCTATACCAAATACTCTTAACGAGCCCTACCCTGGCCAAGGGATCTCTTTTAGCACCATGATATCTGAACGTCTAAACTGTACTTCATAACCTCATTCACGACGAATTTCAAACCACCTGCTTTATTCAGACTTCTGATGTTCCATGTCCCTAAAAATACATCTCTTACTTTCAACTTGTGCCATGATTCCCCTAAAGCAGTCCTCATACAGAGACCCGAACGGGAGAATAGTTTACCTCCGGATAATGAGCGTTTTACTTTAGGAAAATCCATCACTGTTTGTGGTGTTTGGGTGAACCAAAAAATATGTGAGTAGGTCGTTCAAACCTACATCACACCCTCTAGAAAGTCTGTGGGGGGAGAGGGGGGGAAGCGCTCTCATTGTTGGTCAGCGAGTCCTACGGACTTGGCCAGGAGGAACTTCCTAGGAATTTCCACGGACCATCCCTACATGGGTTTGGGGATTCCATGGGTGTGGAACGCTCCCCTTTTGCGGCAATGAGATCCGCAGTAGGTAAAAATTATTATAACACTACAAAAATTAATCATTAATTTACTTAGAATTTCTGCATAGTGTTGGTTTAAACCTTTTGTATCATTTTTAAAATTCAAATGTATCAAAATATGTAGCGAAAATGGAATTTTCAAATGTAATGAATGAATGAATGAAAAATAATTTTATTATCCTGGGACTGATGTCCCTTTAGAATAAATTATGCGAGAAATCAGTGAAATAATATAGTCAGCGTGGCCATAGATGGTATTAAATATTTACAAATAGAATATCAAATTGGTAATTAATGGGATGGATACATGTGCATAAAATAAAAAGATAGTGCAGTCCTACATGACAAAATAATCTATAAGTACAATGGGCGAGAGAAAAATACGAGGAAGAAAGAAGACAAATACTTGGAGACAACAAAATAAAATAAAACACAACATGAATAAATAGATAAAATAGTATCTGGTAAAGACAATAATAAAAAGAATTACTTCTGAAGCTCCATTGTGTTCCTTCAGTGATGAGTTAAATTGGGAGTTGAATAGGAAGAGGAGAGATTTGAAAGTGGAAGTCGATGGAGCATGTTGGATAATGGCAGGAATTGAGTTCCAGAGGGATATAGATCGGACATATGGGATCTGTTTGGGCGGGATTGGATGGAGGATTTAAATTGTAGGCTGTTCAGGCAAGTTAGGTTTAAATAGTAAAAACCTTTCACTTTCCTGATGATGAAAAGTATGGCTGGGTGCTCAATGCTCCTAGTTTTGTTTCTTTAGTAAATGTAAATTTTCAAAGAATAAAATAAATGATATTTTTCATAAAGTTTACTTTTGGAATTTATAACAGATTAGCATAATTACTATAAGGGGAAAAAATTAATGAAAGAAAGAAAGAAAATTCTTCACTATTTTCGAGCTTAAAAACTAATTTATTAAATAAAAATACAATACAAACTTACTATTATACAAAAAATATGCTTTAATCAAATGGCCATTGGCTTACAATTAAGTTGAAAATTTTGAATTGAACTAAGATTAAAGAATTGTTAAACCTAGCATACAAAATGATAAATAAACGGTTAATATAAACACTTAATAACTTTAATATATAGGTAATAAGTCACCAATTTAATTTTAAAGTTTGAAGTTATAGTCTGATTTTAATAGAAAATTATTTGAAGGTAAAGGTTAGAGAGAAACACTTTATTATCAAAATACAAAAGACATGATAAAAGTGGGGCTGCTCAATTACATTGCTTTCTTATCAATAATAAAATACATATTTTTATAACTATTACAATTATAAGAATTATAAATATGATGATTGATAATACCTAATGAGTCAATCAGAATTGATTCAGCTAGCATAGTCAGTTTTTCTTGGTCAATTCAAGAATTTTCTAGCCACTTCACCGATTGTTTCTCACAAACCGAACCACACTTTGAACTCCCTTGAACCGAACCATGTGGCTTTGAACTCCCTATCATCTAATTCTTCATAAAACTTATCTTTGTAGAAGGGTATGCATTTTTCGTAGATCTTCTTCTTATCCCTATCTACCTTTTCGGCATGTACACTGACGTTTGTTTCATAGCGAACGGTTGGGTCTAATAAATACACCTCCTTACAGTTTGGCTTATATGCTATTATATCGGCATATCAGGTGGAGCCGTCAGTGTCTAAGCCATGTACTTCCTCCAGACACTTATGTCCCTTTTCAGCCAGCATCTCCATTATGGCGTGCTTAAGCCTGTGATGGCGACGATTAATCAGAAGATGGTTATGTGGACAGCTGCCCAGCACATGCGATGGGGTCTCGTTCTCTCTGCCACATTTATGGCAGAGGAGTCCAACCTCTCCTACGGTTTGTCCGCCAGCTCCAGGAACTGCACGTAGAGGAGCATATTTCGTGTTCAGTTTAATGGCATTGGTCCATTTGGAGGCCGAGAGAATCTTCTTATCATAAATAAATTTATTAGCTTTTTAATTCTCCCGAAAATGACAGACCCCTAAACCTTGCCATTTGCAATTGCTTTATTCGGTGAACGACTTCTCCCGAAGAAATTGCTGCATCTTCTTAGTGCTAAGAAACTCTTCTGTGCTTTTTATAACAAAACCTAGTTTTTTGGCACACAGTTTTGCCACTTCCTCACAGTTGAAGATCGGCTGGAACTGCTCATCTTTAACTCTTGATAGTTTTTTGGCTATTGACCACTGCTGTAGAGGAGCCTCCCATTCACATTTCAGAATGCCCAGACCTCGACATCTACGCGGCCCATAAAGCATGGCAGGAGATGTATTGGCTGGTAGTCTTATCATAGCCTTTACATTCCTCCTTAGTATAATGTCAATTCCTTCGAGAGTTATTGGGCTAAGTTTAGTCAATGGAGCTGTCTGAAGGGGGTATGTCACCCTCGGGAAAATATATTGATTTAGAATGTTTAGCTTTTGATCTGGTCTCAAAAGATTTGATGCCGTAAGTTTTTCCATATTTTCGTTAATTTTTTTTTACTTCTACTTCGTTAAAAATAATCTCCCTTGGGAATTAGCTCCCAAATATTTAATGACTTCTCCTTCCTCAATTTATTTTATTTTCTCCCGTCTTCTAGAGAAAGAGTACCACCCACAAGAACTCCCTTATTTATCTTAATGACAGAACTTTTACTTGGGTTAATAGAAAGACCAATCTCTCTGAAGATTGGAGATACCACATTAATAGTTCTTTCAGCTGCTAGAATATCGCAAGCAGTTATTGCTTGATAATCCGCAAAGCCCCTCACAATAATCCGATTTCGAATTTCATTTAGAGGGTAGCCCAAAGTATTCGCCAAATGTGGATCACATATTTCTCTATATAAGTGGTCTATAGCAATATTAAATAAGGTCTGGGAAAGTGGTCCACCTTAAGGAACTCCTCTCTTAATACTTATTTCCTAGGTTTTGGAAATTCCAATGTGAATATTAATAATATTATTATTAAGAAGGTAAATTGTATTTCTTAAGATCTTCTGAAACCCCTCTTGCTTCTAAGGTCTTGGCAATATGTGCATGTCCAATATTATCAAAAGCGCTGGAAAGATCAAGAAACGCTATGACGCCATTCTTGTTATCTGCTTTAGCGCTTTTAATTAAATCTTCAATTAGTCTAGAGGTCATATGGCAGCCAGGCATCCCTTTGGCGAAGCCTCTCTGGCTAGCGTGGAAATCTATTTGCTGTCTTAAATGATGATCGAAGACCCTTTTCATAAGCCGTCTGATAATAGGATCAATGGTTATAGGATGCCATGAAGAAATTTCGGAAGAGTATCCTTTACTTTTACCTTTGTAGATCAGGATTGTCCGTCCTGGATGAAGTGGTTTCGGAACGTGTGAAGTCTTGAGCAGGATTTCTGTCATATATTTTATAATATGAGGCGTTTGCTATTAAAACCAGCTCATTCCATTTTTAGAAATTTTACAGGAGAGATAAAAAACTTCTCACGTCCACAGTACTAAAGCTAAATTTTTTTTTTAAATTTCTAATTGTAGGTATAACTGCCTAGAATTTGATTAGTTTTTCATTTTCATTCAAGGTGCATTACCTTAGGGGTAATTAAACTAATTAGGTTGGAATGGAACAAGGAACAATGGAAACGATATAATGCGCGGAAAAGGACAATTAATATTGGATGTTGGAACGTCCAAGGTATGGCGACTAAGCTACCCATCATCATTCTGCCAACTGAAATTAGGAAATTCGGTATGGATATTATAGTTCTCTCAGAAACCAAGAAAAAAGAGAAAGGAACTGAGGAACTGGACAATTTTATTCACTTTTGGTCAGGCGTCGAAAAACATGGAATATCCAAGTCCGGTGTATCTATCTTAGTAGAGAAAAAATGTAAAAAGAATATCAGAGGTTGTGAAATGATAAATGACCACATAATCAGGCTCGATATTACATTATTTGCGAGGGAAATTGTGATTATTGGTATCTATGGACCAACTAATGACCAAAATGACGAGATCCAAGATAAATTTTGGAATTTAGTAAGAGAGACGATGGAAAAAATCCCCAAGTGAAAAGAAATTTTCCAACTTGGTGATGTTAATGCCAGAGTTGGAGGAACAGTAGATAATTGGCGATTTCGGAGAAGCAGAACGAAATGACAACGGAGAAAGATTCCTCCAACTCTGCGACCAGCTGGACCTTAAAATTGTAAAAACATTTTTTGAGCACAAAGACATTCACAAATTCACATGGCATAATGAAAGAAGGCAGCTGAAATCCATAATCGATTATGCTGTCATTAGACAATGCAGTACAATTAAAGTTAAAGATGTTAATGTGGATCGGACCATTACTTACTCAAAGCATATTTCCTTAAAGCATGTGTGCATATTTCCATGGGCTAAGAAAAACAATAATGCGGTTTGGAAACCGGATGGAGGATACTGTGATGTGACCCACACATATTTATTTCTAATTATAGTAAGAGGGCTATTATGTATATTAATTGTTATTATATTATATTATATTATATGAGGGCTATTATAGAAATATTGTGTATGTAAATATCAATGAGAGTGACTATATATTATTGTAAGTTAGGTGCCCAAATAGATAGTTGAATATTTGAGTTTATATAAAATACTAAGTAATAACATAGGGCCAAACTTTGTACCCTAACCCCTCCTTATCGCCCCACTCTGAAAAGGGCCCAGAGATCAGTTTAAGTTGGAATTTGCTGCTATATAGACGTATTGCTGTCGGCCCCCCACTTCCTATATTATTCAAGGCCTGTATATATTAATTAGATATATTTGTCTGTATATATGTTTATATTATTACCAATAATAATAATCACTTCCACTGCGTAATTCTGTTTATTTTTGCTTGTCCAAATTATTTAGATAATTAAGATCCACGGACCTTACTAGCAACCCATATTAATTCAATTAAATCAGGGGCATACATAGCAAATCAATTAAAACAAGTACAGTTCCAAGTTGAATTACTGCAAGAAGATAGCTTAAAGCTATTATTTCAGCAGCGTGTTAAAGAATCGATTAAAGAATTCAAAGGTAACTGTGCCAAGGAAATTTACGATGTTTTAACGAGTGTTTTAAGGAAGACTGCTTCAGAAGTTCTTGGTGAAAAAAAGACGAATGTAAGGACAAAACAATGGCTAACAGAAGATATAATAAGAAAGGCAGAGAGGAAAAAACAGTCATATGTCAAATGGCTTAGCTCAAAAAAGGACAAATACAGGGAAATTTATGTGCTAGAAAGGAGAGAGCTGAATAAAGCAGTAAGAAGTGCGAAAAATGAAATCTGGGAAAAGGTATGTGCGAGAATAAACTGTAAACTGGGTTTTGGAAGGGCAGGGGAAGCATGGTCAGTACTAAAAGGAATGAGGAAAGGTGAAAAACAGGATGCCAGACTGACTTTAATACAAATGAATCATTGGACTGCCCATTTCAGTACCCTGCTGAAAGAGAATAGGCCAGAATTTGCTGAAGAAGAAATGGGTCCCTATACAAATTACCAAAGAGGATTTGGAGTCAGAAATTAAAAAATTAAGAAATGGAAAAGCTGCTGGCCCAGGGGGTGTATGTGCCGAACTGCTCAAGTATGGAGGTGGGGAAGAAACTATGCTGCTTACCGACCATATCAATTATATACTCAAAGGAGGCGCTATACCGCAAGAAATGAAATTGAAACCTATATGCAAAAACGGAAATAGAAAAGATCGTGGCAATTACAGAGGCGTCTGTGCGGCAAATCCTATCATGAAGCTACTTGGCAGATAATAAAGAATAAATTAGAAGCCCAATTTCTTCAATCAGAGGAGCAATGTGGGTTTACAGCAGGAAAATCCTGCATTGACCAAATTTTTACGCTCAGGCAATTGCTGGAAAAACAAGCAGCGAAAGCTAAAAGAGTTGACATGGTATTTATAGACCTGGAAAAAGCCTATGATAGTGTCCCTCGGCAACTACTTTGGAAGTCCTTGTAATTAGCTAGCATAAGTAAAGATACCATAAACTTAATAAAGGAAACTTACAAAAATAATAAATGCCAAATAAAAGTAGGAAGTTCCCTATCGAAGATTTTGAGAGTAGCAAAGGCCTTCTTCAAGGACGTTGTATGTCTCCGGCATTGTTCAAAATATTTATTGACGCTTGCCTAAAAAATTGGACAGATAAATGTAGCCCGATGGGTATTCCAATCAATGGCACGTACTTACACCATCTATTATTCGCTGATGACCAGATGATCATTGCACAAGATGAAGATGATGTAAGCTACTTATTTAGGAAAGTAATGGAACAATACAAAGAATGGGGATTGAAAGTAAATGAGAAGAAGACAAAATACATGTGTACAGATGTGGGTGAAGCTAACGACTCTGTTATATCAAATCTAGAAAGAGTGGAACACTTTAGATACCTTGTATCCATAATAGAGAGTAATGGCTCTACGGACTCGGAAGTGAATAAAAGAATAATCAGTGGCCGATAAGTGATTGGTATGCTGAATTCTCTTCTCTGGAGCAGCAATATTCTTGGCAAAACCAAAAAAATAATTTAATCATGATTGTGGGTTACCACCTTTTTTTAAAATTATTTTAAATAATTTATTTTTTCTCTTCAAACATAAATTATTTACAAAAATTAATATATATTGCACTGGTCGAGAGTATCATGCTGTATGGCTCCGAGACATGGACTCTTAACAGAGCACAGGAAAAAAGACTCTTGGCGGTAGAAATGAATTTTTGGAGGAGGTAGGCCAGGATTTCAAGGATACACCATATAAAAAACAGCCAGATCAGAGAAAAAATGAATCTTAAAAGAAATATACTTGAAGCAATAGAAAAAAGAAAACTAAAATGGTATGGCCACGTGAAAAGAATGGGTTCAAATAGAATACCAAGAATGATATTTGAATGGGAGGCAGAAGAAAGAAGAAAAAGAGGAAGACCACGTAAACAGTGGATAAATAAAGTAAACTAAAGTATGGCCGGTCATGGATTGAGGGAAGAGGAACGAAAGACAGGAAGGTGTGGAAGATGAGACTGGAAGAAGAGTTCGGTTGAGGGAAACTTCAAACATGAAGAAATCCGTAATAAAAAAAAAATCTGGTGCGTGCGCGCAACACACAACTTTCACTTACCAACTTAATTAGATTAGAAAATAATGCGTTTTGTTAATGCCACTTCTCAAAGTTACACATTTTTCCATATTCATTTCGTTTTCATTTGCTCTATAAAAAAAAACTTTTTTTTATTATTAAATAAAAGTTTTTACTTGTGATAATTCGGCAATGCAAGCATAATACTCCAAGTCGTCTGATTTTATTATTCTCTATGCACTTGTTGAAAATCTCATTTAGTTACCATGAAACAAATAATTTCCATTAAATGAACAGAACGGCTTTAATTATGAAAAAGCCGTTTTTGAGCAATTAAAAAAACACGTGCAAATGATACAAAATTTATTAAGTAAAGTCCCCCTCCGGTTAATCAATTTTGATGAAATTTCTACACTCATATCTCGGGCACATAAATACATCAAATACCCAATTTGATCAAAATCGTTAAAGCCGTTTTTGATTAAATAAAAAAAACACGTGAAAATGATACGAAATTTTTTAAGTAAAGTCCCCCCTCCGGTTAATCAATTTTGATGAAATTTCTACAGTCATATCTCGGAGACATAAATACATCAAATACCCAGTTTGATCAAAATCTTTAAAGCCGTTTTTGAGTAAATAAAAAAAACCACGTGAAAATGATACAAAATTTATTAATTTAATTTAATTTAAGTAAAGTCCCCCTATCTCGGGCATGTAAATACATCAAATACCCAGTTTGATCAAAATCGTTAAAGCCGATTTAGAGTAAATAAAAAAAAACACGTGAACATGTTACAAAATTATTAAGTAAAGTCCCCCCTCCGGTTAATCAATTTTGATGAAATTTTTACAGTCACCTCTCTGGCATATTAGTACATCAAATACTCAGTTTAATTAAAATCGTTAGAGCCGTTTTTGAGAAAATCGAAAAAAACCTAAAAAGTTATTAAATAAAGTACCCCCTCCCTTTGAGCAATTTTGATGAAATTTTTGCTGTCACATCGCGGGCATATACCTAAACTAAATACCAAATTTCAGCTTATAAAAGTTTTTACTTGTGATAATTCGGCAATGCAAGCATAATACTCCAAGTCGTCTGATTTTATTATTCTCTATGCACTTGTTGAAAATCTCATTTAGTTACCATGAAACAAATAATTTCCATTAAATGAACAGAACGGCTTTAATTATGAAAAAGCCGTTTTTGAGCAATTAAAAAAACACGTGCAAATGATACAAAATTTATTAAGTAAAGTCCCCCTCCGGTTAATCAATTTTGATGAAATTTCTACACTCATATCTCGGGCACATAAATACATCAAATACCCAATTTGATCAAAATCGTTAAAGCCGTTTTTGATTAAATAAAAAAAACACGTGAAAATGATACGAAATTTTTTAAGTAAAGTCCCCCCTCCGGTTAATCAATTTTGATGAAATTTCTACAGTCATATCTCGGAGACATAAATACATCAAATACCCAGTTTGATCAAAATCTTTAAAGCCGTTTTTGAGTAAATAAAAAAAACCACGTGAAAATGATACAAAATTTATTAATTTAATTTAATTTAAGTAAAGTCCCCCTATCTCGGGCATGTAAATACATCAAATACCCAGTTTGATCAAAATCGTTAAAGCCGATTTAGAGTAAATAAAAAAAAACACGTGAACATGTTACAAAATTATTAAGTAAAGTCCCCCCTCCGGTTAATCAATTTTGATGAAATTTTTACAGTCACCTCTCTGGCATATTAGTACATCAAATACTCAGTTTAATTAAAATCGTTAGAGCCGTTTTTGAGAAAATCGAAAAAAACCTAAAAAGTTATTAAATAAAGTACCCCCTCCCTTTGAGCAATTTTGATGAAATTTTTGCTGTCACATCGCGGGCATATACCTAAACTAAATACCAAATTTCAGGTTCGCACGGTTTATAGTTTTTGAGCTAGTCTGTTCACACACACACACACACACACACAGACCATTTCGCGGGACTTGGTCATTTGGACTCAGGGGACCCCAAAACGTGTATTTCCGTTGAAAACCGGAAGTCGAAATTTTTCACGATCGCAATACTTCCACTTACTATATATTTCATATATAGGTAAGTGAAAGTAAAAAAGGTTGGAATGAGTTGGTTTTGATGCAAAAACACGATTTCTCATGTTTTTTTTTTTTTCAGTTTTTTGTTTAATTAAGTTGTGTAAAATTGATTTTTTCCAGTTTACCAGTTAATATTTGTGTCTTCATGAGTTTTTAATAAATGACATCCACTAAACTTTTTCGAATTATCTGAAATTTAACAGTTGAGACATTAACTGTGGTACAATGTGAAAAAAGTCATAAATTACAATGCCAAACGGAATAGAATGTTTTTTTTTATTTATCAAAGAAAAATAATATTGTAAATAAAATGCAGAAAGCAAGGAGAGAAAGGAAAAGAAGGCTCGCTATTTAAATGAAATTGTTGTCGTCATAATACATCCGCTCACATTCTTGGTTTTCTTCTGCTGGCCTTCCTTCCTGAAATGAGCTGGATTTGAGCTATATCCATTCGTCAGGTTATGAAGGACCCTCTAAAGTTTCAAAATATGCAAAAAAGCGGATTTCAGAAAAATATGGAATGAGCTGGTTTTGATGACAAACGCCTCATATAAGCGATCTTCAGATGTTTTACAGTTCTAATTAGAACTCCATCTTTTCCTGGAGAGGCATCTACTGGGGTGGATTTGATAGCTCTGTGGGCTAACTTAACCTCGATATTACCCATGTCGGGCTTGATTGGAGAACATTCGTATATTTCTTTCTGAATATTGTTGTTTTCTTGAAATATCGCTTTAAAATGCTCTTCTATTTTATTGATATGGATAGAGCACTGTTTGACTGGGAGCGTCAGTATTCATAATTTTAACTACTTTTCTACCCCTATTGTGGTAGTTATACTGAGCTTCCTCGTAATTGTACTGCTCTCTTCGTTTCTCTCAATCAGCTTTGTTTGCCCTCTGCGGGTTTGACACCTGACCTGCTCCTTTCCTCTCAGAATTTTTCCCTTTCTTCTGTCGCATCTGATAATATCTTGTGGCAGGATGTTTCGGACCCAGGAGTGTACTATTAGCATTACATAGAAATCTAAGGAATTCCGATATCATGGCATCATACTCATCGCGATTGAAATTCTGTATTTTATTAATTATATTCTTAAATTTGGCGGCCCAATTTTCAACCCTTTTCTGCATGTTGAAGCCATTTTTTGGTTCGATGTCACTGGGTGGATTATGTACTTAGGTGGATGGTTAAATATTTTAATTAAAGTTAACGTATTTGCCTAGCTGGGATGCTTTTTTGAGATATGTATGCATGGAAAGTCCCTGTAATGGAGATATGTATACAAAGTCAAGTATACAAAGTGTATTGATTTAAATGTCAGATTACAAATTTTATTTAAAGTTCAATAATTATTAAAAAATAATATTGAAATTATGTTACTTCCAAGTGTCCTGACAATAAATTATATCGTCAATTGTGAATTCCTCTTGGATTCGTCTTCTAAAATATCTTAGATTCGTCTACTAAAATACCGGATAGGATTTTTTCAGGGCATCAAGGTTTTGAAGTTATGGTTTATAGGAAGAGAGGAAAAGTTTAGCAATTAAGCTAAATTGATGTAATAATTTCAGGGCAAATAAAAAAACTATCCATATTAAACATATAGCATCAATGTATGCAAAATACCTAAGTGTAAATTTATTAAAGCTTGAGCAATAAGCATTTGTCCACAGCGCAACATGCATCCCCATCCTTTATCAGTAGTATAACTAGAATCTCCAATAGCTACGAATCCTTTCCTATATGAAAACCATAATCTGGATTTTATATCCCTTCGAATAGCTTCAAAATCTGAAAATATAACAATAAAGTCAATTATTTGATAAGAAAATTAATAATATGGATAATTATTTTAATAGGACCTCATATATAAAATCTAGAAGGATTAATGAGATTTCTTTATTCATATTATTAATAAAAATATATTTGTGAATAGTTACGAGTAAAAAACAAATTTTCTTCGATAATAGCTCATTGCACATTTATTTAAGCATGCATGTTAAATACTTTTTAAGGTACTACTTTCGCTAATCCCCTGCTGGCTTTGACAGCTGATAAGTCAGTAAGTAAGGTCTGAATTTTTCATCTTTTAAAAGCCTATGTACCGAACTTCGGGATATGGCAGTTTCCCTACTGATATCCCTTACACTCATCTGCGGATCCTCTTCAACTAAAGCTAATACTACATACATCTGTATTAGCATTATTCAAAACTGGACGGACACGGTGACAATATTTACTGTAAGGCTTAATTGTACCTGATCTTTTTATCCTGTCAGCAATGCGTGAGAATTCTTGATACTTGGTATGGTGCCGCTGTAGATAACGCTCTGCATATAGCCTTACAGCTGCTCTAAAGTTTCCGTCACATCGTCCTAATGCCATGAGCATGTCATACTGACTTACAAAATGAGCCATATTTTTAAATTGACCAATTCACATTTACAAATACTGACAAACTAATAATCTTATAACCAACAAATACAGATGGAACAAATATTTGAAAGAAACAGCTGACATTTACATGTGTTATATCATATGTTTATTTATTTTTTTTAAATAAAAAACACTATTAGATATAAAATTTGAAAATGGTTAATAATCAGCCTGTTATCGATGTAAGGGTGCATCTGATTGAAAAAGTAACCGATACAAAACAGTTTTAGAATTCGACTCACCATCAGAATCCGTCATAAAAACCAGTCACTTATGGTGAAATTTCCAGTACTGGAGAAATTCTGGAAGGGTTGAATATCTTCAAAAGGTAACTAATATGACGCAATATAAGATCCCTGATTTTCGCCTTGAAATTCCAAAGACTCTGGGTTTTATTAGCCTGACACAACATTCGTGGGACACCCTGTATGTATATATATATATATATATATATATATATATATATATATATATATATATAATCACATACTCCAACAAGATGGCGGATGGATTAGATGATTTAAAATATGCTCTTCAAACTTTAAAAGATGTTTTGGATTATAATGTTTTGAGAAGTGATTTGAGGCCGAAGGTTAGTTTATCAATCACCAAGCTGGAAAATTACATAAGTAACTTAGCTAATTCGGCAACAGAAAATTTTTTACAGCCACCACAGATTAATAACTGACTCAAGCTCCTGTAACATTTTCCCAAATCGCCAAAAGATCCGTATCAAAAAATAAAAAGTTACCATCATATAAAGCAATAATTAAATCCCCCGAAACCGTTACGCCTCAAGAAACAATTTCAGAATTCAAAAATTTAGTTAACCCTAAAGAATTAAAAATAAGTTTTGAAAGAGTTTCGGAAACTAAGTCTGGTGCGCTGTTAATACTAACATTGCGAGAAAAAGACATAAGCAAAATTGAAGTCGCTGTTAAAAACTCATCGAAAATTAAATTTCAGAAATTATCCAAAAGAAATCCGCGGCTGGTAATATGAAATGTAGAAGAATATATAACCTCAAACAATGTAGTGGTCTACCTTGTTGCTCAAAATGAAGATATCGCGCTGAACAAAGAGAAAATTCGTCCTATTATTGTGCTCACAACAAGAAGAAACAATTCGAGGCACGTCGTGGTTGAAGTTGATGCTGCTACAAGGGAGCTGCTTCTCTAAAACCGGATAAGTTTGGGCCATCAGAAGGTTTACATCGAGGACTACTTCAACATAAGGAGGTGCGGAAAATGTCTGAAATTTCATCACAAAAGCAGGGACAGTCGTGGGGCAGTAACATGCTCTAATTGTGCTGAGAATCATCCTCTCCAAGACTGTAAATCGGATCACTTTAAATGTGTTAACTGTGATAATTATAATAAGCACACAAGTAATAGCCGAAAACGACCAACTGATCATGCAGTTGTTTATAAAGGTTGCCCTTCTTACATAAATGAGGTTCAAAAACTGGTTGCAAATACTGACTACAGCATCCCTTTATTGTAAGTACTACCTACTAAACTTACTTAATACTATAACCTAATCTTACTGGACTAAATAAACAACTCTTAATGAAATATTTTTTGGTACATAGACAGATTAACATTTTACAGCTTAATACACATCACTCCAAACACACATTAAACTTTTTACAACATTATTCTAGTCAAAAATGTATTGATATTCTACTTCTACAAGAACCATACACGCGAAATAAAGAGATAATAGGTTATGACCATTTTAAGGTGTTTCAAAGGTATGATAGTAAACCAAGAGCAGGCATCGTTATAACTAGAGACCGGATTCTCGTGCAATTGCACTTTTTTTTCGGTTGCTTGAAATCGATCGGGGACAAGTTATTTACACGAATTAAGGCTTCCTGATTAACATATGTTTTAACATAAGTTTTATTTTGCACGAAATTGCACATTTTGAGGGTTACTGCACAAATTTGCACATTTTAGGTTTCAGTGCACGAAAGTGCATTTTTTGATATTTCATTAAAAATATTGATTTTTTTTTAATTTTTATTATAGAGAATAGTTATGATTTATTTTAAAATCACAAACAATAATACCGATATATGTATGTATTTATAATTTATTTTTCTACCTAATTTTCTAAGAAAGAAAAAATTATTCACGATTTCAAAATATTTCTTCGAACTCGTTACGGAAATGGTATTATGTCCAACAACGTCCCTTGTATTAACTTTCTTAGAAGTTCTAACTGGATTTGACTCAACCTTCCCACCTGCTCCTTTATTTCCATATCATTCTGAAGTTGAGTTTAGTTCGGTAAACAAGTACAAAAATTTTCACTATTGACCTATGGCCTAAAGTGACAGCCAGCCAATCTTCCAAAATCAAATGGATAAAACCATACCCAGAATTGAAAGAAGACGGGAAAACACGCAGTTACTGCAGCACAAAAATCCAAGCGAACTCCAATTCAACAATTACAACAAACAAAGCTGCTCGTCGTTAGACAATAACAAACAGTTTTTACCGATTTATGTTACACCATGATCGCTTCCAATATTCCATTCAATAAACTGCAGTCCAAGCCCTTTAAGTGTTTTTTGCAAAAATACACAAAACAAAACATTCCTGAAGAGAACACCCTAAGAAAAAAATTACCTCAAAAACTGATGTAAACATTCTGTTGAAGAAATACGAAAAATAGTTGAAAATAATTATATTTACATCATGGTAGATGAAACAACAGACCCACGGGGACTTAATATTTGCAGTATAATTGTTGGAATCCTACACCTGGAGATTGAACCCAAACCATACTTCATTTCATGTAAGCAGCTTCCAAAAACGACAAGTTAGCAAATTTTTTCTGTCAAACATCCTACCAAGATAAAATCATTTTATTTTTTAGCGATGCCGCTCCGTATATGGTAAAAGCTGGAGAAGCATTAAAAGTTTTTTATTCAAATATGGTACATGTAACTTGTGTAGTGCATGATTTAAACCGTGTTGCTGAAAAAGTTAGGGAAATTTGCCGAAATATGAACACACTTGTTAATAATGGGAAAAAATATATTAAAAAGCTCCTCACCGCGTTACAGCTTATAGAAATAGTATGGACTGCTCCCTTCCCCCAGAACCTGTAATAACTAGATGGGGAACATGGATCGAAGCTATTTTATTCAGATCATTTTAATAATTTTAAAGAGTTTGTTTCTACTCTTGAAGATGATGCAGTAAGTATCTGTGCAAAAAGTAAAATCTTTTTTTAAATTTTACATCTGTTGCATCAGATCTAGCATTTATAAGATCCCATTTATCGGTTCTACCTTCGCAAATAAAAAAGCTTGAAGAGCAAACCTTAACGTTGAGATCACAGATTAATATTATCGAGAAAGTTGGAGATGAATTTACGAAGCATAATATGGAAATGTACATTATTGTAAATTTAATACGATAAAATTTTAGAAATTTCTATTTGATAAATTAATATAGTTAGTAGAAAATTACGAAAATTTATGTTTTACTATATATATATATATTATTAGTTTTGTTTAATTATGATTCCTAGCAAACATTTTTTTTGTTGGTTTTGTAAGCACATATGTATATAACAATAATTACATAAATATGTTAAATTAATATTTGATTTTTTAATTATACACAAGGTTGAATTGCACGTTTGTCAGTGTTTTTTATTTTTATTGCACGCTTGTCAGTGTTTTTTATTTTTATTGCACGCTTGTCAGTGTTTTTTATTTTTATTGCACGTTTTTGCACGATT
Source organism: Aelia acuminata (assembly GCA_911387785.2). Classification (NCBI taxonomy): domain Eukaryota; kingdom Metazoa; phylum Arthropoda; class Insecta; order Hemiptera; family Pentatomidae; genus Aelia; species Aelia acuminata. The sequence continues at coordinate 73,142,977 of OU426978.1, read as the reverse complement.
GGCTAATTTTTGTTTGTTTGATTAACGTCCATTTTTATGCTGCTTAGGCTAATCGGACGATGCTACAGTGGGAGTCCTAAATTTTGCCTATCCAGGTATAATCAGGATAGGGATCTTTAACGAGTACCTGACATCGTACAGGCTCGGGACCTCCATTTTACGTCCTATCCGAGGGACGGTATAGCTAAGGATTTTTTACTCCCATTAAAAAATCCTAGGGCCACCGCTGGAATTGAACCCGCGATCTTTAGTATTGTAGGTTGCCATGCTAACCACAACACCACAGGTGACCCCTTGGCTAATTTTTATTGCACATTTTTAAAATTTTTACTGCACGAAATCCGGCCTTTAGTTATAACGAATAATATATTTGATAGTTGCCTAGTGACCCAACATTCCGGCGCAGATCTCATTTGTGTCGAGGTTACTTTAGGGAACTTCAAACTCATCATTGTAAGCGCTTATTTTGATAGAAACAAGGATATTAAAATGGACCTAGAAAAAATAACTAATATTTTAAATAAATATTCAGACTGCAATGTAATTATAGACGATTCGAATGCACGATCGAAATTTTGGTATGATAAAAAAACCGATTCTAGGGGCAATGAATTGGAGACTTTTATCATGACTAATGACATACTTGTAGGAAATATTAATTCTGAAATAAATACATTTGAGAGTGCTTTGGGAAACAGTAATATCGATTTGACTCTGTTAAATACACAAACATTTCGAAATAATCATATACGAAATTGGAACATCTCTAGAGAAACTAACTTTTCGGATCACAACATTATAACTTACGAACTACACATGTGCTACTATTATCAATCTGAGTACTGCCAAAATAATTTGGTATATCTTACTCATAAAGCTGACTGGGACAGATTCATGGTAAATTTAGGATACCAGTTACGGAAAAATTTCCGTTTAAACACCGAGTTAGATATTTTTGATCAAACGGAAATAGAGGACAGAATTGTGGCTGTAATGGCACAATACCCCACTGACATGATTTCTGTAAAGATTACTAAATCCATAACTAAGGCATGCAATATGTCCTTAAAAAGATCATGCAATAACAAAAGAAATTCAAGGAATCAGCGTACTGTGCCATGGTGGAACAATGAGTTAACAGTTTTGCGCAGAGAGATAAATAAGTTGCGGAAAATTTATCAAAAGACAAAAACTGACGACACAATACGAGAAAAAAGAAGACTGGACTATATCTATAGTAAACACAAATATGAAAAACTTATTAAAAAATCAAAATTTGAAAGTTGGAAAGCATTTACAACAAATACTAATGCGTGGAATTGGCCTTACAAATCAGCTGCTAATAAATTGAAAACCGTAACGTTACTTAAGACAGTAATTAATAACCAAGGAGAATACACTTCAGACATAGGTGATACGCTAAGGCAACTTTTGGATGATTTAATTATGAATGACAGTTTTGATAATGACAACCATGTACACATGACTATGAGAACGAATATTAATGTACCTCCTACAACACCTGATGACATACCAATTGAAGATGGGGAAATTGCACAAATTATTAAAAATCTGGATACTAAAAAATCTACCGGTATAGATAGAATCAGTCCTACTATAGTCAAAAAAGTTTTCGAATATTTTCCTAAAATTTTGTTACAACTATATAAATTACTTTTCAAAAGAAAGGAGTTTCCAACAAACTGGAAAGAAGGTAAACTGGTTCTCATCCCTAAAAACGATCATAGCTCACTCAGACCAATTAGTATCCTTCCTGTCATTGGAAAGATATTTGAAAAAGTTATAAAAAATAGACTTATGCATTTTCTATTGTCGAAACAAATAATTGACAAACGACAATTTGCATTTCGACCTCAAACTGGTACGGATGATGCGATACAAGCACTGACTGAACACATAACCTCTGCCATAAATCATGAAAGTAATATGCTAGTAGTAAGTTTGGATATAAAGGCAGCATTTGATACCGCGTGGTGGCCGGCGATACTAACTAATTTAAAAAAGTACGAATGCCCTCAAAATTTATTTCTACTGATTAAAAATTACTTAACTAATAGATCATTGTCAATTTATACTAACTACTATACGATCAACAAAAAATTATCAATAGGTACTCTCCAAGGATCCTGCCTGTCACCTCTACTTTGGAATGTACTCGTGAATACTGTTTTCGAAACAGAATTACCAAATGACACAACAATTTTGGCTTATGCAGACGACAATTTAGTTTCGGTCAAACGAAATAACTTTGAAGAACTGGAATATATTACAAATACAATCTTAACACGACTTATGCGTTGGGCTAACAGTAACAAACTTAAATTTAATACGGACAAATCAAAGTATATAATATTTTCTCGAAAAAGAGCAACACCCACCCTAAATATTATATTAAATTCCTCAGGACTGACACAACATGACATTCTTAGATATCTTGGCATTTTGTTTGACAGAAAACTGAATTGGAACCGACATATCGATAATATATATAACCAGACCTTACAAACAATTAATAGACTAGCAATTGCAGCAAGAGTCAGGTGGGGCCTCGGGTCAGAGATACTGAAGGTCATTTACGAAGCAGCCTTAATTCCAAAGATGTTATATGGCGTACATGTCTGGGTTCAGGCAATTGGAAGAAAAAGGAATTTAGACAAATTAAAGAGGCTTCAAAGGCTTATAGCCATAAAGGTGTGTAAAGGCTTCAGTACGCTCTTATATGAGGCGGCAGTTGTTCTTGCTGGGATGCTACCGATTAATATGATTATTGACAAGAAGTATGAATTATATAAAATTAAAAAACTACATACTAACTACAAAAATATATCACATGACGAAATAGAACTACCAATTCACTACAGCAAATGGCTCCACCCTGCATCATACAAACATGTACTTTCACACATATCTGTACCGAACCCTCTTGACATCACAGACATATACACGGACGGTAGCAAGGAGGAAGGTAGCGTTGGCTGTGCTTGGGTTGGTTTAGACAAACAGAGAAACCCACTGGAAAAGCAGTATAAACTTGCGTCGTGGTGTTCAAACAACCAAGCCGAAAAACAAGCCGTCTTAAAAGCGTTAGAATAGCTTACTGAAGCTCCTTCTACAATCCATTCACACATAATTTTACATACAGACAACATGAACATAATTCATTCACTAAATAACATAAATATTCACGACCCATTGACTGAAGAAATTAGACTGAACATCTTAAAATTGATAGAATACAATAAATCAGTTCAGATAAAATGGGTGAAAGGGCACTCGGGGGTCGAGGGCAACGAAAGAGCCAACCAGTTAGCCAAAGAAGCGGCCAGTAGCAAGGTGTTGGTGCCCTCTTACAGCAAGGCTCCGATCTCCCATAACAAGGGCCTCAACACCAAAGAGTCGGTTGCAAAGTGGAACACAATCTGGAAAGCATCTATGAAATCACCAAGCCTACACAATTACATCCCACAAATAACACTAAACAATCATAAAATTCTACACAGCAAAGAACACAGAGTAACACAATTCCTTACTGAACACGGAAACACTAAATACTATTTAAAACGATTCAATATCATACAAAGGACACATGTGATGAAGATGGACAAACACACAATTTCAGACACATACTTTATGATTGCAGATTGTACGACAGACAAAGATACAAATTAATACGAAGTGTTGTGACCAAACATGGAAACTGGCCTGATACAGAGCATATACTTTTTACTAAATTTAAGACAGACTTACTGAAATTTATAAAAGAAATTGATTTTGATTTACTGACAAGCAACAGAAGGGCATCCTAAAACTTGTTGTGCTTATCTTATATATAAAATTCTCGTGTCACAATGTTAGTTACCATACTCCTCCGAAACGGCTTGACCGATTGTAATAAAATTTCATATGCATATTCAGTAGGTCTAAGAATCGGCTACTATCTATTTTTCGACCCCTAAGTGATAAGGGTTGTCCACCCCTAACATATTTTTTGGAATTTTTTTTTTTTTTTTTTTTTATTATGTGGCATTAAAAAATACATACATCCCTAAATTTACACCCTTCTATCACCAACCCCTATTTTTTTATAGTCATTTTAGTAATACGTTGAGCACCAAAGGGTACGATCGTACCGCTGTTGGACTATTGGCTGGGGCCGAGGAGGTCCCCAGGTATCGCCCGCTCCCGCCAGCTAAAAGGTTGTTCTGGTCCAGGGGTCCGCCCGCCGAGGGTGAGATTTCAAGGCGTATGGGGACCGCTCCGGCCCCAAACAATTCACCAATGCAATTGGCAGTATTTTTTTATTTATTTTTTAATTTGGGGGTGCATGGAGAAGAAGAAGAGGTCTGAACGCCAAGTAGCCAAGAGAAAAACTGAGGGATGGAGATGCAAGGGACATGAGAGGTATGAATGGATTGACGTGGCGGTCATAACCGGACATCCCCCTACTACTTCAGTGGGCTATTAACCTGGGGCCGGGCGGTATGTTTGTACCGCTCTCTACTTTATTATCCATGGCCAAAATTAAATTTTTTATTTATTTATTTTGCAATTTATGTATCATTCTAGGAAAAATGCTTCGGCCCCATGCAAAAATACATCGTATTTTCCATGGCGCTCAACGTGTTAAACATTTTTCATCCCGCTCGATAACTGATCATTTATCACTGGTAAGTTATCCCCGCAAGTTGACCTTTAATTGTAACTTTTTAAATGGTAACATTCTATCAATGTCATTTTGTCACCCGTCATAACAAATTGTAAACAATTCCTATACGCTTCTAACGGAGTTAATCATTTAAAATTAATATCATTTGTTCAATAATATCAGGTAAGTTTTATCAGTATTAAAATTTCTGAGGCGGCTTAAATGGGCAAGGGCCCTTTTTTGTTTTCCTATAAAGTACCTTTGTTTTAGTTTATATTGAGAAATTAACTGTCTCTCATCACCCCTAAAAATAGGAAATGGCTAAATATGATATATGAAAAAAATCAAGTAAACAAATACAGGAGAAAAAAAGAAAAATATTCCGTCAACTCATACTCGTAAAACACCTTGAGCTCACGCGCATGCCTTTAATGACAAACCAATGCGTTACAATAAAAGATGTTCTGTTCATTTAATGAGAATTATTTGTTTCATGAGAACTAAATGAAATATTCAACAAGTACATAGAGAATTATAAAATCAGACGACTTTGAGTATTATGCTTGCATTGCCGAATTATCACAAGTAAAAACTTTTATTTAATAATAAAAGAAATCAGTGTTTTTTTTTTTTGAGCAAATGAAAACAAAAATAAGAAATGAATGTATAACTTCAAGAAAAATGTATAACTTTGAGAAGTGGCAATTAACAAAACACATTAATTTCTAATCTAAGTTGGTAAGTGAAAGTTGTGTGTTGCGCGCACGCACCAGATTTTTTTTTTTTTCTGTTGGCGCATTAGGCCTAATGAAACCTTTGGCCGCGCAGTGTGGTCTTCTTACAGACATTTGTGCTGCTTGCGGGAACCCAGACAGCCTGGAGGGGGTAGCCCAACCTCACGTTGCTGCAAGCCATGGTCACCATGGTGCAGCGGCAGACTGCCCATAGCTCCATATCAATCCCATTGGGGCCAATTTGGTAGTGTCCTTCCCACCGATTTTGATGAAATTTTTGCTGTCACATCGCGGGCAAATACGTACTCTAAATACCCAATTTCAGATTCGCACGGTTAATAGTTTTTGAGCTAGTCTGTTCACACACACACACACACACACACACACACACACACACACACACACACACACACACACACACACACACACACACACACACACACACACACACACGTGTATTTCCGTTGAAAACTGGAAGTCGAAAATTTTCACGATCGCAATACTACCACTTACTATATATTTCATATATTGGTAAGTGAAAGTAAAAATATATATATATATAAAACAAATATTGTAGTAAATCTCCGCCATAATAAAGCTGATTGAATACAAAATGGCGGCCTACTGAATACCTCCTGCTGTATTTCTGAAGCTATTTAGTGTACTGAGTCAGTTTTCGTTTCAAATTTTCACAGATATAATTTAGTTTAAAAGCGTATAGAATAATTTTTTTTGTTGAAAATTTGCGTCTTCATAACGTAAAGTTTTTGGGATTTTATTAGTGATCTGGGGGGTGGTCATTCCATACAAGAATGAAGAAGAAAATGTATTATCACCATTTGATGCAACTTGAGCCCTCTTTTTATGACAAGGTTACTGAATAAAATATTTTTTTCTCTTTAAAATTGAATCTGTGAATATGTTGGGTTTCTTCAACGACTAATTTAAATTTAATTATTTAGAAGATATATTCTTATTTAGTGTTTTACTTATTTTTTTAGGATTCTAATTTCATTATTAATAAGGAGATAATTAAAAGTACAAAAAAGTTCTATGCTCAAGGTAAAGAATACTATTCTCAACAAAAAGCATTCTGCATGAAAAGAATGCTTTCATTACATGTTAAGACTTCATGTAATTTATCCCTGTTTGTCTCGATCATATTTTTATCACCACACCTACCTCATAGTTTTTGATCAGTTAAAGATACCAAAAGTATGAGAGAAATCCATGTTTTATCGAATGACACTTGAAGTGTAATTAACTAAAATAATAGATGCTACACACTATTAAATTCAAGGGTGTTAAAGGTCATAAAAGTAAATATCAATAGATATCAGACAAAAATGCATGTTTCGGCTTGGCAGACGAAACCAGGTTTTTCGTCTAAAACTGAAACTGAAACTTTGGTTGGTCACTACGATAAATCATGATCAGTACGAAATTAACAATTTTTTTGGGTCTTTTTGATTTCATTCCTGTCTAGTTAAGTACCCTTCGAGGTGCTTTGAGGTTACTAAAGTGTTCCTAGAAGGGTAACGAGGCAGATCCTGTGGTTACAAGTTTGACCGACGATAGTGTGCATGGACCCTACCCACACTTTCCTCTATAATTATCATGTTACCTTATTGTTATCACTGTGGTGGTTTTTATCGCAATAATACTTAAATTCAATCTTTTTCTTCTGATTTCAGTGTATATTATTTTTATAAAACTGAAACAGTCATGTTATCTATATGTACCTTTTTATTAGTATCCTTACGGCCATACGGATCCTCGGGGACTTAATGAGTACATCTAGCGGCTGCTAGGTTGCTGGGGTGTCTCTATTAGGGAAATATTTCTTCAACCATTATTCATTTCGAGTTCTAGATGCTTTGAGCGATAGTCCTCTGCTTTTATCCCTCTGTTTTATTTCTTTAGAATATTGCTAGTTTTGCTGTTGCTTTCGGTCAGGTCGCGAAAGTTGTTCACTGAGCAGTAATAAAATTATTGTAATCTTGTTCATTATTACCATAAAAAATCACGTAATATTTGTTTACAATTGATAATATGGAATTTTAATTAATTGAAATATTGATAAAGGTATCATAGGATCATAAAAAGTAAATAAAACATTAAGAAATAAACGGAAAAGGTAATGAGGAGTTGAAGTTGAGGCAGTCAGCGGCGGAGAGTGGCCTTCACGCCTTATCTGGTGGAGGGTAAAAGCCGACCAGCCTACCTCCTCATTGCAACTTTCATCCAGAGTCCTTAGCTGCTAAAGGGTTAATACTGATAATACTGTTATATTTAATAATACTGTTTAAGTATAACAGGGATGAGAGAGAAACAAAAATAAAGTGGCAGTGTAGCCCCGGACGGGATGTACCCCCGAGTTTATAAAACCTTATTATTCAGTAGTTTATACAATTATTATTCAGTACCCACCTTATAAGAGGTGAAACTAAAATAATTAACATCAATGGCACAAATATAAACATAGTAATGAATTTTTTACCAAATCTAAGCCGAATAAATTAATATAAGAACATACCATGTATAGCACTGTATCTTTTGCCAAGAATCCATACTGGCTCTCTAGTTTGAGGAATATCATCTTCTAGATGACCTGACTCATGAGCAAGATATGCTTCAAACATCATATCCATATTAGTCCAATATAAAAGTTTGTTCCCACTTCTTCGTTTCACTAGCTGTTTGAACTCCATACAAGGGGAGAGTTTTGACAATGTCAAAACTCACGTTCCCTTAAAGAACAAATATTCTATCTGTTAACAGAATATACAAACAAAAACAAACCAAAATAAATAAATCATTTACCTGGAATAATGATATTTTTCCAGGGTTCCTCCACATTTCTTTAGATTGCAGATATGCAAGAAAACAAATTAAAAAATAAAAATGCATAACAATGGCTAGAAAAATATGAATAATCTACAATAGTCTGTACCTGCAGCACATAAATTAACTTAAGAGGTCTTCCAAATACTAAGTATAACCTTACTCCTTCCTAAACCCTGTCATGTCAGCTGTTTTTTTTTTTTAAATTTTCATTATTGAATGTATGTTTCTTTGCTTTTATTAAGCATGTTATCCCATTTAGTTAATTGTAATTAAGTATTTTAATAAGTTTTTATTTAACATTGTTTATTATATAACGCTGATAAAATAGTTATAAATTCTATTCAAGAAACATTATTAGTAGTTGTTTTAAGCTTCTTACCTCTATGCACTGGCATAGATCGTCGATCATGAAGAAACAAACTTCGGTATCCATGCTTGATAGTATAGATTAGAAGGGGTTGCGAGGAGGGGGAGGGGATCGGCGCCCAAAAAAAATTCAAAAGAATTAAAATCAATAAAAAATCATTTACACAAGCGAATACAGTGAACTAATTAAAATTAATAGAAAAATGTAACTCGATGGTCAGAAGTAAGATTGCATATGAAATGCATACATTAGAATTCAGGGATCACCTGTGGTGTAGTGGTTAGCATGGCAACCTACAATACTAAAGGTCGTGGGTTCGCGACCCGCGGTGGCCCTGGGATTTTTTAATGGAAGTAAAAAATCCTTAGCCATGCCGTCCCTCGGACAGGAAGTAAGATGGAGGTCCCAAGCCTGTATGATGTCAGGTATTCGTTAAAGATCCCTATCCTAATTACTCCTGGATAGGCAAATTTTAGGACTCCCACTGTAGCATCGTCCGATTAGCCTTAGTAGCATAAAAGGACTTTTTACAAAAAAAAACATTAGAATTCAACTCAAAATCATTTCATTTCACAATTCTCTTCGTTTCAAAAAACAAAGGGCAAGCCGGGAATCGATTGAAGGGGTATTTATGGCTTGTAGTGAATTAAAACTTAATTTTCAAATTTTTGTTTCTGATGCATTTCCAGAAACAATTACTGGTCAACTAAAATCATCTCATATTTCATTCAGAAATCTATTATGGAACTAACTTTTTTTTTTTCTTTACATACTTCCCTATGCTAGTGAGGCTAGTTGTGGCCATGCGCGTGTCCGGACCATAAAAAACACCCCATAAGAGCGGGGTGAACCATACTTACTTGGAAAATGTGATCTCAAAGGTATTGGAGGCTTTAGATTTTCGGAAAAGGAGACCAAGGTGATGCTGGAACAGTGGTTAGGTTGTATAACATAATGTCCTAGAAAACCTGGCTTTAAAAGTTGTAAAGACTCTAGACCCCTAGAAAAGGAGACCAATAAGGGATGGAGCTCCTGAGAGCCCGGATACATCAACAGTTCTTGCAAGGAAAAGGCCCCTTTTACACTATGAGCCTCATCCATTATCTAATAATAAAAGTTTTAAAAATGGATCAATCAAAATGTTGCCTCAGTAGTCTGGGCGTACTTGAAGATTTCAGTATCTTCTCAAAAATAATCATCTTAGGGATTATAATAATCATCAAATCAAATAATCATCTTAGGGACCTGGAGGCACTACGGCTACTTCACATTGGGGTTTTTCCCTTCTAGACACAATGAAAACAATAACCCAACTTCAGGGGTGATGGAGGACCACTGTCTACTCCAAAGTAAAAAAGTATAATAATTCCTCACAATAATCCAAGTAGGATATTGTAATATTAGTTCAGATTCAATGTCTTCTATCCCCACAAGGGATGCCAAAATGTAATATTTGCTCATATTCTATGTCTTCTATCCCCCAAGGGATGCCAAAATGTTATATTTGCTCAGATTCAATGTCTTCTATCCCCACAAGGGATGCGAAAATGTAATATTTGCTCAGATTCTATGTCTTCTATCCCCACAAGGGATGCCAAAATGTAATATTTGTTAACTTCTGTGGGGCTTAAAAATTCAATAAGCTCGTAATCTCTCCTCAGATGTCTCCACCACAATGTCTACAATAAAATTATTTATGAGAAAGAGAGAAAGGAGCCAGAACAGAGGGCCCAACCAATGTCCAGCTTAAGGTGTGAGGAATAACGAAGATGCTTGCCAGAGCGACGCTATCCTTCTACCCCGAAAGGTAAAACTGATCAAAGCTAATTCCACGGGAGAAACGTGGGCCTTGACAGCTCTAGGGTGCTTATCTAAGCAAGGCCACCTGGACAGATGGCCAACCAATGTCCAAGCCCTGGGAGGACAACCCCCAGGATTCTGTAGGTAGGGTAAAGCTAAAGAAGGACTGAAGATCCTTGCCAGAGCAACGCTACCCTTTTACCCCGAAAGGTAAAACTGATCAAAGCTGATTCCACGGGAGAGACGTGGGCATTGACAGCTCTAGGGTACTTATCTAAGCAAGGCCACCTGGACAGAGGGCCAACCAATGTCCAACCCCGAGGATTCTATAGGTAGGGTAAAAATGAGGTAGGGAATTAAATTAAATAAGACAAATAGGTTTAAACATCCTAGAGACAGCAGGAGCTATCGGGAAGGGAGAGAAGTGTCTAAGACTGACTAATGAAGACTAGATGAAGACTTAATTTAAGTTGGCCAAAACGGCCCTATTTATACCTCAAGGGACAAACAATTGACCAATCACAGCCCTGCACTGCTATAGTTGAGAAGATAGGACCTGGTATCTTTAGGCTTTATTTTATTGTTTTTATGTTTTTACAAGCCATTATTTTCAAAAAGATTACAAAATACAAAAGAATTTCTCTTTTAAAATAGATTTTAAATTAAATAAGTTCGTAATGTTTGAAAATGTAGTTGCCGGATCATGGCGATGTGGCTTGTTATGTACACTCTTATGGAGGCATTGGCTCACAGCTGATTACAGTAGGTTATATTTTCTTTCACTTCTGTTTTTCAATCATAATGTCAATCTTTAACATTACTGCTAGTGATGGGCTTAACAGTGAAATTTCGATAACAGGTTATCCAGTAGCTGTTATCAAGTGATAACAAGCTCCTATAACAGGTGATTTTAGTAACATATGCTACTCTGCCTATTGGCTTTATTTCAGTAGCGGATCTAGAAATTTTCTGAGGGGGGCGCATTTTTGGGTCGTAAAGGACCTAATTTAAAATATTATTGCAAATTTAAGTAGTTTAAAAAATTATTAAAGACAGCCCTTTTTATAAAGAAAAAAAGGGGGCGCCCCTCCTTTATTTCTGCCTATTGGCTTTATTTATCATTAATTCGATAAAATATTTAGATTATGGAGGGACTTCAAATGGAATTAATTTGGCATTTTAGAAAATTTGCTTATATTACAAAATACAATAGTATAAAAAATTTCCAACAATCTGGTGCGGTGCACGCACACAACTCTCCAAAACCTAGGTTTCCTTTGAAAACCGGAAACCAAGATTTTTCACGATCGTAATACTTTCCTTTATTATATTTCCTATTCAGGTACGTGGAAGTAATAAAGGACATGGAATAAAAACTTTGTAGAATCAAAATCTCTGGCACATTTTTAAAATACATTTGTATAGTAAATTTAAAAATAAATAAATAACCATTAACAAAACTAAAAAGTTAAATTACTCAATGATAAAACTATTTTGATTTAAAAACATTAATTGTTCTATGTGATTAGGGGAGAGACGTGTTCTTCTTTCACTGATGATGTTCCCAGATTTAGAAAAAACCCGCTCGCAAGGCACTGATGTCGCCACAACATTAAATTTTCTCTTCATTAGTTGAGTGATTAGTGAGTAAATATGTTGATTCTGTTTGTACCAAATTAAAGGATCTTGCTTTCTATTAAGATGTGGTGCACTAATATACCGATCGAATTCGGCAATTGCTGAGGCCCTCGCAGTTCCTCTTGGAACAGCTTGCGTAACCAATCTATCAAATTTCTCCCAAATTGGTGATGGGTTACTTTCGGTTGGCACTGTTTCGGCATTTTCCTCTGTGTCCATGACATCTTGATTTGTTTCAGATATAATTTTTTCTAAATTATAAATAAAATCTTTTTTCATTTGTTCGCCTGCTCTGTAAATTAATTGTATGGTAGCATCTTATATCTCGGATCCAGAATGGTTGCAAAACCAATCGTTGTGCTATGTTCCATATTTCTAAATTTCTTAGATCTGAAATTACATTAACCAGAGATTTGTCTTTGAATTCTTCTTTCAATTTTTCAACCATCCAGTGAAGTCCTTGGACGAAAATCATTACCTGACTCCCGGTTAAATACTTCTCCCCACTCATCTGCCGTGAAATTTCATCAAATGGCTCCAAAATTTTGCATAGATTTCTGCAGAACTGCCATTCTTGCACGCTCAATTGCTCTATATGTTTTGTATGTAGAAGAGCTATGTTCATTTTTATAGGATTTTCTAGCTCACAAAAACGGCGAAGCATAAGGAAAGTGGAATTCCACCTGGTTTCCACAGCTTGTATTAGCTTTTTCGGTTTTTCTATACCTAAATTTGATTGTGTTTTTAAGAGTATATCAGTGCTGGATGTACTCCTTTTAAAATGAGCAACTATGGATCTCACTTTGGTTAATAAATCCACCTGACTTTTAAGCCCGTTAACTATTAGGTTTAGTTTATGAGGGAAGCAAGGAAAATACTTCCAAAGAGCATAATCTTTAACTGCACTAACCGTGTTTGGAGCATTGTCTGTAATACAAACAGATGTTTTATTTCCCAGTCCCATACTTCCAGTAATTTCTTTGAGTGCAGCTGCCACCTGTTCACTAGTGTGTGAGCCCGGTAGAATTTAGCATGATAGCAATATAGATTTTAACTTGAAATCATTTTTTTTTTTTTTTTTTTTTTTTTTGGCTTTAAGATTTTATCCAAATCCTATTCAGCCAAATTTGAAATCATGAATGAAATGTGCTGTGACAGCTATGTAGGAGAAAAAAAGAAACATATTTCACCAAGATTAAAATCTTTATTTCCCATAATATTACACCGCCTTTGTTGTTTATAGGGTAAACCGTACAGTTATTGACACCCTTAAGACTAAATTTCAGTGGTGACATTAAAAAAAATATTTCTTATGAAGGGATCTAATTGAAAGTTCCTATAGCTCCTCTTTATCTATCCTTACAAAGACTCAAGAGGTTTTTTTGGGTCAATAGTTCAATAGTTTTACCATAGGGCAATATTTATTGTTAAAAGTGCAAAAACTAGTTATTGACACCCTGTGGATTTAATTGTGAAATCTTCCCTATGGTTAGTTTGTTAAAGTCTTAAATCATATATGACTTAGAGGACCCTTCAAACATTAGATTCATGTATATCTTGTAATAAAATTAGGACTTGTTTACATATTTCTTTAAGTTAAAGTTGGGGTGTCAATAACTGTATGGTTTTTTTTTTTTTTTTTTTTTCTGTATGGTTTATCCTACCTCATATAAATAAAGTAAAAAATCCAAAAAGTCGTTTTGTTCTTAATATATGGTTCTTTTTAATAAGTATTTAAGTCCTGATATTTGTTTTATGTTTTTATTTCTATTATTAAATAGTTAAGGAGAAGCTAAAGGTAGCTAATCACCCACCTTAGCACTAAGGAAGGAAAGCAGATCAAATTTATAGGAACACCTTAGGATCTAAGGCGTCCTTAAGATAAGAAAGCGTAAAGGAACGTTTATAAAATGAAAATTATAAGGTTAGCTAAAGGTGTGCATTTTAAGGAAGCCTTTAGTAACGCGTTCCTTAGGATCGTTCATAAATACGGCCCTAAAAATCGAGATTAAGTGATAACGAATAAAAATGGAATTCCGAAACATACCTATATTACCAATACTCCTTTGGAAAAAATAATAGGGTAAAATATATATTACATAGAATTATTTTAAAATCGAATTTTATTGATTACAAACATTTTTATATAAAGTTGGAAAAAAAATAATCTAATTTCTAAAATAGAAATAAAGTTAATATTTTAAGTTATAGCTAAAGCCAATATTAATTTAAGTGATAACTGCACTAACAATATGTCTTTTTTATACGAAAATAAAGGCTTACAACTTCTCTAAAAAGTAATTGTAGATGAAATTCCCATAATGATGGGCAATAAAGTGGTGGGTTACATCTTGATTCATAAAAACTATTTTTTTATTATTATTAAATTCTAAACGATGTAAAAACAAGTTCTTTTTTACATAGGCTTGGCTTACTCATAACTCCTTTTACTTTCACTTACCTATATATGAAATATATAGTAAGTGGAAGTATTGCGATCGTGAAAATTTTCGACTTCCGGTTTTCAACGGAAATACACGTTTTGGGGTCCCCTGAGTCAAAATAACCAAGTCCCGCGAAATGGTCTGTGTGTGTGTGTGTCTGTGTGTGTGTGTGTGTGTGAACAGACGTTGAACAGACGACAGAGAACACGTGAACAGACTAGCTCAAAAACTATAAACCGTGCGAACCTGAAATTGGGTATTTAGAGTACGTATTAGCCCGCGATGTGACAGCAAAAATTTCATCAAATTTGCTCAAAGGGAGGGGGTACTTTATTTAATAACTTTTTAAGTTTTTTTCGATTTTCTCAAAAACGGCTCTAACGATTTTGATTAAACTGAGTATTTGATCTATTTATATGCCTGAAATATGACTGTAAAAATTTCATCAAAATTGATCAACTGGAGGGGGGACTTTACTTAATAAATTTTGTATCATTTTCACGTGTTTTTTTTTGTTTACTCAAAAACGGTTTTAACGATTTTGATCAAACTTGGTATTTAATGTATTTATATGCCCGAGATACGACTGTAAAAATTTCATCAAAATTGATCTACGGGAGGGGGGGACTTTATTTAATAAATTTTGTATCATTTTCACGGGGTTTTTTTATTTACTCAAAAACGGCTTTAACGATTAACAAAAATAAGATATGAATGTAGAAAAATGTGTGACTTTGGGAAATGATATTTAGCAAAACACGTCAATTTCTAATCTAAGTAAGTTGGTAAGTGAAAGTTGTGTGTTGCGCGCACGCACCAGATTTTTTTGCTATGGAATAGCATTTAGATTTATATGCTGGTTATATTATGTGACAAGTTGTTAAATTAAATTACATTCATAATTCTCATTTACAAGTAGTAAACTTATTTAATTAATCACTACTTTAACGGTTACATTATTTGGAGCTCTAAGGCTTAACATTGCGCTGATTACTGTGAAATAATTTCAAAATAAAAAGTATAAATTTTGAATTTTAAGTTATTAGATGTGTCATTCAGAAGAGTCAAATAATAGCTATTACACTATTATAACAGTGAGGGAATAACATTTTCTTTCAGACTGTTAGAACAACCAGCGATAACACCTGTTGCCCAATCACTCCACTGCATTGTTATAATAGCCAGCGATAACAGTTGTTGCCCAATCACTCCTCCGACTGTTACCGAATCACTCCTCGCACTGTTATAACAGCCCGCGATAGCACCTGTAGCCTAATCACTCCTTCGACTGTTACTGAATCACTCCTCGCACTGTTATAACAGCGAGCGATAACAACGGTTGCTCGATCACTATTACCCACTCACTCTTCCAGACCACTGTTACCGAATCACTCTTTCAGACCACTGTTACCCAATCACTCTTTTAGCCTGTTATAACGCTCTCTCCTGTTATCGCGCCTGCGCAAGTGATAGGTTGCTCAAAAATGAAGGAGTGATTTCAATAACGTCGGTTTACTGGTAACAGGTTATTCCAATCACTGTTATTTTATAATAATAGGTGATTTAAGGCTGTTATGTTATTTAGACCCCACCACTAATTACTGCACTGCATTATAAATACAATTAAACAAAATAAAAAGAATATTTAACTATTTACAGTGAATAAACAACTAAGTAATAAAAACTAAAGAACAAGTAGGTTATGTTATTGATAACAATATATTTAACATTTAAGTGAAAACAAGTATTAGTTACTTTCCTTTACTATTAAATATTATTAAATGACATTACTTTATCTTAATTAAACATTTAAAATAAAAGTAATGAGGTTCTAAAATAAACAAATACTGACATTATTTCAATAAAAAGGTTTACCTAACTGAATTAATATTCAAAGATAACAAGATTACTATATTATCACTTATAAGAACTATGAATTATTAAAAAAATAAACTTCTTTGTTAGGATCAAACCTATACAAGTACTATTTACAGTTTTATTTTAAAAAATACTCTTAGGGCCTCCCTGACTATATTACAATATACAAAAATACCAACTTGATCCACGTTATTTAAATGTTATTATTGGGCATATATAGCGACTAGGCAATTTAATATTAACGATTATTATCGGTTTTTCGATGGAAAAAGTGGCTTAAACAAATTCAAACATAAATATTCGCACGTTTAGACCATTCCATATATAATGTATCTTAATTCTTGACAACTAACAAAATCTTAATTGGTAAATTATTTCTAAGGTCATGTTAATTTTAATTTTTCAATTATTTAATTCTAACTATTATAATATTTACTATTTATATTATCGTCACTTCACCACAACAAAGACCCTGAGATCCATTTAATTGTTTATTATAAACTTTATATAGTTGAGATCCCAATACTATTAATTCCTAAATCTAAAACTGGAACTTATTTACAGAAAAATATTTACAATTATATTTATACAGATTATCTATATGGATCCAGAATGGGTTGACCTTTTAGCTCGTCAAGGAAAGGGACGCTATAACATGATCAATCTGGTTTTGGGATTTGCCATCCGGTGAGACCAAAGTTTCCAAGTGGATATTTTTATGTTGAAAGGCTGTGGTTGAGATTTTCATGCTCTTGCTAGATGCGAAGTCTGCTATTCTATATCCATTATCATTGCTGTTTTCATGACTAAACTTTCTTGCTCCTCTTCCCAGGGTTTGTTCCTTCCCAATTTTGCTATTGAAATCTCCAAGAATAATTTTACATCATATTTTGGAAGTTCATTATGGGCTATTTCTAATTGATCGCAAAAAGCTTCCTTTTCTTCATCTGTCTTCTCTTCCGTCTGTACATGCACGTTTACCAGAGAGATATTAATGATTTTTTCTCTCAATCTTAAGGTGCATATTCTATCGTTGATTGTTTTATAGCCTAGTATAACATTTTTTTTTTCTTACCATGAAGCCAGTTCCATGCAGATTTTCTTCATGTCCACTATTGATGAGAATATATTTTTTTAGCTCTATCATAGTCAGTTCTTTTTTTCATCTGATTTCCTGAAGAGCCACGACGTCAATCTTATAGTTATTCAGACATTCTTCTTGACTTTTCTATATGTATGTGACTACGTACATTCCTTGTTGCTATTGTTATACACTTTGTCCTTTCCGTTCCATGTCGTTTGCCATTTATCAATCCGAATCCTAGGCTTTTTTAGCTAGTTTTATACACAGGTGGGATGGGGGCCGGGATGGCCGAGTCGACAAAGGCGCTTGCAATAGGTAATCTAAGTTAGGCAACGTCGAGCGTGTTTAGTACTTGGATGGGTGACCGCTCCATTCGGGTAACCTCCCGCCAATGAACGTCACGCAGTCCTAGCCTACCCCCACCCTCGGGCAAGTGAGGCCCGTCAGCCTACTTGAGACGAATCACACCGACCGGGTGTAGGAGTGATGTACCTTCCCCGTGTATCCCATCGAGAATCGTGCTGTGGTTTTCCAGGATATCAGTAACCACCCGGAGGTTTGGTTCAAGAACGGTATGCTTCAGGGAAAGAAATATAGGTCCGTGGGGCCTGCTGACTCTGGGCTACCATACTCCTTGGACCTAAACCAGTTTGTCACTGTCCTTGAACCCGAGAGAGCTGCCGCCATCGGGGGGAAGGACACTGCCAAATTGGCCCCAATGGGTTGGTATGGAGCTATGGGCAGTCTGCCGCTGCACCATGGTGACCATGGCTTGCAGCAACGTTAGGTTGGGCTACTCCCTCCAGGCTGTCTGTGCTCCCGCAAGCAACACAAATGATTTATGTGTTAGTGCTGAGATAATAGAGGCAAATTCACTTGCTTTACTCACAAAGCTCAAAAAAACAGAAGCAGACTACTATATCCTGAACTCATACAGGAAACCAAATTTACATGTTGATTATTGTTATAGTGTATTTTATGATTTACTACTTAGCGTGTCTATTCAACTAGATACCGCTGTATTTATCGCTTTCGGGGATTATACGATCGTAGTTGTATGTACATAGTTGTAGAATAAGTGCGGTTTCACACTATCGGTCCGCTCCCGGTTCGATCTCGGTCTTGCAAAGTATTCTAAAGAAGAATAGAAAGAAAGCAATTCCTTGCAAAATATACCTCGAACATGGAATGAATTTTTCTCGTGGACAAACCGCTTTACAAGATTTCTACAAAGTATTCTAAAGAGGAATAGAAAGAAGGTGATCACAATATTGGTACAGGTCCGGTCTCGCTCCGCTCCCGCTCCACTCTCGCTAAGCTCCTAGTTCGATCTCGATCTACCCCATTCACACTATCGGTCTGGTCTCGCTCCGCTCCCGCTCCATCCAGATCAGTCTTGATGAAATTTTATTTGAGGTATATTGAACTCGTTGCAGCATTTACCGATATTGTTATCTTCTTTACCTGATTCATATTTTAATTATTTTTTGCTTTAATATATATATATTTTTTTGTTATTGATCTAACATTTTTCATAATTTATTGAATTTTTATTCTAGTTTCAGATTGAACGTTATTTTATAATAGCAATGAGTATATAGTCAATAAATCGGTGTCCGGTTTTTACATTAATTCCTTGCAAAATATACCTCGAACATGGAATGAATTTTTCTCGTGGACAAACCGCTTTACAAGATTTCGTTTTTATTTATTTATTTTATTTTATTTTTTTTTTTAAATCCTTTCAAGCGAATTCGAATAAATTCAGAAGAAAAAAAATATTTCTTCACCATTAATTAAATTAATTTATAATATTTATCGTAGTGTTGCAATATATTCTTCTTATTATATGTTTTGATAATATTATTTTCTTCATCAAGAAAAGTACACTTGACAGCTATTTCTACAAACGAAAAGTTGAACTTTTTTTGGCTATAAAATTGGTGAATAAATCAATAATTTAATAACTGAAAGTTAATTATTAATCAAAGTAGCCTTTGCGCCATATTCATCTAAAATACAATTACAATTAAACAACTTCATCATTAAAAATTGTCTTGAGAAATAAGAACTGTCACCTGTAATAATGTTGAGATACCACTTAGACCTCAGTCACTATATATTCCTAAGCACAAGCTTAATTGTCAATTTTTATAAAGAAACTAAAAACAATATAAATAAAATATATTGCAAAGCATTATTTTATATTTTCAAGTTGAAAGTACATAAAAGAACTTACTGAAGTGAACAAACAAAAAAGAATTACTCAACTTATTTTTACTCTGAGTACTCCAGTAATCAAGTACACCATCTAAGTTGAGTACAGGAGAAAATTTCTTCCGCATTAGAGTAACTTTTTATGTTTTATTTAGTAATATTTTTAAATTTTAAGGGTATTCAATACAAATTGGAAAGTGGGGCTCATGGGGGGGGGGGGGCGCCCAGATTTCAGTAATTTAACATTTATGGATTTCATTGAAATAAGGGTGCATTCTTATGTTTCCTGATACGGAGATTTCTAAAATATTATAAAAAAGTTTTCTACGTGAGGGTGGTGCTCGCTTTACAAATAATTTAACATTTACGGATTTCATTAAATAAGTGTGCCTTCTTATATGTAGTGTTAGGCACTACCCTAGTAAAAAAGGCAGATAAAAAAAATAGTTACATATTTAAAATTTAATAGGGGGGTTACAACGGATAAATATTTTTTTCTTTTGGATTTTTTTTAAATAATCGGAAAAAGTTTATTTGAAATAATAAAATGATTTAAATTATAATCAAATAAAATAATTTGAAATAATAAAAGTTTATTCGAAATAATAAAAGTTTATTTAAAATAAAAAAAAATATAAAAGAAATTAATAATATGGAAAAAGAATCATACTATATTACATTTTAATGATATTTTTATTATTTAAACAATTTATATTCGTTTTCAGAGTAACCCGTTCTTCGAACATTTTATCTATTAAACCATGAGATCCATAAATGTTAATTTATTTGTAAAGCCCCCCCCCCCCATCACGTAGAAATAAAAAAATTATAATATTTTTGAAATCTCCGTATCAGGAAACATAAGAAGGCACCCTTATTTCAATGAAATCCGTAAATGTTAAATTATTTGTAAAGTGAGCGCCCCCCCCCCATCACGTAGAAATAAAAAATTATAATATTTTTGAAATCTCCGTATCCGGAAACATAAGAATTACCCCCTTATTTCAATGAAATCCGTAAATGTTAAATTATTTGGAAAACGAGCGCCCCCCACCCACCAGACCAGACCCGCCCCCATCACGTAGAAATAAAAAAATTATAATATTTTTGAAATCTCCGTATCCGGAAACATAAGAATCACCCCCTTATTTCAATGAAATCCGTAAATGTTAAATTATTTTTAAAGCGTACCCCCCTGTCGAAATAAAAATCTGGTGCGTGCGCGCAACACACAACTTTCACTTACCAACTTACTTAGATTAGAAATTGACGTGTTTTGCTAAATATCATTTCCCAAAGTCACACATTTTTCTACATTCATATCATATTTTTGTTAATCGTTAAAGCCGTTTTGGAGTAAATAAAAAACCCGTGAAAATGATACAAAATTTATTAAGTGAAGTCCCCCCTCCGGTTGATCAATTTTGATGAAATGTTGGCTATCACATCTTCGGCATATACATACATCAAATACCCAGTTTGATCAAAATCATGAAAACCGTTTTTGAGAAAATAAAAAAAACACGTGAAAATGATACAAAATGTATTAAGTAAAGTCCCCCCTCCGGTTAATCAATTTTGATGAAATTTTAACAGTCATATCTCGGGCATATATATACATCAAATACCCAGTTTGGTCAAAATCGTTAAAGCCGATTAAGAGTAAATAAAAAAAAAACACGTGAAAATAATACAAAATTTATTAAGTAAAGTCCCCCCTCCGGTTGATCAATTTTGATGAAATGTTGGCTATCACATCTTCGGCATATACATACATCAAATACCCAGTTTGATCAAAATCATGAAAACCGTTTTTGAGTAAATAAAAAAAACACGTTAAAATTATACAAAATTTATTAAGTAAAGTCCCCCCTCCGGTTGATCAATTTTGATGAAATTTTTACAGTCATATCTCGGGCATATCAATAGATCAAATACTCAGTTTAATCAAAATCGTTAGAGCCGTTTTTGAGAAAATCGAAAAAAACTTAAAAAGTTATTAAGTAAAGTACCCCCTCCCTTTGAGCAATTTCATGAAATTTTTGCTGTCACATCGCGGGCATATACATACACTAAATACCCAATTTCAGATTCGCACGGTTTATAGTTTTTGAGCTAGTCTGTTCACACACACACACACACACACAGACACACACACAGACACACACACACACAGACCATTTCGCGGGACTTGGTCATTTCGACTCAGGGGACCCCAAAACGTATATTTCCGTTGAAAACCGGAAGTCGAAATTTTTCACGATCGCAATACTTCCACTTACTATATATTTCATATATAGGTAAGTGAAAGTAAAAAAACAATAATATTTTAGAAATCTCCGTATCCGGAAACATAAGAATGCACCCTTATTTCAATGAAATCCGTAAATGTTAAATTATTTTTAAAGCGAGCGCTCCCCCCCCCCCCCCAATTTTGAAACCTTTATTTATAATATTTTTGATATCTCCGTATCTGGAAACATAAGAATGCACCCTCATTACGGATTTCATAATCCGTAAATGTTTAATAATATGTAAAGCGAGCGCCCCCCTACCCCCTGTCGAAATAAAAAAATTATAATAATTTTGAAATCTCCGTATCCGGAAACATGAGAAGGCACCCTTATTTCAATGAAATCCCTAAATGTTAAATTATTTGTAAAGCGAGCGCCCCCCCCCCCCTCTCAGGTAGAAATAAAGAAATTATAATATTTTTGAAATCTCCGTATCCGGAAACATAAGAATATACCCTTATTTCAATGAAATCGGTAAATGTTAAATTATTGAAATCTGAGCCCCCCCTCCCCATGAACCCCACTTTCCAATTTGTATTGAATACCCTTAAAATTTAAAAATATTACTACATAAAACATAAAAGTTACTCTAACGTGGAAGAAATTTTCTCTTGTACTCAACTTAGATGCTGTACTTGAATATCGGAGTACTCAGAGTAAAAATAAATTGAGTACTTTCGATAAATTCAGTAATCAAGCTGTTGATTACTCCTTATCAGTACTCCGCACTCATATTACTTTTTTGCCCATCTCTAAGTGAGGATAATAATTGGGGTGGGGAGGATCAAATTCCAGTTTCACCCTTACACACGTATAGTGTAAAAATGTAGGATCCATATTGGCTAATCATAACTTATTATTGTGAAAAATTAAGACACTATGTGTATGTTGATATTCACATTATCAAGGAAAAAAATCTGGTGCGTGCGCGCAACACACAACTTTCACTTACCAACTTACTTAGATTAGAAATTAATGTTTTTTGTTAATTGCCACTTCTCAAATGAACAGAACGGCTTTAATTATGAACAATGGCCTGTCATTAAAGGCGTACTCCGCATGCATGGGCTCAACGAGTTTTATGAGTTGACTGAATATTTTTCTGTTTTTCTCCATCTCATATTTAGCCATTTCTTATTTTTAGGCGTAACGAGAGACAGTTAGTTTCTCCATATACAAAAAAACGAAGGAAACAAACAAACAAAAAAGGCCCCAACCCCCCCCCCAAAAAAAAAGCCCCCTCAGAACATTTTAATAATGATAAATCTTACCTGGTATTAAAGAACACCTAATTTTCATTAAACATGATGAATTTGATAAAAATCGTTAAAGCTGTTTTTGAGTAAATAAAAAAAAACACATGAAAATGATACAAAATTTATTAAGTAAAGTCCCCCCTCCGGTTGATCAATTTTGATGAAGTTTTTACAGTCATATAAATAGATCAAATACTCAGTTTAATCAAAATCGTTAGAGCCGTTTTTGAGAAAATCGAAAAAAACTTAAAAAGTTATAAAATAAAGTACCCCCTCCCTTTGAGCAATTTTGATGAAATTTTCGCTGTCACATTGCGGGCATATACATACACTAAATACCCAATTTCAGGTTCACACAGATTATAGTTTTTGAGCTAGTCTGTTCACACACACACAAACACACAGACACACACACACACACAGACACACACACACACAGACCATTTCGCGGGACTTGGTTAATTGGACTCAGGGGACCCCGAAACGTGTATTTCCGTTGAAAACCGGAAGTCGAAATTTTTCACGATCGCAATACTTCCACTTACTATATCTTTCATATATAGGTAAGTGAAAGTAATAAGTAGCCATCATTATAATTTATCCTTTCTCTAACAACCAACTTATAATTTTTTACTTTCACTTACCTATATATGAAATATATTGCGATCGTGAAAAATTTCGACTTCCGGTTTTCAACGGAAATACACGTTTTGGGGTCCCCTGAGTCCAAATAACCGAGTCCCGCGAAATGGTCTGTGTGTGTGTGATTAGACTAGCTCGAAAACTTTAGGCCGTACAAAACTGAAATTGGGAATTTGGCAAATGTATAGGCGGGCGCAATCGAATATAGGGTGCGCTAGTAGTTTTGCAAAATGTCGGAAAGAACGGTGTTAGACATAGTTGATGTGATAGAGATAATTGGTAATTTTAAAAGACCATTAATTGATGGGCAGCCTATCCTTGATGCAAACCACATAATTACATGTGGAATAATTTCTAAAAATAAAAAAAAACAGTTATTTTACGAGCCTCGTGCCTTTAAACTAGCAATCTTAAAGGACTGCCCCATAAAATAAAAGTGCAAATCAAATTTATTAATAATAATAAGCAATTTTCTTGTCATTGTACGTGTAAAGCTGGTAGTTCTGGTAAATGCAAACACATCATTGTAACTTTACTCGACGTTTTTCGGTTAGTAATAACATTAATTACCTATTCACACAATCATTGTTATGACAGCTTAGATTCTTTGTCATATTATTTATTTATTTGTCAAAACTTTCAGGCTTCGCATTGAAAACATGGAACAATTAAGCACAACGGATGTAATAGAAAAATGGGGAAAATTAAAAAAGAAAAACAAATCTATGACACTATGGTCTCAATGTCATTTGCATAAAACTAGCATTTTGGAATAATAAAATGTCAAATACTAATATTTACCTGGATAAATATAGTCTCTTTCTTTAAAATAAAGACTACGTGTCGTCATATGTTTCGAAACAGGCTTATCTATTCTTAATTTTACAATCCACTCTTTAAGAAGCTTTTTATTTTTTGGAAATAAAAGGGAATGACACGTCTTTTGATTTTCTAATAGAACACTGAGGGACCGAGCAATACCTATATACCTATATAGCACCTATATACCTATATACCTATATACCTAGCAATACCTATATTTTTCAAATGATTTTTTGCTCAATCGGGTTTTAATTATGGAAAAATAAATTAAAAACGCCAAAAAACCCTATGAATCCCAGGTAATGGCTCGGCTTTTATCCCCGTTTCTCTAGTCCCTGTAGCACCATCGCAGAAGCAGCACCGTCGCTTGCGCCCGCCTATTTGCCCGCGATGTGACAGCAAAAATTTCATCAAAATTGGTCAAACGGAGGGGGTACTTTATTTACAGAATTTTGTCCAGTTTTTACGTTTTTTTCCGATTTTCTCAAAAATGGCTCTACCGATTTTGATTAAACTTGATATTTGATGTGTGTATGTGCCCGCGATATGACAGTCGAAATTTCATCAAAATTGATCAATTGGAGGGGGCACTTTACTTAATAAATTTTGTCTCACTTTCACTTTTTGTTTTTAATTACGCAAAAACGGCTTTAATGATTTTGATGAAACTGGATATTTGATGTATGTATATCCCCGCGACGCGACAGCCGTAATTTCATCAAGATTGGTGAAACGGAGGGGGTACTTTATTTAATAAACTTTTTCTGTTCACGTTATAAAAAACACGTTAATGTTCACGTGTTTTTTATATTTACTCAACAACGGCTGCAATGAATTTGATCACAATGGATATTTGGTGTATGTATATGCTCACGATGTGACAGCCAAAATTTCATCAAAATTGGTCAAACGCAGGGGGCTCTTTATTTCATAACTTGTTTTCCAATTTTTACATTTTTTTCGAATATCTCAAAAACGGCTTTAGTGATTTTGATTAAATTAATAATTTTTAATCAAAATCAAGTCAATTTATAGAAATGGCAATTAAAAAAACATGTAAATTTCTAATCTAAGTACGTTGGTAAGTGAAAGTTGTGTGTTGGGCGCATCGCACAAGATTTTTAATATAGGTCCTGGAAACGCAGTTAATTCTTATTCCAGAAGACTTTCTTGTTGACATTGTTTCTTCAAACAATGTAATGTATTCAAGTCTGAGAGAGCAATTCCGTTCAATGAAAGAAGAATCAGGCGTTGAGCCAAGGTAATAATAGTTGAAATATTTAGGATACTTTTTTTTCCCCAAGGATCTATGATTAAATTGCTTCATATTGTAATACCGATGTGGGTATTACAAAATCATAGGGATCATCGGCGTTGAGAGTCTGGAGTGCATCCAGAGTGTCGCCTCTGAGGCCTGCCTTGTGTTTGAGACCACCCATTAGCACTAGCCGCTGCATTGAACTGCTTAAGGTAATTTGACTCTCTACCAAATGTTGGTGGTTTTATTCTGGTTCAGCTGCAGAGGCTGGCAAAGCTGCTCTCTGACCACCCTTTTTCCAGCTACCTTTTTAGTCTTTCAACCTCCTCTTCCAACGTGACAGCCCTCAATTCTTGTTGACCCAACCTGTCAAGTTGATCAGCTGTCATTCATTTCACCAAACATGTTGGGCAACCTGTCATTCATTTCACCGGCAAAATTGACTTTAGGCTAGTTATCCTCTCGGCAAGCTCAGCAGACTGGCACGCCAACTGGTCATTTATTTCAGCAGACTGGGTGGCCAATTTGTCATTTAACCCATTTACTTCCCCAGGCAAATCGTTCAATTTGTCGTTTATTCCAGCCAACAAAATATTTATAGCAGCCTTTAAGGAGCTATCCTCAAACTCTACTGTCTGAGAATCTACACCCTGACTTAAATAATACTCACGTAAGCGGGCCAACAAGATCGCTTTCGTGCCAAGAGAACCCAAGTTCAGCTAAGCTGATTCCCTCCTCAGTTCCGCTACTAAAAGTTCTTCAATCCGTTTGCCTGGCATTTTTGATCTATAAACCCTATACCTAACACCAGTTATAACACCACTGTGGGTTTAAATAATAATAATAATAATGAGGATTCCTCACCACAGTCATAATACGTCTATTATATTAAGAGCCAATGTTTAATAAAATTAAATCAAATGCATGCACAAGCAAACAATCAAAATTCATATAAATAAATTAGCAGACCCGGCCACGCGTTGCTGTGGCTCAGTAGTTATAACCTAATATTTTTAAACAAATACAGTGATACCAATATTCATTGGTAATGATGAAAACCTTACAGCTAATCAAAATCCAACGTGATTGAGAATAGAGCATTACACCATTTAAAAGTATTTGGTAAAGAATATAGGAAAGTTAAAGTTTTTATTTTTTACATCTCATATTTCAATGTAGTTTGATTAAAAAGGAGCTGATTGTGTTTACGACTCACAGAGCTGCCAACACTATCGCCCTTTTTTGATGGATCGGTATAAACTAACTCGAAATGGCTATATTTTTCCACTAATTTTAAAAAGGATGACTGGAGTAAGTTTTGGTAACCTCAGCCATTGATCTATTGATTATTGGCCTAACACTACTTCAACTTGGTATTGTTAGTTTAACAACGGGTTTAATTTTCCTCAGGGTCATGCCAATCTTGGTTAACGCGTCATATATGTCCTTTTGATAGGAGTTTTTCTCAATTTCTTTGAGACCTCGATTTCCCGACCCTTCGGCAAATAAGTGTTCGGTAGGAGGGTGGTATGTTGAAGCTTTTAATTTAGCAATATATTTGAGTGATAAGAAATCTCTTCTTAAAGAGGTTTTTACATAATACAATTAAGAATTTTTATGTATTCAAGTACTAATTTTTTCAAAATGTTTTGGCTTAACCTGTTTTGGTTTTTTAACACAAACCAAAGATTTGATGGTTTCCACACACGTGAGCAGGCGATGCCCATTTCCCACGTGAGTTATGCCATTGCCCACGGGAAAAACACGGATTTTCAAAGTCCAAGTGGACATTGTTTACCCTTGGGATTTGTTTATGGTCATGGCAAAAGCCAAACGAATAGGATATTGAAGCCTTTTAAATTTTATTGAAAATTCTGACGGTTCCAGGGGAATAGGTGGCAACAGGACGATATCTACTGTAAACCTTCCAGGCAACATTTTTGCTTCAATAACATTTCCTGCCTCGCGCGGGTTTCATTACCATAAACCATGGTTCGATGAAGACTGTTTAAACTCGTGTGAGAAAAGAAAAGCCGCTAAACTCAAAGTTTTAAATAATCCTAGCGAAGACAATCGTGCCTACTTTCGAGGCATAAGGAACGAAACGACTAAATTGCTTAAAAATAAAAAAAGAGAATATCTCAAAAACAAAATAATAGAAATAGAAAATAATGGAATCCAAAATAACGTTAGAGATATGTATAAAGGCATAAATTTATCACGTAAACGTCTAGGACCAGTTACGACTGGTATTAGGGATAATAATAATAACATCATAGCGGATCCGGTAGACATACTAAGTAAGTTCAAAGAGCACTTTGATAGTATTTTGAATCCAGAAAATACCCGTCTATCAC
The DNA here is from genome assembly GCA_911387785.2 of Aelia acuminata. Classification (NCBI taxonomy): domain Eukaryota; kingdom Metazoa; phylum Arthropoda; class Insecta; order Hemiptera; family Pentatomidae; genus Aelia; species Aelia acuminata. The sequence goes on along the minus strand of OU426978.1, from coordinate 73,114,673 downwards.
CACTTTTGGAATTTCTAAGTGCTGAACCGTTATTAGAAGAACCGAGTATAGGGGAAGTCGAAATAGCTATCGGAAAATTAAAATCCTATAAAGCAGCGGGGACGGATAATATTCCTAGCGAACTAATCAAATCATGTGGGGAATCTGGGATTTCAAAAATACATCTTTTGATTAAAAAGATCTGGGAGTATGAGAATTAGAATACAATGGTATTGTTCATCAACTGTATGTCGACTTTAAAAAGGCTTATGATTCAATAGACCGCAATAAACTGTATAACATCCTGACTGAACTAGGAATACCGAAGAAGTTAGTAAACTTAGTAAAAATGTGTATGACCAAAACGTTCAATGAAATAAGAATCGGTCGTTATTTTTCTGAGAAGTTCGAGGTTCACTCTGGTTTGAAACAGGGGGATTCGCTATCTCCTGTTTTATTTAACTTAGCTCTAGAATATGTCATTAGGGAGGTGGTAAATACCGGAAAGGGTTTGAATCTGGGGGGAAATATATCCGTACTCGGTTACGCTGATGATTTGGTTTTGCTTGGCGACGACGTGGAAACGATGGAGGAGCTGCGAGAGAACATCAGAAGGGCAGAAGCCGCTACATTCCTGGTGGAGAGGCGGAAGGTAGAGGAGAAGAGCCGAAGCACTACCTCCGACCTTACTAAACTGGCGAGGGAGGTTACGTGCTGTTTACAGTGTAAAAGTGTCTCTGCTTGCTTTGTATCTTATTTGTGTCTTGTATTGTTTAATTTTGTTTATCTGTAATGTTTATTTGTTTGTTTCGTTAATCGTTGTTTAGTTTTATCAGTTAATATGTAGTTTCGTGTTTCAAAAGTGTAAATAGAGAATTACTTAGGAAGGTTAGGTGAGGACAAAGACTAACTAGCTTGAATAGTGATTGAGTGGTAAGAGCAAGCTGAAGAACAGTCTGAATTATTGATAATTCAGGTGAGGTAATTCTATAGAAAATTTATATTGTGTTAAATCAATTTTAGGTTATCAGTCATTTTTTGTAAACAGTTGTACAGTAATTGTCCCAGGCATAAGTTTAGAGGCTTTGCTAGGTACATTTTCCAGTACACTATTTTAAACAAGGTTTATCAATAAACCCCAAGTTTATTGATAAAGGTGTGTAAATTTAAGTTACTAACATCGGAAGGTTATAGTTGTTTGATAACATTATCAAATACCTAAACTTAGTAAAATATGCCACAAACGGATGCTGAGTTAATGGAGGAGGGGTCAGTAGAAGGTGATGCCCTAAAAGCACCCAGGCTTTCTGTTAAAAGAGCTAGAGGAGGCTCACAAGGGGAGGAAGAAAGTGCTGGGGGTTGTAGCCTACTACCTGAAGCTAGGCGTATACAGGAGAACATGCGCACCTTATTGTGTAACAGTGAAGAAAGGGTTAATGTATATATAAGAAACCAAGTTAATAATGGTGTAAAAAAACTTGTAGATATAGTTGAAACTCTTAAAGAAACTAATAGAAGTGAAGACATCACTGCTCTCGTCAGGAAGGATGTTTTAGAAACAATTTCTTCCAGCAGTGTGCAGGATATAATAAAACAAATTGTGAAAGAAAATACGGTACCGATAGCAGTTGTGGGTTCTCCAAGTAATAGACTAGAGGCCGAGGCTGAACCCTCTAGTGAATCTGAACCAGCGCAAATAGCTACAGTAAAAACAGGACCAGAGAGAAATCCTACCGAGCAGTTTGAAAAGTCCTAAGCAAGCGAGCGAAAAGAAAATCGAAAGCTGCCAGAAAAAAGACAAGTGAGAGGCAGAAAAAAGGAAATGAGCCACCAGTTGAAAATGCCACTTCAGGAGCTGCCCAATTACAATGCAAGTCTAGGACCATGGCTGATATAGTTAAGGCTCTCCCATCTAAACCGGCTATTGCACCGAAGCCAACGTACATAACTATCAGTGGGGCGGGCAAGAGCCCGGTCGAAATCATCAGTAGGTTACCATCCCCATTAGACATAGGTGTGAAAGCTGCAATAGTTCGTGCTACCAAGGCAGGATCTGTTTTAGTCAGAATAGAAAGAAAAAACGGACGCTACAAAAGTGATTGTTCGGCAAGAACTAAGAGAAAAAGGACTACAGGCTAAGTTAGCTTTGAAAAAAAAAAACCCAAGTTGAAGGTTAGGAGAGTTCCGCATGCATGGAGCTCAGATGACCTAGCAAGGTTTCTTTGGGGAAAGATAACAGCGAAATCAGCCAATATGCCACTGGTGATTGATGATATTCGACCACTATTTTCCTCTGTGTCAGGAACGGGTTCAGCAAGAATTGGGTGTTAAAAGTACACCCCACGGGTCGTTTCCTCTTGCTGGAAACGGGGAGCTTGGATGAAGGATGGTGGTCGATGACCATTAGGGACTACCAAGACGCCCCCCGGTGCATGAAATGTCAGGGCTATGGCCACACAAAGGCCACGTGTCAGGCGGAAGCCGTAGTATGCATTTGGTGTGGGACTGGAGGCCACTTACTGAAAGAATGTCCCAGAAAAAAGGATCTGACCGACCCGTCCTGTGTAAACTGTGAACGGGCAAATGTCGCACCTAGCCAAAGGAAGCATAAGGCAGGAAGTCGGGAGTGCCCTGTGCACGTTAAGTAGTCCCAAGAAGTAATAAATAGAACATTTTATGAATAAAATGACCATCCTTCAGCTCAACATGGGCCGCCGACGTATCGTGGCAGATGAACTTCGTCATATCTCCCAGCGATACAATGTAATGGCGGTCCAGGAACCGAGCTGTCCTGGGAACCAGGTGGTGGGGTTTGGCCTCACATCGAGGGTTATATCCCTGGGCAGTGGAGAGAGGAGGCCCAGGGCTGCCATAGTGGTTAATAACCCTAACCTCGATGTGATGGATCTGAGGCAATATTCCACGGCGGATTGTGTAGCCTGTCATATCGAGAGGGGTAGTGTAGCGTTTACACTCGTCTCATCGTACCTCGCTGATGGTAATGATATTGATAATGACATATCCGCCTTGGAAATGATCACGGCTTGCACCAGGAACGTGATTATTTGCTCAGATACAAACTCCTGGAACACGGTCTGGGGGTCCAATCGAACAAACCGGAGAGGCCTTAAACTCGGTGAGTTTATTGTTAGAAGCCAACTGGTCGTTATGAACAATCCATCCACTATCCCTACGTTCTCTAGTGGAATGGGCCATAGTTGGATTGATGTGACGCTAGTATCGCCGACGCTTGCAAACCGCATCATCGATTGGACCCTCCGATCTGAGACGAGTTCCGACCACCAAGCGTTAGTCTTTAGACTTACCGAAAACGTGTAGAGTTCTCACGACATATCTAAGGGTTACAAAACTCGAAGGAAGGATTGGAAAGTTTTTCGTTCAACGCTGGAGGGAAAATTGATCGATGAAGAATGGGATGCGGCAGAGACAGATCAGGCAAACGACCTGAATCACAAAGTGTCCAGGATCACAGGTGTTATCCGTGATGCCGCTGAAGAATCCCTCCAGTACCGGAAAGCGAGAGCTCGTCCCGTCCCATGGTGGTCGCCGGCCTTAACTTTGCTAAAGAGAGAGCTCTACAAGGCTCGGCGAACGTATCAGAGGTGTAGTTGCGATGAGAGGCGCGCTATACTACGTGAGGAGTACATGTCTAAGGCCAGGGCATACCGAAACGAGGTGCGACTACGAAAGCGGAAGTCTTGGGATGAATTCATCGTTGAAGAGTCATCAAAGAACCCCTGGGGTATCCCATATAGAGTGGCCCTGGGTAAGTTAACTCCGACGCTGCTATGCTTAAAAACAGTATCCCTTTTATTGAAGGAGGTCTTTTATCTTTGTTCAATGAATGCCTAGACCGGGGATACTTTCCTCAACTATGGAAAACTGCAGAGATCAGACTCCTTTACAAGGGAGGGGACAAGCAATTTGCAAAGTCTTACAGGCCAATATGTCTCCTCCCTATTTTGAGCAAGGTGCTTGAGAACCTAATGATGATGAGCCTACGGCCAGTTTTTTTAAGGGCGAGTCATCCACGGCAATTAAATTCGAAAATTAAATTCGAAAGTAGTTTTAGACCGCTATCTTCTTCCGAGAATTGATGTCCTGTTGGGGTGTTTAGAAGGGTGCAACATCTTCTCTAATCTAGACTTACGAAGTGGATTTTGGCAAATTCCGATCGCAGAGGAGGATCGGCGTAAAACAGCCTTCACAACCTGTCACGGTCAGTTCGAATGGAATAGGCTCCCGTTCGGTATCACAACAGCCCCAAGTTGTTTTCAGAGGACTATCGACTCAGTTTTGGCCGGGCTTAAATTCAAATCTTGTGTAGTCTACATCGACGACATTTTAGTAATGTAGTAAAATGATTTTGGAAACCACCTACGAAATTTGGAAGAAGTTTTAGAACGTTTAAAGGAAAAGAATTCCAAATTGAACACCCCAAAATGTAAATTTGGTTATCCGGAAATCGAGGTTTTAGGTCATGTGGTCAGCAGTGAAGGGCTGAGTCCGGATCCGGAAAAGATAGCTGCCGTGAAAGAATTCGAAAGACCGAAAAACGTAAAAGGTGTCCAATCCTTTTTGGGGCTTGGAAATTATTATAGGAGATTCGTTGAAAACTTCGCTCAACTAGCCAGGCCGTTGACCTTATTGACGAGGAAAAGCTCTCGGTTCGAATGGGGCCAGAATGAACAAAATGCATTTGATCAATTGAAAAAAGCCTTGACTAATTATCCGGTTCTGTGTCATTTCGATTCTGCGATGAAACACTACCCACAGAAGTTAGGTGCGACGCAATTTAGGTAGGTCTGGGGGCGATTTTATTGCAAAAGGGCGCGGACGGGCTCTCACGACCAGTTTCCTTCATTTCGAGACGGCTCAACGACGCAGAAACCCGTTACACTATCACCGAAAAAAAGTATCTGTGCATTAAATGGGCTCTTACTAATTTTAGGCCTTTTTTGTGTGGTAAACAGTTTCAAGTAACGTCGGACCACCACGAGCTATGTTGGTTACATAAAAACAAAGATTTGAATAGCCGTTTGGCCAGATGGTCAATAGCCATGGCAGATTATTCATTTCAAATATGTCATAAAAAGGAAAAGAACAATTGTGACGCCGATTGCTTATCGCGTTACCCCGTAGGACAGGCACCAGTAGAGGTAGACAACCTCGATGGGCTGGTTATGACCGTAAGCGGGGCCGAAGTGGACAATGCAAAGTTCCAAAGAGAAGACGAAGAGTTAGGGAAAATAATTTCGGCTATAGAGAACCCTTCAAGGGCCGACCAAAAATATAGTAAAAGACACGAAGTTTTTTAATGAAGGACGGACACCTTTATAAAAAATATTTTTCAAACCGAACCTCTACCCCAATTTTGGCTTTACCCAAAATTTTAGTTAATGAAATATTGCGAAATTTACACGACGACCCCCTCTCAGGCCACGTCGGATTGTCGAAAACCTTAGAGAAAATTAGAACACGTTACTGGTGGGAATCGATGACAAAAGACATAGAAAGATATGTGAAAGGGTGTCTGGTTGTCAAACGAAAAAGAACCCGGTGGGTAAAAAGGCGGGTATACTTCAACCTATCCCCGTAAAACATTTATTCGAAAGAATAGGCATAGATTTTATGGGTCCTTTTCCGAAAACTAGATCGGGTAACCGTCACATTTTGGTTGCAACAGAGTATTTAAGTAAATGGGTTGAAACTAGAGCAACACCTGACGTGTCTGCCAAAACAGTTGCGGATTTTTTATTAACACAGATAGTATGTCGTCACGGATGTCCTAATCAAATTTTAAGCGATAGAGGGAAATGATTCATGTCAAAAATGGTACAGGAACTAATAATCGGATTAGGTAGTTTCCCTTCACATACGATTAGTTACAACCCTCGATGTAACGGTCTCACAGAAAGACAAAATGCAACGCTAGCGGGAATGTTGAGCCATTACGTTAATAAAAATCAAACGGACTGGGACGATTATCTACCCCTATGTACATTTGCCTAAAACTCATCAGACACAATAAAAGAAACGCCCTTTAAAATAATTTATAGACAAGACCCGATTTTACCAGCTGATACATCATTGAAACCTTTCGATGGTATGGAAGAAACATCTAGAAATTTTTTGGAGATGCTATCTGCCCGTTACCTTGCGGGTTGTAGGGAGTAGTCCGACTCGTACCTACTCCATTAGCATGAAGGAAGGACCTAACTTCCTTAGACATGAAAGAGGCCCCTCGGTCCGAGTGTACGAACATCGGTGTCCCAAGCAAACAGAACAGGTTCTTTAAACAGTTGACCACCGTAGCAGCTGAAACATCACGGCATGCATAAGCAATGGGAAAGCGAGAATATTCGTCAATGATAGTAAGAATGCTTGTCTTGGATGGGATTGGCCCTTTAAAATCAATATTAATTCGTTCAAATGGTGAAGTAGCCTTTATGAGAACCCCAGAGTTTTTCAGAAATCTTGGCTTCACTTCGGCACACACTTGACAGTTGTTAGTCATTTTCCTGACATCTTCAAGCGAATATGGTAAATTTTTACTCTTGAGCCAATGAAACATGCGAGTTATACCAGGGTGACATAATGATTGATGGAGCTGGAACAATTCAGTAACAGCGTTGCAAAGTCTGGAAAGAGTGTCAGCTTTAGTATTCTCACTGCCTGGACGGTAGATTATGTCATATACAAATGGTGCTAATTCTAATCTCCACCTTGTTATCTTTTCGTTTTTGATCTTACTCGCGTGCTTCCGGTGGAAAATAAAAGAGAGGGCTTCCTGATCGGTGATGAGTTGGAAATGTTTTCCGAGAAGAAAATACCTCCAGTGTCTTAAGGATTCAACGATTGCTGCAGCCTCTTTTTCAATCGGTGGGTGCCCGCTAATTTCAGAATTAGTCAATGAACCGGAAAAGAATGCAACTGGGCGATCTTCTTGGCTTAAAGTAGCCCCCAAGGCATGTCGAGATGCATCAGTTTCCACTACAAGAGGGCGGGATTCATCAACAGTTGTGACAGCGGACTCAACAATTTCTTTCTTTAAATTTTCGAACTCTGCAGAGGCGCTGGAATCTAGTGGAAACGAGCGGCAATCAATAAGCTTCCTGATTTTCTCTGAAAAACGAGAGATCCATTTCGAATAATGTGCGAAAAATCCTAGAGCGCGTTTTAGTGATTGTGAGTCATGCGGGAGTGGCATATTCAATAACGGAGTAAGTCGCGAAGGGTCTGGTTTGATTGACTTGTGGGAGACTAAATGCCCAAGAAGACGTATAGATGTGAGGTCGAACTTGCTCTTTTCTTTGTTCACCTCAATTCCCAGTTTATCAAGTACCTTCATTAGTTTGTTGAGGTTTCGATCATGTTCCGCTTTATCAAAACCGCAAACGGTGATATCATCTAGGTATGCATACACATTTGTAAGCTGCTCATTAGCTATGATCTGGTCCATCAGGCGCTGGAAGCAGGCCACTCCATTGGTTACACCAAACGGTATCCGAGTGAATTGATATAGCTTACCTTTAGCTTCAAAAGCAGTAAATTTCTTATCATCGTCTTGTATTGGTATTTGATGGTAAGCATGTTTTAGGTCTATTGTACTGAAATGTTTGAAACTAGCAACTTTTCTAACAAGCTCGTCAACATTAGGAAGGGGGTAAGCATCGAGGAGTGTAAACCTATTTATGGTCTGCGAATAATCAACAACAAGTCGTTCTTTTGTATTTCCACCCGCGATTAGTACCTGAGCTCTCCTCGGTGAATTGCTGGGTTCGATGATCCCTTCCGAAAGCAGGCGAGCTACCTCAGCTTCAATAAATTTTGAGTCGGCATCGCAGTATCGACGGGACTTAGTAGCGATTGGACGACAGTCAGGAGAGAGGATTCAACTTCAACTTTAGCAGCAGAAGCGTAGATTGTTAGGGGGCCCTTATGACCACCGAAATTTAGTAGGATGTTTGAGTGCTCTTTTAATATATCATGTCCTATTATTACATCTGAACAAAGTTCTTTCAAACAGTTAGTTTGCATTGGGAGTATGTGTGCTCAGTGATTTTAAGTTGGATAAGTACGCACCCCTCAGTATTCGTTCAGAGGGAAGTGGCTGCCATAGACACACGCCCCTCATTTGGTACAATTTGAATATTGTTTTCCTTCACAAAGTCTAGGCTAATAAAGCTCCCTGAACTCCCGGTGTCCACCAGGCAGCGGCATGGTATTCCATTGACAGCACCTATGATGACAGCACGGCTCAATTGAGGTAAGAACTGATTGTTAACAGATGCGAGAATGGAGGCTGTGACTTCTTTATTGTTTTTCTTGTCTTTCTTTGGCTTCCGACAAACTCGAGCGTAGTGTCCTTTGATTCCACAATTCCCACATTCTGCGTCAATAGCTGGGCAAGCTGATCGTGGATGACGATCGAAACCACAAAAAAAACATCGTCTGTTTTTTTTAGGTTTTTGTACCGTTGCACATAAGTCGTTGGAATCACCCCCTGTTTCACGTCTGGGGCCGGCATTAGTCATATCAGGAACTGGGATGTACTGGAGTTACAGCTAGCATAGTCGAGGCCACTGTTACCGTTAGCGTAACCTTCAGCTTGTTGTTGAGCAAGTTCGAGGGCTCGAGCACGCTGTACGGAGCCATCCAAACTCATTGTTGTCTCTTCAAGTAAACGTTGGCGTATTTGTGGAGAAAGCAATCCGTTAATAAAAGCATCTCTTATATACTGGCATTTATCTTCCTCTGCAGTGACAGCTTGAAAGTTACAATCTTTGCCTAAGAGTTTTAAAGCTTGAACATATTGATCAACACTCTCACCGGGCTGTTGTTTTCGAATCGCAAGCACATGTCGAGCATAAATTTCACTTTTCTGCTTTACATAAACGGCTTTGATAGCATTCACTGCAGCCTCATATGTGGTACAATCAGTAATCAACTCATAAACATTAAATGAAAGAAAGTTTGCAAGTACCTTTAGTTTGTCGTCTTCTGTCAGCGGCTCAGAAGAAGCAGCAATGAAGTTTTCAAAAGTCGCCATCCAATGTGTGAATTCCTTGCCAGCGTTTGGAGAGTTTGGATGGGCACTGAATTTATCGGGTTTCAAATATTTTTCCATTACGAACGTACAGATTCACAAAATATCAATTTTTGTTTGCTAATAAAATTGTTATGAAAAGAAAAAGAATGTTTAACCCACTAAATAGGTTTTTATTAGCAAACAAAGTCATTACATTATTTAACAAAGTAGGCTGGAGGTTACAATAGTTAATTTAACAAAACATATGTTTTAATTAGAATTATCACCACAAACGGCACCCTTCAAGGTTCCCCACTCAGCGCGACCCTTTTTCAGATAGCGATAAATGATATAGCAGAAGTTCCTGTCAGCCCAGCGAAACTCATTCTTCATGCATCAACTTCCTACAATGGAAGGCTCAAGAAGCCCTGGATAATATAGATTTATCTCCCAAAACGACACTAAATATGTTAGATGACACTGGAGCATTTCCCACCTCCCCTTCTGAAAGCCTTTTGCAGAAGTGGGCGAACCCCCGCTTGATTTAAGAAGACTGTTCCTTTCAGTGAAATACGAGTTAAAACTTAAAACCAACTCAAGACACCCATTGAACAAATTACTATTCAGTAGAGAAGAAAGGGAAGGAAGGGAGGAAAACTTACACAAAGAATTTCTCGAAAAAATCGGAAACCCGTTATTAAATTTAGAAAATATTTCAGAAATGACAGATAAAGCATTCCCTAAATGGATACATGCCAAACCGCATATAGAAAAATCATTAGCTTCCCATAAAAAAGGATCAATAACTCCAGCAGAATCTCAACAGCTATTTCTTGAAACACTGGATAAATATGCGGGAAGCAAAATCGTTTATACAGACGCATCCAAGGAGGCTGCTCTTTCATAATTCCCCCTAATGGCCGGAAATTATACAAATTGCCAAACCTATGCTCCATATTCACAGGGGAGGCGTTAGCGATAAAGGAAGCACTCGTACATATTGAGATATGTGATGTCGGGAAGTGGACGCTAGTATCAGATTCAATGAGTGCATTACTGGCCATAGAAAATACTAAGCCCAAATCTGCTTTAATAACAGAAATAAGAAACGTTTGGTGGCAATTAAGGGAGAAAGGAACGGATATTATTTTCATATGGTCCCCCCGCACACTGCGGAATCACAGGAAATGAGCTAGTAGATCAAGCAGCACGTCAAGCGCGAATTTCAGATGCCAACGAGGTGACAACCATAAATAAAATTCCTTTAGATGACCTTTTGAAAACAACAAAACTTGAAATCCATAAAATATGACAGGTCAAATGGAACCAAAAAGAATCAAAACTGAAGGAAATAAAGAAGAACCCGAGAGAATGGACCACCTCCAACAGATAATCGCGTAGAGAGGAAACTGCCCTTTGCCGGCCAATAGGCCACTGTATGTTCTCCCATGCATGGGAACTAGAAGGTCTCGAACCCCTTACATGAAAAGTATGCAAAGTAGAAATAACAGTAGAGCACCTTCTACAGAATTGCAAAGCCTATGAAAAGATTAGGAAAAAATTAGAATTGGGATCATCTTTAGAAGAAAATCTTGAAGACGATGAAACAACAGTAAAAAAAAAACAATACAATATTTAAAACTAACCAAGTACTACAACAAAGTCTAAAATACAGATGTTGCCAATGACCCTACAGAGGCAACAAAAAAACCAAATTAATAAATATTTATATATTTATATATGGACATATATACTTACTTATATATGGATTTATATTGGAATATATGGATCTAGATTCTTATTGCAAACGGATCACATGGGTATTTTCTATGAAAAATGGAAATTCTAGAATTGAAGTGGATTCGGAAACTCCAGGAATTTTAATTCGAAATCAAACACATAGAAGGTAAAATAAACCATGTATCGGATGCACTCTCAAGAAGAAACGAAATTAACGCCATAGAAAATATGGAAACCGAAGAACCACCCATAATGTATATAATATACCTGATTCTTCATCTCCAGAGTATGGAGCGTTTATAGAGCAACTGTTATAAGAAGGAATAGCACCAGAAGGAAACATTGGACCTTCCGTTGAAGAAATAGTTGATCTTGAACTCCCTGAGGAAACTGCTGGAAATCCAGAAGATAAGCAGAGGATCATGAGACAACATTCAAACCTTAGTAGCAATGAACAATTTTGGATAGTTGATGACGATAAATGTGTAAAAATAAATTATTGAAACTTCCTATGTTCCTTATTTCTATTGAATGATTTTTTAGTTTAGTCACTGTAATCTTTATAATATTTTGTGTATTTGGATATTTTTATTGTAATAAGAAGAAAAATGTAATCAATTCCACAGCACCTGAAATGATTGTATCTTACTCTAATGTTCCAAAACTATTACCAGTTGTAACCAACTATAAGGTACAATACCAACCATGGTCAAAATGTTGTAAATCTAGCAATCCAGGAGTATTGCAAGATCTTCCCCCAGGAGGAGTTAAGGTAGCTCGCTGATTTTGATTAAGTGAATTATTGTAAGCAATTACACTTGTTTGTACAATTCTATCAAATTTATATAGTTTATGTGAATTAGCTTTAAGTCTTAAGATTTCTGTAAATGTGGCATAACATTTATTAAGTGTTCCGAGTTAGTTAGAATTATTAGTACTTGTATAATGAATTTCAATTTTTAAAGATTTACAAAATTGTTTGATTAACATGTTGAATTCCTTTCCTTGATCGCAAATTATTCGTTCTGGTGGAGGATATAACATGCAGTATTTTTCTAAAGATTGACAAATCGTCATAGCATTTTTAGAGTTAATAATTTGTACATACAATCGTTTTGAAAACGTATCTATGCTCGAGAACATGATATGTCTATTGTAAAAGAATAAGTTTATCATTATCTCTTGAAAGAGTCTTTCCGGATCTTTCCTTTGGTTAATTGGAATTTAGCTTTAATAGGTTTCCTACCATATTTACTTATTTTACAAATATCGCATTGATTTATAAGTTCTGTTATTTTATCTTTCACATTCGGAAAGTATATTTCTCTTTTCAGGTGTTCATAGGTTCCTAATATTCCACGATGGCAAGTTTTTCCTATGTGGTAATTTATTATTACTTGTTTTTGATCGTTTAAGTATTGTAATGTCTCTACATAGTAATGAATATTTCTTAATTCTTACGGTCTTAAATTCTTTCTCAACCATCTTTGTGATTTCGTTAAAATAAGATTCTAATGTTTGAGTTGTTGCTGCAAAATGAGATCGGCAATATATTCCGTATGTTTTATTGGGTTCTAATATTTCTAATAACAACGTCCGCTTTATGCCACGAGGGCTAATCGGAACGGGTTATCTACGGGTAATCAACCTCTTCTAATCCCGCACAAGCCCGCTCGATTCTGTTCGGTGACGGCCTTACTGAACAGACTCAGCGGCTTGCCATGGATTAGAAGAAGTTGGTTGCGTAGGGAGGTTGGTATGTCTTCAGTTTCATAATTATTTTGAAATTTACCAAATGTTATTTCATTGGGTTTTAATTTAAGATTTTGATTAAGTGAATTATTGTAAGCAATTACATTTGTTTGTACAATTCTATCAAATTTATATTGTTTATGTGAATTAGCGAAGAATCAAAGGTCAAAAAAGTTTCCATAAACTGATGTTATTACAGATATTTACAATTAGTTATAGAATTAAGAAAGGGAAAGAAGGGAATGTTTATTTACCAATCAGTTCTAAGTTAACCTTTGATAAGTAAAGACCATTTTTCTGTGATAAAAATTAAGTGTTTGAATTGAAAATGGAAAAAATCAAAAGACGTTCGGGCTTTAATAATTGATTTAATTGAAAAGGTCAGTCATTAAGAAAAATTGGAAAAATAGTAAAAAAGTCACACGCCACTATTCACTATATCATCAATCGCTACAAAGAAAATAAAAGTTTAGAGAATAGACCTCGTTCAGACCGCCCAAAAAAAATAATTGGAATCCATGGGAGAGCGATTTTGAAAGAAATGAGGGAAAGACCAATGATCAGTGCTCCTAAATTAGCAGGAATGCTTTCAAACCATTATAATGTAAATGTTGAGCCCGAAACAGTAAGAAAAATAGTAAGATCAAATGGTTATAATGGTTGTGTGCCAAGAAAAAAACTATTGATTAGCAAGGTTAGCAAGAAGAAACGTTCAGAATTTGCAAAATCGTATTTAGATAAGCCACAAAAATTTTGGGGATCAGTTATTTTTACTGACGAATCATAATTTAATGTTTTCTCATCAGATGGGAGGATTTGTGTGTGGAGATAACGTGGTGAACATTTAAAGTGAAAAAATGTTATAAGAACTGTTAAACGTGGGGGAGGCAGTGTACTTGTGTGGGGGTTGCATGAGTTCAGGACTTCGGGAGTTGGAAATCTACTATTTAAAGATGTTAAGATGGACCAACATCTCTATTTAGACATTTTAAAAACTAATTTGAAATCCAGTGCCCTTAATCTGGGATTTAGAGGCTCATTTATCTTTCAACAGGATAATGATCTAAAATATACTGCGAAGATTGTCAAGGAATGGCTTCTTTTGGACATCCCGAAACAACTTCAAACACCCTCTCAGAGTCCTGATCTCAACCCAATTGAGCACCTGTGGGATGAAATCGGAAGGAGAATTAGAAAACATGTCATTAAAAACAAAAATGAACTTAAAAATGCCTTGCTCTCAGAATGGAATGCAACCAAGTCATCGAATGTGAAGCTTGAACAACGATTTTCCAAGCTATTGAAATCATTATAAATTCTTTTTGATTATATTTCTTTATCCCAGCATTATAAATGGAACTATATTCTTTCAACAGAGACTTTAATAAATCATGAATAACGAATAAATCATAGTCAACTATAAATTTTAAGAATACGATACAAAAAAAAGTTTTATGACTTAATCCCTTTTGCCTAAACATGAATGAAATAAGTTCACTGTTCGGGTAGTATTGAGTTTCATTTTCTTTAAATAACGCAATATAAATTAAACTATTGTGTTAATTATAATGGCCCTATAACCAACTATAACGTAGACCATGTGTACATTCTATGATGGGTATTTAGTAGATATATAGTAGATATGAGGAGGTGAGGTGCAAAATTCGTTCGTTCCATTTTTTTGAAAAATTGAGATAGCAGTGGATTCTAAAAGATATTTTAATGCTCTTTCAACATATTTTATCAGATTGGAGCAAAAGTTGTAATTTCAAATGGATTTTTGCTATACAAAATAGTGGTTTGTAGCAGAACTGATTCGTTCCATAGCCCATCGTGTTTCAAAACTGGTTCGTTACTCGTGAAGCAAATCTATTTGCTTCTTAAAATAATTTATCACTTTGCACCCATCCCATTCGTTCACTTCAGCAGTATCTTACTCTTTCTGAACAAAATATCGAAAGCTCCTTAAACTTGCGTGTTTTATTTTAGTTAAACTCAATTCTTCTTACCTAGCTATATTAATAATTGATTTTTCAATGGCTCCAACAAGCTGAAAAGCGTTGATAATCTGCCGAAAACGCATTTTGGTGACGAGTGGAAGGCCAATGATTCATTGAAGTATTACACACGAGTTCTCAATATATCTGCCACAGACGAGGGAAACAACGAACAACAGGATGATGAAGTCGCTATTGTTGAAGAAGACGATAGCCTTAGGATCTAGTCGTTTTGTAACCTTTTTGTAGTTGGATGTTTTATATCCGTACGCTGATATTTTTGGAAAATTCTTCAAAAAAAAAAAAAATGTTTTAAGTCAGTGGGTGATATTATTTTGTAAAATGGTTGTGAACCTAAATAAATGTTACTTATTAAGAAGATCAACTTACGCTGTGTGAATTAAAACTCGTTTGTACCAATGTGGTATGCAGAAAAAGTCTTTCCTTTAAACATTTTGTTGCAAAAATTTCTCATTTCATATTTTGTTACTTTTTTTTTTGTTACCTCTAAATCAGTAATTTTTTATTCCAAGCTCACTTACACAGGGTAGCTGCACCTTTCGAAGGCAAAAAAAAAAAAATCATCTTTATCTGGCCACTCTAAAAGACGTGGTAAGTTTTTTGAGTTTCCTGAAAAATGTGTTCAAGTGGAACGAACGAGTTTTGCATCTCCCCTCTTCATATTAAGTAAATACTACGGAGAATGGTAGTAATGCTGTAGCAAAAACCATATTATTATTTCTACACTCAGGTTATTTATCAGATTATATATTTCCGGTGACTATCGGATTCCTTGTCAATTAAGTAGCAACTGTTTTAAACCTAAATAAAAACTCATTGTATTTTAAAGGGAGTAAAAATTCCTTGGCTAAGCCGTCCCTCGGATAAGACGTAAAATGGAGTTCCCGAGCCTGCATGATGTCAGTTGCCCGTTAAAGATCTCAGTACTAATTATACCTGGTTAGGCAAAATTTAGGACTCCCACTGTAGCAATGTCCGATTAGCCTTAGTGGTATAAAGTGATGTAAAAACAAACAAACCATCAAACAACACTTTTAATTCCGTTTGAAAATAGATAACAGCCATTTTAATTTCGTTTGACAGTATAAAACAAAAAAAAGTGTTTAGATGGGAGATGAGAGCATCGAAAGTGAAGGGTAAGTGCCGTGCTACTCAAAATGTTTATCGATCGGACAAACAGGGGAAATTTGTAAACATTTATGAATTTCATTCACTTTAATAACTCGGGCAGTATAAGGCTTCAATGCAGGCCTTTAGCCAAAAAATTAAAAATAAAATAAAAACTTTAATAACTATTTTCTTAAATATTGATTTCAATAAAGACAAATTACCTATTTTTAGTTAAAGAAAGGAGGGTGATAAGTGAAAGTTGTGTGATCCTTGCGTCATATCACAGTTTTATATGATTGTGTAGTAATGATCGAATCGCCGAATGCTGGCTGTATAATATACACAATCTAATCGACATTAATGCCACAAAGTTATCAATTGAACTCTATCTATTAAATTACATAAGACTGATTTTCAGTATAAATTTTGTATTAGACGGAAACAGTTATATACATGATGAAGGTTCATTTAGCGTTAATATGTGCATTTTATTGTTTGAATTTTTCAAGTGGATTTCGATCGGGCAATTATAGAAACTTTGCATACTCAGTTGGTGATAACGTTGGAGAACCTTTATTTTTAACTCCATTTATAGAGAATGGGTCCATTGCAGATGCACAATTAGCTGCAAGTGTAAAACCTGTCAAAGCCAACATTAAAAGTTATGCTGGTTTCTTTACAGTAAATAAGCAGTACAATTCCAATATGTTTTTTTGGTATTTTCCTGCAGAAAACAACGCAACAACTGCGCCTGTTGTACTTTGGCTCCAAGGAGGTCCTGGTGCATCATCTCTATACGGCTTATTTAATGAAATTGGGCCATTCTACGTTAAGAAGGAAAGGGGTCTAAAATCTAGAAAATATTATTGGTCGCAGATACTTAATGTCATATACATCGATAACCCAGTTGGTACAGGATTTAGTTTTACGGGAAATGATAACGCCTATGCCAAAAATGAAGATGGAGTTGCAAATGACCTTTACTCAGCTCTTGTGCAATTTTTTAAATTATTTCCACACCTTCAAAAAAATGATTTTTTTGTCGCTGGTGAATCATATGCCGGAAAATATGTTCCTGCTATTGCTTATAAAATTCACATTAGTAATCAGATAAGCAGACAAAAAATTAATTTGAAAGGAATTTCTATTGGCAATGGACTATCAGATCCGGAAAACATGATGAATTATGGAGACTACTTATATCAGATTGGTTTGATCGATAGTAACACTAGAATTGCTTTTCAAAGAAAGCAGGATGACATCGTTAAAAACATTCGAGCGAAAAATTATTTAAAAGCTTTTGAGGGTTTTGATGCTTTACTCAATGGTGATTTGACTCCATATAAAAGTTTTTTTTACAATCAGACTGGGTTTGACTTTTACTTTAATTATTTGCATAGTGAAGATGATAGTCCATATGGGGATATGGCTGCATATGTTCAAAAGGATATAATGAGAAGAAGCATACATGTAGGTAATTTAACATTTCATACTGACAGTAAAGTAGAGCAATATTTAAAACAAGACATAATGCAATCAGTCAAACCATTGATTGAAAAATTAATTGAAAAATATAAAGTATTGTTTTATAATGGTCAGTTGGACATAATTGTCCCATATCCATTAACAATAAACTTTTTACAACAACTGGAATGGAGTGGAGCAAAAATATATAAAACCGTACCTCGAAAAAAATGGATGGTGGGTAATGAACTTGCTGGTTACTCTAAATCAGTGAAAGGGTTTACTGAAGTCTTGGTCAGGAATGCTGGACATATGGTGCCTGGTGACCAGCCGAAATGGGCTCTTGATTTAATTACTCGTTTTGTGAACAATAAACCATTTTGAATTTTTGAAACTATTACTGAGAACTATTTTTTCAAGACGAGATTAAATTAAATTTTTTGAGGAAAAAATAATTTTTACCAGTGTGGAAATTATAAAATATTTGGTTTCCAAAAATGATATTAGCTTGATTTGGAAACTAATTTGAAACTCTCAAGTTATTTTGTAAACATTATATTCTTAACCAGTTGGAACATAAAATTTTAATATATCATAAACATTAAAATTGTTTTCAAATAAAATATATACTAAACAGCATTTTTTTTTACTCATAATTTATTAAACAATTATTATTTATTATTATATTTATTTATTATTATTATTTATTATTATTTATATTATTATTATAATTATTATTTATTATTATTATTTATTATTATTTATATTATTATTATAATTATTATTTATTATTATTAATTCTTGAATCATTAATCATAAATAGTATTTAATCACTGGTCGTTGAGTATTCGTGAATATAATGTATTCAACAATCAATATTATATTGATGAAATTATCTAAGTAAGTTGGTAAGTGAAAGTTGTGTGTTGCGCGCACGCACCAGATTTTTAAATTTTCCGACCTAACTAAAGCATTCACTTGCTCTGCCTACCGGGTTTCCACTTTGACTCTATTTCTGCCTATTTTATAAATGTTTAAAATATTGTTATATATTTCAGGACAGGAATTATTTATTAATTTTCCAATAGACATAGGATGTAATCGTGCTATTCCTGCTCCTTCAACAAAATTACTTTTGATGAAAACGAAATATGGACCTAAATCAGTTGGATTTTTTGATTATTTTTTCTTAAGTTGGTATCTATTTGTGGAATTATATTACCGGATTTACTATTTATTTCAGTTTCCATTTTAGATTGTATAGTATTATCAATAGCCATATAGTTTAAATGGGTATTTTCATTTCCCACGCCAATCACTACTATCAGACATTTTTACTAAAAATATTTTTTTATTTATTTTAATTTATTTATTGGCTTATAAGACAGGCTTATAACAGGCTAGAATAAAATTAAAGCAAAACAAAAAATTAAACAAATAAACCAATGAGCGCTTTAAAAGAAGAAGATATGAGGGATACTCTAATATAAAAGAAAATTACTGACTAACATAATCAGGATTAAACTAAATTTAACTATAGATCAACTAACAAAATAACCTGCAAAACTGAATTTTTTTATAACTACCACCATTTATATAAAATAAAATATTATCCAAATTCTCTTAAATATGAATTTCTTTAAGTTACAATGATGCAATGCACTTTTCGCCATTTAAAAGGGTACCAAAATATGGACTTTATTTATTTGTATGAAACTCAAGCATAGAAATAATTAAAAGATTATTTTATAGTTATGGGTTTACAGGTAAATTGTTTAAAATATTAACTGATGACATAATAAAGTAGAACACATTGTCCAAGTGTTCTAGGCTTTTAATATCTAGAACCCTCATCAGTGATAAGTCATCCGGGCTCGCATTAATATATTCGTCGAGATATCTCGTTCTATAGGTCTCAACAAATAAACATTCTAGGACCAAATGCTTTAAAGGGTTAGTGACTAGGAGGCCGCACCACTTACAGACTTCTTCAGCCCTTAAAAGATGAGCAATATTCCCATGGTACAGCACCAGGCGGTCTTCACCCGAAACTCTCAGGCGACTCACAGTTCCCAGCTTTCGTAAAGAGGTTATGAATTTGAGGTAGTTTTGAGGTTCTGGGTGTTTAAAGCAACAGATCCGCCTGTAGATCAGAGGTGGGCATATTTAAATAAAAATGTAATCATGATTATGACTAATAATCAAAAATGTGAATAATGATTGTAATCATCATTCACCAATCATTCTTGAATCATTAATCATAAATAGTAATAATCACTGGTCGTTGAGTGTTCGTGAATATAATGTATTCAACAATCATGAATGACCATTATTCATTATTAAATGTTAGTCAGTAATCATGATTAAGAAGAATTTATTATTCATGATTACTCATTAATCATTAATCGTGACTAATCGGAATTCACTACTCATGATTACAGATCATTCATTAATCATGAATAACATAAATTCATTATTCACGATTACAAAAAAAATCACAATTCTGAGTGAAGGTTCCAAAATTAAAGCAGGTAGGGTCTCAAACAATTTTATTACATATTGGCCTTTACAGAGTCACATTGTATTATTTGCTGACGTTTCGCTCGTCTGCGAGCATTTTCGAAGCAATTTTTCAACAAAATTCACAAAAAGTACACAATTTTAAAAAACTGTATGTCATTTGGTAACTTATGATTAGAACTAGTATATAAAAAAAAAAAAAAGAATACAGTAGTAACATGGTAGTGCAAAAAACTATCCTGCAATTATCTTACTAATCTTCTTTTCTTTTTTTTTGTGCTAAAAAATTTTTTTTTACAATTAAAAACCTTGTGAGAAAACAACAATACAAACACAGGAACTCACCAATTTTTCAACAAAATTCATAAAAATTTCACAATTTTAAAAAAATGTCATTTGGTAACTTATGATTAGAACTAGTATAAAAAAAAAAAAAAAAAAGAATACAGTAGTAACATGATAGTGCAAAAAACTATCCTGTAATTATTATCTTGCTAATGCATTGAGCTAGAGTAATCACAAGGTGGTATTAAAACTATAAACAGGGAATGATCTCAGATGGTGTCTAACTAAATACAGATATTTCAAAAAAATATTTTAATAAAAAAAAATTAAACCGACTTCGAAACTTAGGAACCAGTAAAACTAAATTCACTGAAAAATATGAAATAATTACCTTCTGATTTTTATGAATACATAGCAAAATTGAAAATGGTATAAGAACTGGAAAAATGCATTAAGACGAATAATTTTATTTTGATTTGTACAAATACACACTAATTGTTACTAAAAATTATTAAACTAAAATATTAAATTTAATATTTTAGTTTAATAATTTTTAGTAACAATTAGTGTGTATTTGTACAAATCAAAATAAAATTATTCATCTTAATGCATTTTTCCACTTCTTATACCATTTTCAATTTTCAATGTTCAATACAACACAATCTTTTCGGTGGCAGCGCAAAATAGAAATGACATGTTAGGTCATGACGTTATGAGAAGATTTTCATAATGCCTAGTGTTAAAAATTTTAAATTTTGCGCCACCTCCGAGAAGATTGTGTTGTGTTGAACATAGTATTTTATATTTTAATTTAATAATTTTTAGTAACAATTAGTGTGTATTTGTACAAATCAAAATAAAATTATTCGTCTTATTGCATTTTTCCACTTCTTATACCATTTTCAATTTTGCTGTGTATTCATAAAAATCAGAAGGTAATTATTTCATATTTTTCAGTGAATTTAGTTTTACTGGTTCCTAAGTTTCGAAGTCGGTTTATTTTTTTTTTATTAAAATATTTTTTTGAAATATCTGTATTTAGTTAGACACCATCTGAGATCATTCCCTGTTTATAGTTTTAATACCACCTTGTGATTACTCTAGCTCAATGCATTAGCAAGATAATAATTACAGGATAGTTTTTTGCACTATCATGTTACTACTGTATTCTTTTTTTTTTTTTTATACTAGTTCTAATCATAAGTTACCAAATGACATTTTTTTAAAATTGTGAAATTTTTATGAATTTTGTTGAAAAATTAGTGAGTTCCTGTGTTTGTATTGTTGTTTTCTCACAAGGTTTTTAATTGTAAAAAAAAAATTTTTAGCACAAAAATAAAGAAAAGAAGATTAGTAAGATAATTGCAGGATAGTTTTTTGCACTACCATGTTACTACTGTATTCTTTTTTTTTTTTTATATATACTAGTTCTAATCATAAGTTACCAAATGACATACAGTTTTTTAAAATTGTGTACTTTTTGTGAATTTTGTTGAAAAATTGCTTCGAAAATGCTCGCAGACGAGCGAAACGTCAGCAAATAATACAATGTGACTCTGTAAAGGCCAATATGTAATAAAATTGTTTGAGACCCTACCTGCTTTAATTTTGGAACCTTCACTCAGAATTGTGATTTTTTTTGTAATCGTGAATAATGAATTTATGTTATTCATGATTAATGAATGATCTGTAATCATGAGTAGTGAATTCCGATTAGTCGCGATTAATGATTAATGAGTAATCATGAATAATAAATTCTTCTTAATCATGATTACTGACTAACATTTAATAATGAATAATGGTCATTCATGATTGTTGAATACATTATATTCACGAACACTCAACGACCAGTGATTATTACTATTTATGATTAATGATTCAAGAATGATTGGTGAATGATGATTACAATCATTATTCACATTTTTGATTATTAGTCATAATCATGATTACATTTTTATTTAAATATGCCCACCTCTGATCTACAGGCGGTCAAACCTTCATAATTGTTTTTTCCAATTTTTACCTTTTTTTTGATGATCTCTAAAACGGCTTTAACGATTTTTATCAAATTCGTCATGTTTAATGAAAATTAGGTGTTCTTTAATATCAGGTAAGCTTTATCATTATTAAAATGTTCTGAGTAGGCTTTTTTTTTTGGGGGGGGGGGGGGGGTGGGGCCTTTTTTGTTTGTTTGTTTCCTACAAAGGACCTTTGTTTTTGTTTATATGGAGAAATTAACTGTCTCTCGTTACGCCTAAATATGAGATATGAAAAAAAATAAAGAAAACATAAAGAGGAGAAAAAAAGAAAAATATTCAGTCAACTCATAAAACTCGTTGAGCCCACGCATGATGATCTTTTGATGATTCATGAAAATGAATACCACCTAATGTTAGTCAATAATTCGGCACGGGTTTTTACTTTTCCTTACCTATATATGAAATATATAGTAAGGGGAAGTATTGCGAGCGTGAAAAATTTTGACTTCCGGTTTTCAACGGAAATACACGTTTTGGGGTCCCCTTAGTCGAAATAACCAAGTCCCGCGAAATGGTCTGTGTGTGTGTGTGAACAGACTAGCTCAAAAACTATAAACCGTGCGAATCTGAAATTGGGTATTTAGTGTAGGTATGTATATGCCCGCGATGTGACAGCAAAAAATTCATCAAATTTGCTAATAGGGAGGGGGTACTTTATTTAATAACTTTTTAAGTTTTTTTCGATTTTCTCAAAAACGGCTCTAACAATTTTGATTAAACTGAGTATTTGATCTATTTATATGCCCGAGATATAAAATTGGACAAACGGAGGGGGCACTTTATTTCATAACTTTTTTACCAATTTTTACCTTTTTTTCGATTATCTCAAAAACGGCTTTAACGATTTTAATCAAATTCGTCGTGTTTAATGAAAATTAGGTTCTTTAATATCAGATAAGCTTTATTATTATTAAAATGTTCTGAGGGGGCTTAATGGGGGAAGCCCTTAAATGGTGAAGGGGCCTTTTTTGTTTTTCTATAAAGCACCTTTGTATTTGTTTATATGGAGAAATTATCGGTCTCTCGTTTAGCCTAAAAATAAGAAATGGCTAAATATAAGATATGATAAAAATCAAGTAAACATTTAGAGGAGAAAAAAAGAAAAATATTCAGTTAACTCATAAAACATGTTGGGGCCACGCATGCGGCGTACTTTTAATGACAGACCATTGTTCATAATTAAAGCCGATCTGTTCATTTAATGGAAATTATTTGTTTCATAGTAACTAAATGAAATATTCAACAAGTACTTACATAGAGAATTATAAAATCAGACAACTTGGAGTAGTATGATTGTATTGCCGAGTTATTACAAGTAAATACTTTTATTACTAATAAAATAATTTAGTATTTTTTTTTTTTTTTGAGCAAATGAAAATAAAAATAAGAAATGAATGAGGAAAAATGTGTAACTTTGAATCGTGGCAATTAACGAAACACATTAATTTCTAATCTAAGTAAGTTGGTAAGTGAAAGTTGTGTGTTGCGCACACGCACCACATTTTTAGTATTGGTTCCTTTCCGAATTGCATTATTATTTTTATTACGTAATTGCTAGACGAATGATGTAAGGCCGCTGATTAGGGTTTTTTTTTTGCCATTGGAACTATTCATGGAATAATCCCATGAATGGAATTCATACAGCCATTCTAATAAATCTGGTGGATTACTATGGTGGGTAATCCATATTCTAAATATATTTATTGATTGACCATAAATACTTAGTTAAGCTCATAATTTCTTCTTCTTCCGTCGTAGCTAATAACTTTTTATATTTAATATCGTCATCATATTGATATAGAAATTTTAGGAATTGGTTCCTTGTATTATTATGAGCAGGATATTCTATTATTATATGTTGCAGTGTTTCTCTTTGCTTACACCTATCACATTCCGATGAGTTTTCGACACCTATACGCTGAAGGTAAGCTTTACATAGACCATGGTTAGATAGGAGTCTTGAAAGATTTTTTATTTAGTCGTTTGTTAGATAAAATTCATAGAACCACAGTTTGTTTAGAATTTCCGGTTCAATAGTCTTATAAAATCTACCCGTCGAAGACTCTTTATATTGCTGAGACCACTTTTTAATCAAGTCTCTTTTAATCAATGGAAAGTAATCGGTGTATGGTAATTCGATGTCTGTAATTCGCGGTAAGTTGACTGAAGTTTTAACAAGATTATTTACATTATTTCGTGCATTAAAATGTTCTTTCTTTTGGGGCGTATACATACACCAAATACCGAGTTTGGTCAAAATCGTTAAAGCCGTTTTTGAGTAAATAAAAAAAAACACGTGATAATGAGAAAAAATTTATTAAGTAAAGTGCCCCCTCCAATTAATGAATTTTGATGGAATTTTGACTGTCGCATCGCGGACATATACATACACCAAATACCGAGTTTATTCAAAATCGTTAGAGCCGTTTTTGAGAAAATCGAGAAAAAATTAAAAAATAAACAAAATTCTTTAAATAAAGTACCCCCTCCGTTTGACCAATTTTTGCTGTCACGTCGCGGGCATTTACATACACCAAATACCCAATTTCAGTTTTGTACGGCCTATAGTTTTTGAGCTAGTCTGTTCACACACGCAAGCACGCACGCACATACACACACACGCACGCACGCACGCACGCACGCACGCACGCACCTACACACACACACACACACACACACACACACACACACACACACAGACCATTTCGTACTTTCCTTACTATATATTTCATATATGGGTGATTCCCAAACTACGAGCAAGTTTTACATTTTATTTTCGAAATTTTTCAGTGTGGTTAAAAAAAAAAAAGTACATGTATTTGGACCCACCCACAGCAAATCTAGCATAATAGCAGTTCATGATCATTGCTTGAAATTCAGATAATTTAAAATTTCATTGCCACGGCAATGATTTCAGTTACGTACGTCAATGACTAATTGCAAAACTGTCTTAATTCTATTTCTTGTTTAGTTTATTCCACGTTCAATGCAGAATCGAAGGATATCATAACAATTGCCATAATAAATTTTCATTACGGGAAAAAAATTCTTAAACATAAAATCATATTTTGTCCAGAAATAAAAAAGGCATCCAAATATAATTTAAGCAAAAATCTGCCCCCTATTTACCTAATCAATTGAATATACTGGGTGTCCCAGACCTAGTGTAAAAAAAAGTTGGGTAATACTGCATGTTAAACGGGGTAGAATGGCGCAGAAACGAGTTTCCTATCTCAATCTGTTGAGGAGATATAATTTTTTTTGTTTTTATTTTTAAAATCTTCCTTTTTCTGAAAAATGACAGTTTTCACTACCTTGGTTTTGCGTAGAAACAAAACCGATGATATTTTATTAATCAGCATTAAATTTTCTAAAAGATGAGATGGGTCTTGTTATTTTAAATCCACTTTGGGACTTTTAACGAGCTAAATACAAAACATTTATTAAAACTTTATTTATTAATAGTTTTTGAAAATTCCTCACTCCCCACTGGAGCACCCTAGAAGCTGCCAAATTTCCTAAAAACTGCGGAATTTCGTTGGCTTTTTAGTGGTGTGACCCATGATACAATTGTACTTCACCTTTTGAGTCTAAAAGAAGACTTTCTGATGAAAAAACGCTAGAGAATGTTACTGCTGGGGCAATGAGGAAGCGCGCTAGAGCCTGCAACCAAAGTAATGGATGCCGAACTTCCCATGAATTAAAGTTAGTTTTCTTTTTTAAGACTAGAAAGAACACTGTATGAAGGCTAAATAATATAAAAAGAGGTAATAATAATCTAAAAATAAAATGAAAAATGTTGAAGATAAGCCTGCATCCAAAGTAATGGAGGACATTTTGAACACGCGCTGCAATAATCCATTTTAATATGGTTCTACAATAATAATATTATTTTTATCTTCAACATTTTTCATGTAGAATTTTTCAAATTTTAGTAGAAGAGAAGAAAAAAGTTAATTTAAGAAGAAAGTATTTTTTTAATTTAAACAAATGATTTTTTTTTTACTTTTAGATTATTATTACCCTTTTTATATTATTTAGCATTCATACATTGTCCTTTCTAGTCTTAAAAAAGTAAAACTAACTCTAACTCATGGGAAGTTGGGCATCCATTACTTTGGTTGCAGGCTCTAGCGCGCTTCCTCATTGCCCCAGCAGTGATATTCTCTAGCTTGTTTTTTTACCCAGTATATTGCTGGAAGCAGGATGAAATTCTTCATCTAATGGTGAAAGAATATTAGTGAAGTTTTGAATTAAATGGGTGATTCTTATTCTACGCGAAAGTTTTGCATTTTATTTTGGAAATTTTTCAGTGTGGTTAAAAATAAAAAAATGTTTGTATTAGAACCCGTCCACAGCAAATTTAGCATAATAACAGTTCAAGGTTATTGCTTGAAATAACTTATTTATTATTATTAATAAATATAGATTATAATTATTAATGAATAAGTATCCGAGTCTTTGATGAATTCAAATAGTTTAATTATTTCATTAACTGATTCATATTTTCGTGACTAATACATAAAAATGTATCCTTCTTTTTTAAATCACCAGTACATTGAATGGTTCAAATCAGCAAACTAGAATAGCTTAGTTTGTTTTAGTCGAAGAGACACATTTTCGTAAATATTTTACGTCCTGTCAGTTAAGTTTTTTTTTTTCTTCCCCTCCTGGTATGATGCAGAAATTATTTAAAAGCTGTTTTATATTCTTTCATTATGTTGCCTTACAATAGTGATTGTCATGGGCAAATAATTGGCCACAACAGGAAATATCTACGAGAATGAGACGGGGAAAGCTCCAAGAGAATGAAAAAATGACATTTACAAATTTTTCTTTTAAAAACTATATGATTTACGAAAAAACGAATATCATAATTTAAAAGAGCGAGTTAAGGGGGGAAAGAAGAAAATATTTTTAAGCCGTAAATTCATAAAGAACAGCGAAAAATTCGGGTCACGTGAATGAGGGTAATGAACATAAACTTCCATTTTCGATGAAAGAACACCCCGGCATGGTCCGAAATAGTGCAGAAGGTAATAAAAAGAGGTGAAATCTTACTCGGCAGTATTGAAATTATTGAAATTCTCTCTTTGGGTCACTTAATTCCCTCTTGGTTGGTGTACGATTCGATAATTCATCCGTCCACGCTAATGGCTTCATATCACAGTGACAATTTTTAAGTATTTTTTATTGGTTTATTATTTACACCAAATGGTTGAAAATCGTGTTATTTTAATTCTTCTTCCGTTATATTACAATCAGGGTTATACATTTTTTCAATTAATGAGTACTATTGGGTTGATGCAAAATTAATGCAGGTTTTTAATATTTATTGAAAATAGGCCATATCTTTACTTTAACTATATATATTTAATCAAAATAATTTCCATCTGAATCAATGCACCTTTGCCAACGTTCAACAAGCTTTCTTATTCCACCAGAAAAAAAATCTGAATCCCTGGACTCAATGAAGTCACGAAAAGAATTTTCAATTTCATCCTGGTTTTGAAAATTTTTCTTCCCCAAAAAGTTATCCATATGCCTGAAAAAGTGGAAGTCTGTAGGAGAGAGGCCAGGTGAATAAGGTGGGTGTGGGAGAACTTCGTAGCCCAACTCGTGCAGTCGTCGTAGCGTTGGTTGTGCGACGTGTTGTCTGGCGTTATCATGGAGAAGGATAGGTCCCTTCCGATTCATCAATGCTGGGCAAGACGTTGTAATTTTTGATTCATGTTGTCAATTTCTTGACAGTACTAGTCAGCAGTTATAGTCTCACCTCGATTGAGAAAGCTGTAGTGGATAACACCAGCAGTATACCACCAAACTGTGACCATAACTTTTTTTGGGTGGAGGTTGGGCTTCGGGAAAGGTTTTGGTTGTTCATCTTTGCCCAGCCATTGGCTACAACGCCTTCTGTTGTCGTATAAGATCCATTTTTCATCTCACGTCACAATGCTATCGAGAAATGGATCATTTTTATTGAGTGTCACAAGCATAGAACAGATTTCAAAGCGGCGATTTTTTTGGTGGTCGTTTAATTGGTGTGGCATCCACTTGGCCAACTTTTTTACATTACCAATTGCTTCCAAGTGGCGTACAACTGTGGATTGGTTCACGCCGAGTTCTACCGCTATTTCTCGGGTGGTTTTGGTTAGGTCTTCTTCTACTACTGACCTCAGCTGGTCGTTGTCAAGAGCAAAATGACGGCCCCGACCTTCCTTGTCTTCGAGGTCGAAATCTCCACAGCGAAACTTCTGGAACCAACGCTGCACCGTGCACTCGTTAATAGCCCCCTGACCCCACACTTCGTTAATATTACGAGCCGTTTGCGCAGCGCTGCGCTCGAATTTAAATTCATAAAAATAAATTTGAAGAAAATCGTACTTCGACATTTTCGATTTAAGACCTTTGAACACACTGAACAAAACGATTTTACTGATCAAATTCATGGTGAAAGAGAGGGTATTAGATAAGGTTTGTTTTGGTATAATAATGATCAATGTTAGAATTTGCTTTGTTTACACAATTGGAATTAAGATATCGCAATAGAGGAAACCTGCATTAATTTTGCATCAACCCAATATAAACCAAAATATATGTTATGTAAGAAAAATCGTTACTGATGAAGCCCACGACAATGACGAGTAAGATAAAAAATCATCAGATTCGATCAGAAGAACATAGAAATATGTTATAACTAAAGGCCGGATTTCGTGCAGTAATATTTTTAAAAACGTGCAATAAAAATTAGCCAAACGTGCAATAAAAATAAAAACACTGACAAAAGGTGCAATAAAAATAAAAAACACTGACAAACGTGCAATTCAACCTTCTGCTATGTGAAGAGGTGGTGTATAATTAAAAAAATCAAATATTAATTTAACATATTTATATATTTATTGTAATACACATATGTGCTTACAAAAACTACAAAAAAAAAAAAAAATGTTTGCTAGGAATCATAATTAAACAAAACTAATAATATATATATATATATATATATATAGTAAAACATAAATTTTCGTAATTTTCTACTAACTATATTATAGAACTATATAATAGAAATTTCTAAAATTTTATTAAAATTCACAATAATGTGCATTTCCAGATTATTTTCCGTA
This sequence comes from Aelia acuminata, assembly GCA_911387785.2. NCBI lineage: Eukaryota > Metazoa > Arthropoda > Insecta > Hemiptera > Pentatomidae > Aelia > Aelia acuminata. The sequence goes on along the minus strand of OU426978.1, from coordinate 73,085,593 downwards.
AAGTTATATCGTCGGTCATCTAATATGTATTTCAACTGTGAAAACATGCGCTCCACATTAACACTTGTGATGGGACATCTTTTGTAGTTACTCAATATTACTGGATCCAGCTCCACATCTTCGTCTTCTCCGTTGAGAGCTTTGTTGTAAATTTGTAAAATTTTGTAACCCGTGTTTTTTTCTATAACTAATCTAAATTTATCAAAAATTGTTTTTCCCTTTTCGTTTTCGATTTTTTCTAATTCATCTCCAACTTTCTCTATAATATTAATCTGTGACGTCAACGTTAAGTTGCTCTTCAAGCTTTTTTGTAGAACCGATAAATGGGAACTTATAAATGCTAGATCTGATGCAACAGATGTAAAATTTAAAACAGATTTTACTTTTTGCACAGGTACTGCGTCATCTTCAAGAGTAGAAACAAACTCTTTAAAATTATTAAAATGATCTAAATAAAATAGGGCTGCTTCGATCCATGTTCCCCATCTAGTTACCACAGGTTCTGGGGGAAGGGTGCAATCCATACTATTTCTATAAGCTGTCATGCGGTGAGGAGCTTTTAAAAATATTTTTTTCGCATTATTAACAAGTTTGTTGACATTTGGGAAAATTTTCCTCACTTTTTCAGCTACACGGTTTAAACCATGCCCAACACAAGTTACGTGTACCATACTTGAATAAAAAACTTTTAATGCTGCTCCAGCTTTTACCATATACGGTGCGGCATCGCTAACAAATAAAAGGATTTTATCTTGGTAAGATGTTTGACAGAAAAAATTTGCTTAACTGTCGTTCACAAATCGTAGTTTCTCAGTCTCGTAGTTTGTTTTTGGAAGCTGCTTGCATGAAATGAGGTATGATTTGGGTTAAATCTCCGGGTGTAGGATTCCAACAATTAAACTGCAAATATAAAGTCCCCGTGGGTCTGTTGTTTCATCTACCATGATGTAAATATAATTATTTTTCGCATTTCTTCAACAGAATGTTTAATACAGTTTTTGAGATAATTTTTTCTTAGGGTGCTCTCATCAGGAATGTTTTTTTTTGTGTATTTTCGCAAAAAAACTCTTTAAGGGCTTGGACTGCAGTTTATTGAATGGAATATTGGAAGCGACCATGGACAAAAAATTGTTTTCCCGTCTGATTTCAATTCTAGGTATGGTTTTATCCAAAATTTGATTTTGGAAGATTGGCTGGCTGTCACTGTAGGCATTTTCACTATTGTACTTGTTTACCGAACTAAACTCAACTTCAGAAAGAAATGAAAATAAAGGAGTAGGTAGGAAGGTTGAGTCAAATCAAATTAGAACTTCTAAGAAAGTTAATACAAAGGAACGTAGATCGACTTAATATTATTTCCTTAACGAGTTCGAAGAAATATTTTGAAATCATGAATCATTTTTTCTTTCTTAGAAAATTAGGTAGTTAAATAAATTATAAATAGTTATTTAGCCAAATTCGACCATCAAAGATTGGTAATTTTTACCATTTTGGTGGAAACTCATTTTCCAACGCCTATAAATCGACAATATGTACTCTAAATGAAAAATGTCACAGATAAAAGTTTTAAGACATTAAATTTAGCATAAAATAAGCCCATTTATTTTAAAATTAACTTATTCCTGCGTAGAGCAACAAATGAAAACATGAAAGTATATGTAGCGCTTACTTCATTCTTTTAAGAAGTAAACTTTTTGAAGTGTAATATATGCCAGAAACCGTAAAAGGCCACTACTTCGTGGATTATAGATCATTAGATGTAGGAATACTTACATGTTTTAATTGGTTTTCCTCTCCAGTAGTGGTTTAATTTTATATTTATCATAATATATGTATAATATGTATGTATGTATACATCGTGTAACTGTTAATTCATTAATTGTTGTGAGGTATTAAATTGTGTTAGGTATATACTTCCTAAATTGTATTATGAATAATTTCTACATATCAACGAACAAACAAAACTTTTTTAACCGACTTCGAAAGAGGAGGTTACTCAATTCGATACGTATGTGCCAATTTTTTTTTTTCTATGCATGTCCACCGATTACTCCGAGATGGGTGGACCAATTGGGACGAAACATTTTGCATATTGTAGAGTATTTTCCCAATGTGGTCCCATTAAAACCTTTTTTGGGTATTTAATTTATTAAAGAAGTTATTGGGAAAAAACATGAATATAATTATTTAATTATCGCTCAAAATATTTACTTACTAGCTGTATATTACCGGTTTCACCCGAAGAATTTCATTCTTCTAATGAAACGGTCGATTTCGTAAAAAAAATATTGTAAAGCGAGATCATTACGATTTTTATAACAATAAAGAATATCAGCTGAAGTTATGCAATTTTAATATGGACAGGTGTTCGCACTTGGTATAAAAGAACCACTGAGCGAAATTTAGAGAATTTAAGACAAACGATATGGATTTCTATAAAGAACAAATAAACAAACAAACAAACAGAATATCATCTTTATTTATATAGATTTGAAAAACATATGGCATATATACCATAAGGTATGCTCCAACAAACTTTTAAAACACGTTGATAAATAACAAACTGATCATGTACTATCCCCGCTTTTTTTATTCTAAATTTGGTTGGTTGATTTCAAGCAATGCTCAATAATGTTTTAATGGTCGATGTATCGGTTAGGAAAACAAACCAATCAAATTCAGAATTAAAAGAGTGGGGGAGAACATGTGAAGTGTGTTAGTTATTGACGTGGTTTAAGTGCTTGTTGGAACAAACCTTATACATAACCTTAAATCAATTTTCAACAATAGATTTTAATAAAGATATATAATATCAGTGGAATATCGCTGTCGTTTCCTGAAAAATGTAACACTTTGTAACGGGTCGCGAGTGAACGCTCAACTTTAGTGCTGTAATGGGTCGTGAGCGAACCGCCAACTTTTTATTTATGTTAAAGGCCATTTAAATTGATTTACCACTGATTACAGTTTTATATATATACTTATTATTAATTTATCTAATCATAATTAAATTTTTTATTCATGTTTTATCGAAAAGAATTTTATTTTATGATCAGTGGTAAATACGTCTTTGCAAACAAATGAAGTGTTAACGTTGTTGGTTAAAAAAGTTCAGTTGTTAATTGTGAGTTATTCGGCCTTAGTAAAGTTTTATTTCTTGTATATAATAATTATAATTGTCATTGACCCGGAATTTGTATATGGACTTTTGTTTTGGATTAGCGATCTGGTTTTGTTGCCTAGCGTGTTTAAATAAAATTGTTTTGTTTGTGCTATTTGATTATTTCTTGTTCTCTAACGCTGCAAGCAGCCTGTCCTCACTGTCTTTTGTTGACCTTTTCGGCCTCATTAGCGCTACTTCCGATATTCCAGGCTCGTGCACTTCAGCGATGCGGTCTGCGAAGACGCTGAGCTTCGTAAGATCCGTTTGCTCGGTCGATGCCAAAGCTGATTGCATGCGGATCGGCAGTCCCTTCAATCAAATGGTTCGCAACAAGTCTTCCGTTATCATAGAACCACCCAACTGCTGAAGCGATCGCAAAAAATGAGAAGGGCGCCTGTCTCGGAGCCGCAATTAAACTTTAATTTATTAGCTAATTAAACCTATTAACAGAACTTTTAATATTTTAGAGGTTGAAAATTGTCTCACATTGTAGAAAGAAAACCTCATGGTCGCTCTTCGAAAAATGAGGAAGATGGGACTTAACCGTAGCTGCTGAGGCGGCCTCTACTGGCTGGGGAATAAGCGCCGCTGACTTGCCATCTTCTTGGTCATCCAGTGATAGTAAATCGTTACCTACTGCGTGAGCCATAATAAATATGTAAATTGTACTCACCAATGTAGAGGACGATCACGTCGGGGTCACCACTTTAGCGTTTTATTGAAGATAAACAAAGAAGACAAACAAGAAATAAATAAATAGCACAAACAAAACAATTTTATTTAAACACGCTAGGCAACAAAACCAGATCGCTAATCCAAAACAAAAGTCCACATACAAATTCCGGGTCAATGACAATTATAATTATGATATACAAGAAATAACACTTTACTAAGGCCGAATAACTCACAATTAACAACTGAACTTTTTTAACCAACAACGTTAACACTTCATTTGTTTGCAAAGACGTATTTACCACTGATCATAAAATAAAATTCTTTTCGATAAAACATGAATAAAAAAATTAATTATGATTAGATTTATTTTATTAACAACTTTTACAACTTATGTCATATGTTGTCCCCAAGAATAATAGTTCGCCACCTTCCTCTGTCTTCCCAGTCTCCCTCACGCAGTCCCCTGTTCATCATTGCTTCTTCGATGTTCTCCATCCAGTGTCTCCTTGGGCGACCCCTCTTCCTTCTCCTTTCTGGTCTCCATTTCAACATTCTTTTTGGCCAACGATTCATTTCCATCCTCATAACATGGCCATTCCATTTTAGCCTCATTGTTTCTATTGTATAGAGGATGTTTTCCATTTGATTGACTCGCTGTCTAATCTCTAAATTTGGTACTTTTTGAAGACGGGAGACCCCACATGATCGCCTCCAGAAGTCCATTTCCAGTGCTAAGAGTCTCTTTGATTGACTCTCCTTAATCGTCCATGATTCGGCTGCATAAAGAGTGACACTTTCAAGGAACGATTTATAGATTATTTTTTTGGTTCTCAAGGACACTGTCTTGCTCCATAACACCGAGTTCAAGAGTCTAATTACGATCTTTCCATCGCTTATACTTCGTTCGATTTCCGTATCAGCTGTTCCTACAGCGTTCACCCAGCTCCCTAGATATTTAAATTGCGCTTCGGGATTCAGGATCCCATATACACTGTTTTTTCCTTGCTAACTTCCAGGCCCCATCGTGAGTACTCCTGAAGGATTTTTTTCATCATATACTCTGCATCCTCCACCTCTGATGGAATGAGAACCTGGTCGTCAGCAAATTGAAGATTATATAAGCAATGGTTTCCAATCTTCATTCCCATGCCTTGACATTTTTCCTTCCACTCTTTTATGGCCCGTTCCACATAAATATTAAAAAGAAGCGGAGATAGTGAACATCCTTGTTTCAAACCCTTCGTTATGGAGAAACTGTTACTAATAGTATATGATTAGATAAAATAATAATAAGAATATATATAAAACTGTAATCAGTGGTAAATCATTTTAAATGGCCTTTAACATAAATAAAAAGTTGTCCGTTCGCTCACGAACCATTACAGCACTAAAGTTGTGCGTTCACTCGCGACCCGTTACATCACTCCCCCAATGACATCGGCACAGAACTTCACCTTCGGCTTCACTTCTCTGCCGAAGCGGGTGCGGTAGCCAGGCTGCGGCTGCGTTGTAGGAGATTCTGCGTCGAGGTCATTCGATGGATTGCTGTCCGAAGGCGTAGGAGTGGGTCGATCCCTGATGATGGTGTCGTCTGCGTTGGTCTGCAGTAGATGTGCTGGCTTCAAGCGGTCGATAGAGACGGTCTTCGGACCTGAATGTAGCAGTACGGAGAAAGTCTTCTCATCCCTTGAAACGACCTTGTAAGGGCCAGAATAAGGAGCAATCAGTGGTCCACGGACATAATCATCTCTTACGAAAACGTGGGTGCAGCTTTGTAGATGTTGATGGACAAAGGTTTGGCGTTACTACTGCGATAAGCGCTGGGCGGAGATCCTTCATAACCTGACGGAGTACTCTGAGCGTCGTCTCGGAGTCTTCTGGGCGTCTAGAGGGCTCGAAGAACTCACCAGGCAAGCGTAGTGCCTGCCCAAAAGTCATCTCAGCAGCACTAACACCAATATCCTCTCTGACTGCGGTCCTGAGACCGAGAAGAACTGTTGCGAACCATTTGGTTGAAGGGACTGCCGATCCGCATGCAATCAGCTTTGGCAGCGACCGAGCAAACGGATCTTACGAAGCTCAGCGTCATCGCAGACCGCATCGCTGAAGTGCACGAGCCCGGAATATCGGAAGTAGCGCTAATGAGGCCGGGAAGGTCAACAAAAGACAGTGAGGACAGGCTGCTTGCAGCGTTAGAGAAACTTACAGAGCGGGTAGCGGCCCTGAAGACAAGAGGAGATTCCACCAGGACGATGGAGCAGACCATCCGCAGTCGGAGCAGAAGCAAAGGTCGACGGCTATGTTTCTACCACGAGCGGTTCCGCTCAAAGGCTACCAAATGTCGTTCTCCATGTGACCTGAAGCCTTCACCGCCACCCAAGCCGGCGGGAAACTAGTTTCAGCGACGGACGAGGTGGGAACCGTCGCTGGGGTTACTAACCGCCGACTTTTTGTCACTGACCGGAAGTACGGGATCAGTGATCCATCAGATACCTGGTGGATACTGGAGCCGCCCTATCTGTTTTCCCAGTGAAGTCAACGACAACGAAGCAGGAAGAGGCCTTCACACTGTATGCAGCGAACGGAACCCCAATCCCCACTTATGGCACCATTGTTATGGATCTGGACCTAGGCCTTCGCCGGAGACTTTTATGGCGCTTTATTCAGGCGAGGGTCAGTTACACCATCATAGGCGCAGACCTTTTGTTCCACTATAGTATCATGTTGGACATAGCCGGATGCCAGCTTGTAGACAGCATCACCGGGTTAATGTCACAAGGAAGACATGCCCATGTAGAGAAGCCTACGATTTATTCAGTACCAGCTGGAGAATGGTACACAGATCTTCTCAGGCGCTATCCTAAAGTGACACAGCCCACCTCTTTCGTAAAACAGCCCAAGCATGATGTAGTGCACCATATTGAGACGAAGGGTGCACCTGTCACAGCCAAAGCCCGTCGTTTACCGCCAGAGAGATACAACGTGGCTAAGCGGGAATTAATGCAAAATATATAACAGATACTCCAGCAAGACTCTAGATTAAACTTTTATTGTCAATATAAAATGTTACATCATTATATCAAAGATATTCTCTACTAAGTCTCTAGGACTAACTATAAGATACATCACTGTGTGTGCTACTATCTGTCTGTACTATCTAACTCTTACTCTGTGTCTGTTACTCTCTGTCTGTTTGTGTGTTTTTGGGGGGATAAATATATTCAGAGCTTGGAGTGGGGATTTGCTAGTTCTGCACTAGAGCGGGGGGAAAAGTCGTGCCTTCTGGTTGGTAAGCTGGTTGGGGGGCGGCCTTTTGTCTTAGTCCGCTACTTCTTATTGGTCAAACCGGCTTGGGGCGGCCTTTGTCTTAGACCGTGTCATATGATTGGCTGAGCTGTAGCTGGAAGGGATGGCCTTTATGGACATCAAGATAAATGAGGACCATGTTGAAGGGACTCTCAAAGAGCAGGATGCAAGTGTTATAGCAAAAAGAGGGTAGGCCAACAGGCTATTAGGGAGAGGCCTCAGAATATGGAAGTAATAAAGTTGTTAATATATTGCCGCAGTGACACAGCGGTCAGTCAGCATTTAGGGTTGGCCTGAAGGGCCTTTTGTGTTGTCAAGCATGTGTGGACGATAACTTAATGCCAGCGGACGTGGGAACTGGACGGTTAGGGCGGAAAGGGCGGGCACTAATGTTAATGTTATTGTTTGTAACAATAAAAATAATTACTAATAACTAAAACTAATAAAAATAATTATTAGACTTCAGAATTATTTGTTAACTTCTCCCACCTTTTGAAGCGAGGGCTCCGAGCTAAAATAATTTTTTTTTTTTTTATAATAATGTTTTATAGGGTCTTATAAGCTCTGAATTAATATGTGCATTGTTAATTTTGGGTAGCTAAATGTTGATACATTTTGTTTTGTGAGTACCTATGTTTAAATTGCCTAATTACAACAATAATACCTAAGTGCAATGATAGTTCTTTCCTACATTAATTCAAGATTCCATGAACACTACAATATACAATAAGTCAACTAATACCTAATAAGTTTTTTTTTTTTTTTTTTTTTTTTTTTTTTTACAATAATTCCCATATGTTTTTTTTTTTATTAAAATTGTACATCATTATTAATACTAGTATTACAGTACATAAATTAATAATTACATAGGTAATAGTGATCCTTCATTTATAATTACTTACATTCTAATACCTATCATTTATCTATTACAAATAAATATATATATACATATTTTTTTTTTAATGATTATAATTGAATATAAAACATATTTCATTTCTAGTAATTATGTTTCACTTACTCACTCACTAGTGTATAATAATTTCATTGGACCATCCAATTCAGTTCAATTAAACTCTTACAGTAAATAATACATTTTTATTTATGCTTTTATTTAATAATAATATGTAATTTCAAGGTAGATAAAAATAAAAGACTTAATAAATCTGACTAATCATTATTAGGTTGATCTAATTGTTGAGTAAGTATTAAAATGTTAAATAATACTGTACTACCTTGTAATGAACAAATGCTTTCTATGAGTGAAGCATTGTAAGTGAATATACTTTTATATATTGTTATAATTATTAATATTACTGTCTAATTTATGAATGTAAATTACAACTAAAAACATATTCTAAGCAACTTTTTTCTTCTAATATCTTCACCATATTTTTACAATTTTCTTCTTTGACATACAAATTTTCGTTTTCATTTCACAATAAAATAAACTATCTGGTTACTACAAAATATTTTTTCTTTAATATTTACCATAAAAGCTACTCCTTTTTTAAAAAGATAAATATTTTTCTTACATAATATAGCCACATTCTAGCTATGTATTATCGATCCGTTTTGAGATAAATATTATTCATGAATTTATACAATGATTGTAAAAAGTTCATTTTCAAATATGTTCATTGCTCCAGCACAATTTTCATTTTAAATTATAATCAAATAATATAAATGAATATGATATCATTTTGTTCACTAATAATTAATGCCTTTTCGAAAAAAAAAGAAGAAAAAAAAGATCAATTTCTATAATGAATTTATATTTATATTTTATATATATATATATTTTCATCGGTTTTTATATTAGATATAAAGATAAATACAATAGTAAAACTACAAAATCCTAAAAGATTACGAATTTTATATGGCATACCATATGTTAATCAAAACTTTTTTATGGCTATTATAAAATTAATATTTATATATAAATTTAATTTTCACCGAGAGAAAATTGCTAATTAGATCAATGTAATACTTAATTTTATCATTACATATATTTTATGTATTATTATTGTTGCCAAAAAGGCTTAGACATAACATATATTTAAACTGATTAATAATGTATTATCATTACAGAATATTTATATAATTATAACAGAACTATTATATCAATAATGTACTGATTTGTATTTCAAAATTAGTATCACATCTTAATACATATGTCCGATAAATGTTTTATTGAATTTCTAAATTAATTTATTTTACTTTCACTTATTGTAGAAGGTTGTTTTAACAAGGTATTAAGCACATAAGTTTTTCTTTTGAATTAATTATTATTTTATCATCAGTTCAATTATTTATTTATTTATTATTATATTAAATTATTTATTCCTATTATATTTAATTATTTATTATCACTTATTAGTTATTATCACTTATTATTTATTAATATAATTAATGTATAGTTAATTTCTTAATATTAATATTCTTAATATTACTTTTATTTACCTTATTATCAATAACCGCTTTTGTCAAAATGTTACTAATTATTTTTATTATTATATTTGCTAAAGAATAGAATATTTAAATTACAATTTTTTGTTTCATAATAGATTATTGTTTACAATTTCTTTTAATCACTATTTATTCCAGGAATTATAATTATTACTTCACTATTGGTTTCTAAATTCAATCCTTATTTAATATTATGATTTTTAAGGTATGATTGTAATTATTTTGTATTAATTTTATTATCGAGGTCAGGTTAATTATTTTTATGTTCTTTCTTATTGGTTTTATAGTTTATGATTTTATTTTATATAAATTATGTTATTCAATCTTAAAACTAATTATTATTATAAGAGTTTTTATTTTACTTTATGTTTCCGTTTTTTTCCATTTTACTCCGTCACAATCCATTTGTAATTTCGTATTCTATCCGGTTGCAACATCCATAAATATATTAAATTCTTTCTTTTTCGCCATTTATGGATTTTTAGAATTTTTAATTTAATTTTAAATTTCAATTTTTTTATTGTGTCTCCTGTAGAGACAATTTTTTCTATTGATTGTGTATTTATATTAGATCTTGTCGGTTTTTTCGTCTGCAATTTGTTGTAATAATTTGCATGTCGATTTATATCTAATTTTGGTTCTTCTAATTTAACAGAGATATTGTCAAATAAAGGTGAAATATTTTTAACTACCGAAATTGCATCAGTATTATTGTTATTAATAATATTAATGGGACGTTCGGGCATTATTTCGCTTTTAAGTATTTCTTCTACAATTGAAGCGTTCTCAACTTCTTCAGCTTTATTTGAAACTTTATCTAGATCGGGAGTTATTTCTACAGCAAGGCTAGAAATTATAGAACTGTTTTCGTTTTTTAGCATATCTTTGTCACCAATAAGATTACCGACGGTTTCGGTTTTTAGCGTATCCTTGTCACAGATTAGATTACCAACGATTTCGGTTTTTGGCTTATCCTTGTCGCAAATGATATCACCAACGATTTCGGTTTTTGGCTTATCCTTGTCGCAAATGATATTACCAACGATTTCGGTTTTCGGCTTATCCTTGTCGCAAATGATATTACCAACGATTTCGTTTTTTGGCTTATCCTTGTCGCAAATGATATTACCAACGATTTCGGTTTTTGGCTTATCCTTGTCGCAAATTATATTACCAACGATTTCGGTTTTTGGCTTATCCTTGTCGCAAATGATATTACCAACGATTTCGGTTTTTAGCGTATCATTGCTTACATTATGTGTTTCCGAAGGATTTTGCGCGATATTTAGAAAACGCTCAGCTTCGTATAGTTGCTGAATCCGTTCTTCTAATTCCCGAATTTTTTGGTCTTTAAAGTCTTTTTCACTAAAATGTAAGTCCAGGTGTTTGTATGGAGGATGATGCTGGTAATTTTTCATTGATCCCTCATTTAAAAATCTGTTATGTTTCACATTATTATTGGGATATTTATTTTTATAAAAATGGGTTTGATCTGGTGACAACATTTTATAATTTTGCCTTGAGCTATTCATTTTATTATGTTTCGAATGTTTATCTAAATTTTTCGTAATGTAATTATCATTATATTCATTTTCCGCCTTTGATTTCGGTTTAAATGAAACCGAATCATTATCAGAAAGAAGATGATTCTTGCTATTTAATAATAAACGTAAATCATCTAGATTCCTTAAATGATCAGATTTATTCATCAACTTTATCCGAACATCTAATGGCATATTTGAATAAAAATGATATAATATTCGCGATTCTAATTGATTTATCATTGCGTCTTTATTCATTATTTTTACATTTTTATATTTAAGAATTAAAATATTTCTTTTAATAATCAACCTTTCGAGAAAATCGGAAGGCTGTTCATTATTATTAATTTTCATTTCGAACAAATCGAAGGTTAATGATTCTAAATTATTAGAATTGCCACTAGCATAAGGCATTTTACTACAATGAAATGATTCCATATTCATAAATATTAACAAATTACACTCATTAAATTTCAATTACTATTAAGTAAATTGTCAAATTAAAGCTTTCTTACTTACTTTAATAATACAAAATTATTTCATAAAAAATATAAATAAATAAAAAAATAATCTTTATCTTACTGAAGAAAATCCACCGTCTTCTTCCGGTACCTGGTAATCAGTGGGCCAAGTAGAAGACTGCCAGTGCAGAATACCTCGAAAGAGTGATTTTCTGTGACTGGATGTCCTGGAGTTCTGAAGAAGATTAGTACCTCGGGTAGAGTGGGCCAATCCATCAACCAGTAGATACCTCGCAAGAGTGGGTCTAAAAGTTGAAGTTCTTCAGGGGGTCTGGTTCTGACAGTGATTTTCACACGGGAATACCTAGCAATAGTGAGTTCCCAATGAATACCGTCCCTGTTCGGGCGCCAAATATATAACAGATACTCCAGCAAGACTCTAGATTAAACTTTTATTGTCAATATAAAATGTTACATCATTATATCAAAGATATTCTCTACTAAGTCTCTAGGACTAACTATAAGATACATCACTGTGTGTGCTACTATCTGTCTGTACTATCTAACTCTTACTCTGTGTCTGTTACTCTCTGTCTGTTTGTGTGTTTTTGGGGGGATAAATATATTCAGAGCTTGGAGTGGGGATTTGCTAGTTCTGCACTAGAGCGGGGGGAAAAGTCGTGCCTTCTGATTGGTAAGCTGGTTGGGGGGCGGCCTTTTGTCTTAGTCCGCTACTTCTTATTGGTCAAACCGGCTTGGGGCGGCCTTTGTCTTAGACCGTGTCATATGATTGGCTGAGCTGTAGCTGGAAGGGATGGCCCTTATGGACATCAAGATAAATGAGGACCATGTTGAAGGGACTCTCAAAGAGCAGGATGCAAGTGTTATAGCAAAAAGAGGGTAGGCCAACAGGCTATTAGGGAGAGGCCTCAGAATATGGAAGTAATAAAGTTGTTAATATATTGCCGCAGTGACACAGCGGTCAGTCAGCATTTAGGGTTGGCCTGAAGGGCCTTTTGTGTTGTCAAGCATGTGTGGACGATAACTTAATGCCAGCGGACGTGGGAACTGGACGGTTAGGGCGGAAAGGGCGGGCACTAATGTTAATGTTATTGTTTGTAACAAAGACTAATAAAAATAATTATTAGACTTCAGAATTATTTGTTAACTTGCAGATGGTCGAAGAGGGGATCTGCAGGCCGTCTAGTAGTCCTTGGGCCAGTCCCCTACATATATTGGAGAAGAAGGATGGGAGTATACACGTCTGTGGAGACTATCGGCAGCTCAACGCCAAAACCACACCTGACCGCTATGCAGTACCCAACTTGGCGGACTTTAACATGAATATGCTTGGTAAGAAGATCTTTACCAAGCTGGACCTTAACCGTGCATACTACCTGGTCCCCATAGCGAAAGAAGACGTGCAGAAGACTGCAGTAATAACACCCTTCGGCCTATTTGAGTTCCTACGGATGTGGTTTGGTCTCAGGAAGGCGTCTCAGACCTTACAACGCTTTCTCGACCGAGTTCTTCAAGGTCTGGAGTACGCATGGTGGTACATAGACGATATCGTCATAGGATCGGAAGATGAAGAAGAACACCGGACACATCTGGAGGATGTCCCTTCAATCAAATGGTTCGGAACAAGTCTTCCGTTATCATAGAACCACCCAACTGCTGAAGCGATCGCAAAAAATGAGAAGGGCGCCTTTTTCCGAGCCGCTTATCCTCTAGTAGTCTTCTAATTCTAGAATTATTAGATTCCCCAAAACCTTTCACCAACCTTGCCTTTAATATCTCATAGGGAGTCTCATCTGGAGGTTGCCTAACTGAGTCTATTACTTCCTTCACAGCCTCACTGTCCAACTGAGAGACGACATTCCTAAACCTATTAACAGAACTTTTAATATGTTAGAGGTTGAAAATTGTCTCACATTGTAGAAAGAAAACCTCGGGGTCGCTCTTCGAAACATGAGGAAGATGGGACTTAACCGTAGCTGCTGAGGTGACACAAGGTCAACAAAGATGGCATTACTGCGCGCCCTGCTAAGGTGGACGCTATCGCAAACTATCCCCGACCATCTACAGTTAAGGACCTTCGACGCTTCTTGGGTATGTTCAACGTTTATAGACGTTGTATACCCAGGGCAGCGGAACTTCAGGCCCCCCTCACTCAACAGATATCAAGCTGGAGCGCGGAGGAACGACAAAACTCCCATAAAAGGGACAAAGGAGAGTATAAAAGCCTTTGAAGACTGCAAGGCAGTAATCCAAAACGCAGCTGTTATTGGTCATCCCAAGCCATACGCAGAGCTCGTTTTGGTATGTGACTCCTCTAATATAGCCATGGGCGCAGTCAAGCAGCAGAAAGAGGGCAAGGATTGGCGTCCCTTGGGATTTTTTTCTAAGTCCCTCTCTCCGGTTCAACAAAAGTACTCGACTTACGACAGAGAACTTCTGGCGATCCACCGAGCCATCAAGCATTTTGGATGCTATCTGGAGGGAAGACATTTTGTCGTTTGGACGGACCACAAACCTCTGGAGCACGTCTTTCAGCAAAAGCCAGAAACCGCAAAGCCCACTTCATTAGTCAGTTCACTACCGATATCCGTCATGTACCCGGAGATGAAGATACGGTCGCTGATGTATTGTCGAGAGTGGAGGACATCGACTGCACAGAGGATTTTCATCGTTTAGCAGCGGAACAAGAGAAAGATCCGAAGATCGCAGAACTACAGAGGAATACTCGCATTCAACTTCGTCGACTCAAACTCCCAGGATCTTCTGCGGCCATCTTGTGCGAAACATCCACACCTCACGCACGACCATACGTCCCCGAATCGACGCGTCAAGAAATTTTTAGCCGTCTTCATGGATTCAGCCATCCCGGAATTCGAGCCTTGAGACGTTTACTCGCCCAGAGGTTCTTTTGGCCTAACATGAACGCCGACGTCTCGAAGTTGGCTCGTTGCTGCATTCATTGCCAGCGTGCTAAAGTAGTGCGCCATACCATATTTCCACCTGGAAGTTTTGCTCACAGTTCACGCTTTGAGCCTATCCATGTGGATATAATTGAGCCTTTACCACCATCAAACGGCAAGAGATACTGCCTTACGATGATTGACCGGTTTACTCGTTGGCCAGAGACATGTCCGCTAGAGGACATTACGAGCAACACCGTTGCAGAAGCAACAGTTGGCACTTGGATTTCGAGATATGGTACACCAGCCAGAATCACTACGGACCAAGGGCGCCCATTCGAATCAGACCTGTTCAAGAGCCTCACTCACATCCTTGGTATCCAGAAATGTCGCACTACGGCTTACCAACCTCAATCTAATATCTGCATTGAGAGATGGCACCGAACCCTTAAGGCATCTATCATGGCAGCGCTCAACACGGAAGGATGGACGACAGTGCTGCCAACAGTTCTTCTCGATCTCAGGACCGCAGTCAGAGAGGATATTGGTGTTAGTGCTGCTGACATGACTTTTGGGCAGGCACTACGCTTGCCTGGTGAGTTCTTCGAGCCCTCTAGACGCCCAGAAGACTCCGAGACGACGCTCAGAGTACTCCGCCAGGCTATGAAGGATCTCCGTTCATCGCAGTAGTAACGCCAAAACCTTTTTTCACCCACATCTACAAAGCTGTACCCCCGTTTTCGTAAGAGATGATTATGTCCGTGGACCACTGATTGCTCCTTATTCTGGCCCTTACAAGGTCGTTTCAAGGGATGAGAAGACTTTCTACGTACTGCTACATTCAGGTCCGAAGACCGTCTCTATCGACCGCTTGAAGCCAGCATATCTCCTGCAGACCAACGCAGACGACACCATCATCAGGGATCGAACCGCAGCCTGGCTACCGAACCCGCTTCGGCAGAGAAGTGAAGCCGAAGGTGAAGTTCTGTGCCGATGTCATTGGGGGAAGTGATGTAACGGGTCGCGAGTGAACGCACAGCTTTAGTGCTGTAATGGGTCGTGAGCGAACGGCCAACTTTTTATTTATGTTAAAGGCCATTTAAATTGATTTACCACTGATTAAAGTTTTATATATATTCTTATTATTATTTTATCTAATCATAATTAATTTTTTTATTCATGTTTTATCGAAAAGAATTTTATTTTATGATCAGTGGTAAATACGTCTTTGCAAACAAATGAAGTGTTAACGTTGTTGGTTAAAAAAGTTCAGTTGTTAATTGTGAGTTATTCGGTCTTAGTAAAGTGTTATTTCTTGTATATCATAATTATAATTGTCATTGACCCTGAATTTGTATGTGGACTTTTGTTTTGGATTAGCGATCTGGTTTTGTTGCCTAGCGTGTTTAAATAAAATTGTTTTGTTTGTGCTATTTATTTATTTCTTGTTTGTCTTCTTTGTTCATCTTCAATAAAACTCAAACTTCTTTGTGGTTCCGGCAGAGTTATTGTTGTTTCGACCCTGTTCCTGGAAAATTTTGCCAAGAAATAAAACTCATTTTTTTGGTTTGCTTAAAAGATTTTTTTTTTATAGATTTAAGAAGATTAAAGCAAATTAAACACCGATAACAGTAAAAAAATCCTAAATGAATGTCAAAACGATGGATGGACAGCATAATCATAAAACCACAAAATTCATAGAATTTAAAGAAAGGCCGAGAATTAATTACCCTTTTTAATATCCGACCGTGATCGAGTGTATCCGGAAGCTGACAGAGGTGCATGATTCCTTTGTTAAGGCTTCTAAATCAACTGAAAAAGAGCTTTTCCAGGAAGTATTGAATTCCTTTTTAATGTGCATAGCGAGTGAAAGTCGGAAATCAAAAACTAATTTTAAACAATAATGGCTACGATTTTACGAATCTCTTTTAATATACAATGTAATCATATAATCTTGTGCGGATTCTTCACTCTGGAGTGACACTTTTGTTATGTTATCCAGATTACTATTATCGGTTTTTAATTATGTTTCTGCAAATGTTTAGGTGTTTACATGAAAATTGCTGTAAGTGCCAAATTATTGATTTTGAGATAACAAATAACTATTAACTAAGCTTAAATTTGGTTTGAAAATTAAGAAAAATATTATGGATATGACCATAATATGGACTTGTTATTATTCCAATCATGAAATAAATACGTCCCACTAAAAAAATTTAACATTATTTTCTTCCATCTCCAATTCCATCTATGACGGTGAATTGTCTAATTTTTTTTTCTTTAAGTTACGATAACGTCTCAAGGGTGGCACTAAATAATAGAGTCTAGAGACGAAAATCTTAAAGATAGTCATTTGTCAAGAATTGTTTCCATTTCGAGGCAGTCATATTCTCAGATACCGAAATAACAAACGAATATGTTGTGTATTATATTTAACAATAAAACTGGTCGAAAAACGGCCAAAATCCCAACTGTTCAGTGGCATACCTACGACATCTTAAAGTTGCCGGATTCATGTTACAGCCGAGCAAAACTGAACACCTCCTCTCGGAACACAGATGTATGTATGGAATAAACAAGTACCGAAGACAATATTCCGCAAAGGAAAAAGATTGGGTACTACTTCCCCTATTCCCCTGCTGGCTTTGACAGCTGATAAGCACGCTGCCATCTGTTGGTCACCATGCAAACTACTAGCACCGCCATCTTTCCCCTATTGGCCCTCCTGTTTGAAAAATAACCGCCTTGCCTCAGTATTACGTCATTTTTACGTCAC
Organism: Aelia acuminata; assembly: GCA_911387785.2. NCBI lineage: Eukaryota > Metazoa > Arthropoda > Insecta > Hemiptera > Pentatomidae > Aelia > Aelia acuminata. Next base: position 73,068,284 of record OU426978.1, on the reverse strand, counting down.
ACACTATCTCACCCCACCTGAAAGGAACACATCGATTTTGTGCCAGTCGATATATTTATCTAACTTTTAAAAAATCCCCGTCTCCCGGCCATTTGCTCCACCATACTTTACTTTCTATCTATTTCTCCGAATATTTCGAAGAATCAGAATTTCGAACTATATTCGGAATCGCTGAATAATTCAAACCTATGCCATAACCTACTTTTTCATTAAACTTTCATTTTTAAAAACCACTTCGATCAGTTTTTTTATAATAAACCCTAGACATTCTATGAAGATGAAAGATGGGAAAAATTCATATTAAGTAATGGTCAATGTATTGTACTTTATTAATGTAAATAATCGACTGAGTTTTATTTTACCCTGAAAAACCTAATACAAATAACCCTGAAAACCTAATTCAAATAATCGACTGAGTTATATTTTACCCTGAAAAACCTAATACATTTATTTGACATATATACATTAAGTGGATAAATTGTTAATAAAAAAGTGGATTGGTGAGGAACTTATATGCATAACGAATTGTTACGTAATTACTTGTATTCGGAACGGTATTGGTTCAATATTAATATTTTTCAGGGACTCTAAAATACTAATACTTCGAAAAATGATAACATTTCGATGAAGAGAAATGTTCTATAGATGCAAGGGTGGGGAGACGCGGTATTTTCAAAATTAATCATATGTACAGAAAGTACGATTAATCGATGTTTATTTGCCAGGAATAGGTGAAGTAGTTTAGAGTTTAGATGACGTCACGGTCTCATACTCGTAAAAAAAGGCGCGTAATATATGTAATTCTAACCTAGCCATAAAATCGGCCTTTAACGGATAAGAAGAGAGGTGGTGGGGATGGTAGTTCGCATGGTGACCAACAGATAGCAGCGTGGTTATCAGCTGTCAAAGCCAGCAGGGGAATAGCACGGCAGGGTCTGGCCACACATGTCCGCACCGGATCCGCACTGCAACATTAATATACATGGGCGTACCCAGCGGGAGGCAGGGGAGGGGGGGACTGCCCCCCCTGGAAGGCTTGAAGCAACAATTTTTTAGGCTTTTAAGAATGGAAGCAATAATAGATTACGTTTTTTTCAAGCAAATAATTGTAAGCACTGCTATAAATAAACAAAATTTTGGTTTCATTCGCCTTTTCCGCGGTAAGGTGTTACAACCTGAACAACCATAGCTTGCCCTCCCCCCTAGTTTTGATCCTGGGTACGCCTAGGGACATACGATACCAACAAAGTATCGATACCAATACTCATTTGAGTACTTTGATCAAATATTCGATACCACCAAAGTATCGAAAGGAAAGTATCGATACTTATGTATCGATACTCATATAAAGTACTAACAATATTATAAATAAAAATATATTTAATAAAAAATATATATAAAATATAGCACTAGCTACATTATACCATTAATTAAATTTCGTGTTTTTATAAGTTGTTAATTATAAGATTGGTTCCATGGTACTTAATGTCAAATGAAATTGTATTTACTTACTACATTTATATTTTAATAAATACTCGGGGATGATTGATAGTCAGGAATTTTAGCCATAAAACATTTTCTTTATTTAACCGTTTCGATCCAAAATAGGGGTCTTCATCAGCGGTAAAACGAAACAAATATATGAGTATAATATCTTACACTGTTAACTTCATGGCTATCAGTCATTTCCGAGAATCTTATAGAAAAACAGTCGACTCAGAACCGATATCGGTACTGATCCAAGTAGAATATATCATGGGCATCACCAGCACCAAATTATTGGGGGGGGGGTGGTTCAATATTTTCCTAGATAGGGTAGGTAGAAATTCGGGAGGATAAAAGTTGAAATAATAACCCCTAAAAAAAACTGTTGGGGCATTTAAATTCATCCTCTAACGCTGTATTTTAAAGGTATTTATAGTCTCTTAAAAAATGTATATTTATGGCTCAGTTATACATTAAAATAGGGAATTGTAAAGGCTTAATGTTGAGGGCCGAAATTTTTTCTTCTAATTCTGATCCCACTAATTTCATTGCTTTCCATTAACTTCTATAAGCTTCACTACTATTCTGACAATATATGGAAAGTAGGATCAAGCTGCTTGGTTTAAAAAAGAAATAAAACAAAACAGTTCGAGCTAAAATAAAAAATATATAATTCATCGAATATATAATACACCTGACTAGCTTTTAACAATAGAGTGTGCTGAAATTAACAAATATTTTATTGGTTAAACTCGGATAAATTCGTATAATCGCAGTTTTATTTACTTGTTTACATTGGGTCCTCTCCTGCCAAAATATTGAGGGGGACAGTCCCCTCCTGTTAAAATATTGTGGGGGACAGTCCCCTCCTGTTAAAATATTGGGGGGGGGGCGCGTCCCCTCTGTCCCCCCCGGCGGTGACCCCCGTGGAATATATTCAAGTAATTTATAATTTCTAAACTATTTTATTAGAAGAAAAGATTCAACCACGGCCGGGAATCGAACCCAGGTCCTCTGCATCTACGTCGCAGCGCTCTTACCACTGAGCTAACCGTGAGTCCGTTCCGATCCTGATCGAATCTTTCTCTTCCGTCATCCCTCCCTCATCCCCCAGGTACTTCGGTACTCCCTCATCCCTCCTTCAGCCCTCGGTACTTCGCTACAAAGTGGCGAGACCTGGTGGGAGGGATCATAGAAGAGAAAAATTCGATCACGATCGAAACGGACTCACAGTTAGCTCAGTGGTAAGAGCGCTGCGACGTAGATGCAGAGGACCTGGGTTCGATTCCCGGCCGTGGTCGAATCTTTCATCTTCTAATAAAATAGTTTAAAAATTATAAATTAATTATCTAACGATAACTAATTACTACATATCAAGTAATTTATATTCGTCGCCTCGAAATCTAACTGAACTTAACGATATATTTGTTCCGATACGCATTACAAAAAAGTTTTGAAAAAAATACGCAAATGTTCTGAATTAATAAAAAACATTTTATAAAAAAATATTAAACCGACTTCGAAACCTAGGAACCAGTAAAAATAAATTCACTGAAAAGTATGAAATAATTACCTTCTGATTTTTATGAATACACAGCAAAATTGAAAATGGTATAAAAAGTGGAAAAATGCATTAAAACGGATAATTTTATTTTAATTTGTACAAATACACACTAATTGTTAATAAAAATAATTAAATTTAAATATTAAATACTGTGTTCAATTCAACACAATCTTTTCGGAGGCGGCGCAAAATAAAAATAACATGTTACTGATACAATTCCATTAGCAGGCATTGAAATCAATAGCTGGAAAGAGAAGATCCATTTAGAAGATTTACATAATGTCTAGTGTAAAAAATTTTAAATTTTGCGCCGCCTCCGAAAAGATTGTGTTGTATTGAACAGTATTTAATATTTAAATTTAATAATTTTTATTAACAATTAGTGTGTATTTGTACAAATCAAAATAAAATTATTCGTCTTATTGCACTTTTCCACTTTTTATACCATTTTCAATTTTGCTGTGTATTCATAAAAATCAGAAGGTAATTATTTCATACTTTTCAGTGAATTTATTTTTACTGGTTCCTAGGTTTCGAAGTCGGTTTAATATTTTTTTATAAAATGTTTTTTATTTCACAATTTTTAGTTGGAGAAGATAACTAATGTAGAAAACCGTAGGTTGGTTTAAAAATTTCGTTGGTCATTGGTCGTTGATAAAATAAACGTTGGTTTAAAAATTTCGAAATCTTTTTACGCTCTTCCACGTTTGTCTTTCCCAGGTCTTTTTATTATACAATAATTGTATAAAATTATTATGAAATACACTTTGCCTTTTCAATTTTATGAATACACAGAGAAAAGTGGGAAAGCGGTGCGTGTATTATACAACTTTCAACACCCTACTTTTTATGATTATAAATGGATTTTTTTTTTTTTTTTTAAAGATCAATGTTCAATTGGGGAGGGAACACATAAAATGTTTTTCCACAATGACAATATTTTTCCTTTGCTAAATGTCGTCAGTACTTGTCATTTACGTAGAGAATCAGTGTTCCGAGATGTGTTGAGTTAAATATACATAAATCCGGCCATTCCAAGATAAAGTAGATAAGTCACTGAACAGTCGAGATTTTGGCCGGTTTTAGACATGATATCGTTAATGGAGAATCGATGAGGATGCTAATATGACCTATAGTAAATTTGAAAGTAATTTTTAAATTTTGATGGCTTGAATATCCTTCTGAAAACTATGGCGATATTATACACGACTTCATTGGATTACATCATTGGATAGAAGTCCCTGCAAAAAAAGGGGCAACCATAAAATTTATCGATATCAAAAAGACTGCCCCGCTAGGATAGAAGCAACAGGGTTTGGGACTCACATATGGTTAATTTTTTTTTACGAAGGATATTATTATTCTCCGTATTAGACTACTGACTTAATTCCAAAGGTTGATTCAATTATGTTCGTAATTCTTTTCGATGAATTTTTGACTAAATTTATTATTGAAGTACTATGAATTATATCCTTCGTAATAAAACATTATTCAGAAAATAACTTGCTAAACAATGTTGCTTCAATTCTAGTGGCGTAGCATTTATCATCATTTTTAACAATCATTTCAATGACTGCCAAATTTTTGCTGAGGGGACAATGAGGTTGTTTTCGGGTAGTTATCAAGTTTTATTTTGTAGTTTCTATTGATGGATGAACACCAGCAAAAGCCTCGATAGTTGTAGAAACAAATTTAAAAACCGATACTAGTAATCCGGATAACATAACAGAAGTGTCACCCTTAAAGGATCGGCACAAGACCTCCGGCAAGATATTCAACAGTAACCGAGTGTATCCGGAAGAAGTATCTGAATCCTTTATTAAGTCAAATGAAAATGAGCTTTTCCAGGAATTATTGTATTCTTTTTTAATGTGCATAGTCAATAAAAGATAGAAATCAAAATCTAATTTAAATCAATAATAGCTACGATTTTAAATTTAAACGATCCTTCGAGAACTTGAAGAAGTCTTAAATTCTGCTTTAAAACGATTACCGATTAAATACTCAATCTTTCTTGGAATTCCACAAATTTTGTTGTTTTATGATTATGGTGTCCAACCGTTGATTAGATTTAAATTAAGAAGGTTTACTGTTATCGGTGAATATACATCTATCTATTATTTATGCTAATATCGCTACAGAAAACGACAGCGCGATATTATATTCTGCTGATATTTATATCTTCATTTAAATCTAATGTTGAAAATTAGTTAAGGTTATGTATAGGTTTGTTCCAACAAGCACGTAAAACACATCGATAACTAACAGACTGCTCGTGTTCTCCCCCCACTCTTTTGATTCTGAATTTGATTGGTTGGTTTTCCCATTTGATTCATCCAGCAGTAATACAATATTTGGGTTTGTTAGTTATCAATTAGTTTTAATAGCTTGTTGGACCATACCTTATGTTATATATGCCATATGTTTTTCCAATAAGTAAACAATTTGAGCGATAATTAAATAATTATTTTCATGTTTTTTCCCGATAACTTCTTAAATAAATTAGGAACCCCAAAAAGTTTTAAATGGGACCACCTTGGGAAAATACTCTACAAGATGCAAAAGGTTTCGTTCCAATTGGTCCACCCATCTCTGAGTAATCGGTGAACATACATAGAAAAAAAAAAAAGGCACAAAAAAAAAAAAGTCACATACGTATCGAATTGAGTAACCTCCTCTTTCGTTCGAAGTCGGTTAAAGAAGAAAATAAGTTTTTTCCACCAATGAATTTTAATTTCCTAACATTCAATCTTACTTTTCAATAAGTTGAGGCCTTATGTAGGAGTTTCAAAAGTTTGAGATGTATAAGTACGGTTTCATTTTGGCGCTTAGTGGCAGTAAATTGGGTACTAGTTCTGAACAGTAGCTCCTGCGCCGTTCAGTAAGGGGCCCTTCAGAGTAAGGCCCAATCCTCTAAAAAGGACCCTTTTGGGGGTTTACTTATCTCGGAAGAGGCCACGCCCAAGTAGACATGCGCGCCACAGAAAAATCTTCGGCGGCGGGCCGCCGATGATTTTTAACCGGCGGCGGCAGCGCATACCGGCGCGCCGATGCTCGCGAGATTTTTGTATCATGGGCGTACGCAGGCGAAGGCAGCTGCCCCCTCTACAAATTCTGAGGAACAAAAACAACCAATAAATAAATTCATATTCATTTAATATGTTTATAAAGCATTACATAAACACTTATAATAACATTTAAATATCAGTAAGTTTTATTTTGACAATTAATTGAGCCTTACAAGGTCAGAATACCTCGACCCTTTCGAAAATTTTATCAGCCTGCCCTCCCCCCAGAGGTAATCCTGCGGACGCACCTGGGAGTACTCGTTCCGTACATTAAAGGAGTTTCACTTGTAAAAAACATACTTTACAGTCTTGTGACATAGATAACTAGTTTTTGAAATGAAAAAAGATAAGCTGAATGGGGTTAAAGGTCATTGTTTACTTATAACAAGTTCTTATCTCTCTAATTCCACCTTTCAATGCAGGTCAGCTTCTTTCCGACTGTTGTGAGTTATTGGTCGATTTAAAAATCTCTAATTTTGATCACCGTGCAGTGATAAAATATTTTGTAAAAAATGGGATGGGGCCGACGTATTTGCAACTTTGTGGGACTCTGCCCCATCGTATGCCACTATCAAAAGGTGGACCGCACTCTTCAAAGCTGGCCGAGGAAACCTCGAAGATGATGACCGATCTGGGTGACGTTAGTCTCGGAAGGAGTTTTGCTGGTCGATTTTCTGCAGCATGGCATGACAATAACAGGGCAATACTATGCAGACCTTCTGGTGAAACTGCGAGAGGCCATCAAAGAGAAACGCCGAGGAAAGATCACCAAAGGTGTGCTGCTACTGCAGGACAACACTTCCCTCCACAAATCAAGAGTTACCACGGAGACGGCCAAGCTGCTCCCGCACCCACCCTACTCGCCAGACCTGGCCCCCTCAGACTTCTACCTCTTCCCTAATATGAAAAAACATTTGTGTGGGAGAGTGTTTTCGTCAGACGATGAGGTGATCTCAGCTCTCAAAGTAGTTTTGGAAGGTTTCGAAAAAAAAAAATTTGGCCGGGTTACAGATGTTAGGGAAGCGGTGGAATAAGTGCGTTGCTGTTGTGGGGGACTATATTGAAAAATAAAAATATGTAAGTTGAAAATATATTTTTATATATATGTATATCAGGCTTAGAACTTTCTTTACCCCCCTCGTACTTCTAAAGATCCATCGTGTTCCTTCAGTGATCAGTTGAATTAAAAGTTGAATAGGATCTCGAAGAGGAGTGATTTGAAAGTGGAAGTTAATGGAGCGTGTCGGATAACGGAGAGAATAGAGTTCCAGAGGGATGTTGCTTGCATTATGAAGGATTTGTTCATGTATAAGTTCGATGGGGTGGAGGATATACGGACGTACGGGATCTGGTTTGGCGGGATTGGATGGAGGATTTAAAGTGTAGGCTCTGTAAGATATAGGAGGGTCGTTGAGTTCTGATGGTCTAGTATAAGAAGAAAGCCAGTAGATACCGACAGCGGTAGGACTGGCAGAGCCACTACATCTCGGCATAGTACTGGGCTTTATGCGTATCTCTTGGGATCCTAAAGACAAAACGTATTGAATATTTCATTAGGCGTTAAAGTTTGGCTTCGAGTGCCTCAGACAGTCCGCTGTACACCAAAAAGCCCTAGTCAAAGTGGGGAGAGATGAGAGAGGACGGTTGAACTGTTTCCGGGTAGAGATAGTGCGACGGGAAATTTGTGAGATATGTGGTTTCCAAGAGGGGGATTGATCGAAGGTAACGCCAAGGTTTTTGACAGAATTGTGGAATGAGATAGATGAGTTGTTCAGGACTAGATTTGGAGCGACAGGAGTTGATTTGAGGAGAAAGGGAGATCCAATCAAGGTGGCTTTCGTCTGCTTCGCGTTCAGAGTAAAGCACATATTCTGTCGTATAATTTATATTTTTACTTTATATATTTTAACGTATAATTTTAGGATATCGTCGGAGGAATCAGCGGGGCAAAGGAGAGATAAAGCTGGGCGTCATCGGCATACAGATGGTATTGACAGCGATGGGTGGAGGATGAAGATTACCATCATTGATACAGATAGAAAAAAGCGTGGGGGACAAAGAGGAACACCTTTAGATTGGAGATGTTAGAGACAAATTGAGTGCATCGGCTGAAAATGGAATTGATTGGTTTTGAGTGGGTTTACCTATGGACAGTTTGCTGAGAATTACCTATTTTGCTTTGGAGTCGGGGGTACTGGATAAGGATTGCTGGAAGTAGTTGGATTTGGCGCGGTATATTAAGGATTGAGTGCTATTTCGGAGGAACTTGATGGTAATCTTCAGAAAGTCAGGTGCCCTAAAATCTTCTTCTAGCTGCGTCTTTTAGTTTCATAAAATTCCTTAGCGTAGGTGTTAGCCAGGGTGCTCGAGGATGCTTAACTGTCTTGAACTTGAGAAGAGCGTGACGGTCTAGGATGGTATAAAGTTAAGTGGTAAGGGTTTCCACCACAGAGTCAATGGCGTTTGAGGTGTATATGGGGTCCCATTGGATCATCTCAAGATCAGGCGCTAGGATTGCAGGTGATAGGGAATCAAGGTTTCGAAAGGATTTAGTTGTGGGGGAATACAGCAGGAAGGGAAGGTTATATAATTGTATGAGGTCGTGGGAAGACTGTAAAGGAACCGGATGCTGTGATAAGGCGAGGAGTTTTTTAGGGAATCAAGATCATAAAAGACAAGCCAAGTGATGGAATGCTGGGTGTTAAGAATCGGGTCGTAAGGGACTATAAATAAATTAAGGGAATAGAGGATATCTGAAAGATAGGGATGGTTAGTAGAAGGTATCTTGAGATTGTTGTTGAGGTCTCCGGAGAGAACAATGTTGGAATATGAAGGGATCGTGTTGTAATGGATGGCTTCGAATGTTTCATCAAAGGTAACTTTCGGAGGCAGGTCGATGAAACCAAAGAGTACGGATGTGGGGAGGTGGATATTTCAGCAAACAGGTATTCAATGTACGGGGAAAGGGAAGTGGGGGAAAGAAGGGAAGTGGTTAAATGGTGGAGTATTATAGGATTCATCTGAAACATACTGGATCACTGAGATGGAATACAACAGCACTGATGAAATAGAAAGATTGTTTAAGTAGAAAGCATAATAAGTGGTAACAGTCGTTAAAAAATTAATCAATATATATTATAAAGCAAAGTGTACAATGTGCGTGCCGATAAGGCTCAAAAACCACTCAACCTGTGTTTAATAAAGTTATGTCAGCATGTTGCTATACAACCCCTAACGGAGAAGAAGGTTTCTGTTTTTCTCTTAAGGGTGTAAAATTGAAGAGAAAAGGACTGGAATTTTAAGCCTCTCACACCGTGTAATTAGCCTACCTGAGAATGACGTACGAGTTTATGAATGAAAAATTTAGTTCGAGCTGCAGACTACCAGGAAGCGCTAGGGTGCGTTTCACTCAATGTTTATTGTTCATTCATTCCGTTCAAATTGTAAAGGTTATATATTTTACAGCTGTTCTTTTTAAATTACTAAAACATCAAGTGAAAATAATTAATTTCAACTTTTGCGTTCAAAATAAAAAAATGGTTTTACATCTCTGCAATCATTAGAAAACCGCCTGGATACCTTACAAAATTAATTTTCTCATAAGAAGGTTAATTGATTAACGCATTGCATTTAATCAATATATAACATATACTTAAGTAAATTTAATGCAATATGAGTGAACATGTTTTAGTTGTACAGTGAGCGAATAAAAACATAAAAAAAGAGATGAATTGACTAAATATAAATCGAAAATAAAAAGTTTTAAGTGTTCTTATTGTATGTAATTATGAAAAAAAAGTTTATTATATTACTGTGATAAGGATTCCAGTTGACAAAATGACTAACTCCAATTACACCATTTTTTTCAATAAGATTTTATCACCCCTCATAGTTCAGGATAAAAAGAAATATGGTGAAAAAATTGTGACTTCATGAAATTTTCACTTTGTGATAGCAGTAAGATTCGACATCTGCAGAGTCCGCCCAAATTACGGGGGGATAACTTAAGGGAGGTTTAAATGGAAGAAAGGTATTTAAAAAAAAGTTTCTATGAATCTTCGATAGTTTCTATACTTCTGGATATAATCGGACCATCACTGTAATCGGCGCTTAGGTTGTACTGGAAATATAATTTTTCAACTATTCTAATAACTTATTATCTGCTGACTGCAGATAATTTTGAGGGAGAAAATGAATGAAGATAAAAGAAATAATGGAATTCTTTATCAGTCCTTTAAACAATAACAAGGACTGGTAATAATTATATTAGGGTAATTATACCGCAGAAAAATAGAAACAACTTGTTGCAACCAATTCTTGCTGGTAAGATGCGGCGGTTGTGGAATGACTTGATATGTCCTAACAACGTTTCATATCCGCTGATCAATTTTTCTCGTAGCTTTATGAAGGTCTGCAAATAGGCCTTAAAGAAAAACTCTGTCGCCAATAATATCAACGCCAAGCACAAAAACACCCTGCTCTGAGAGTGCTGTACATGCGGCGCGCCACCTTCATCGGCGGCGGCGCGGCGGCGCGCACGTCTACGCCCTAGAGTCACTCTTCAGAACTTGTACCAAACTGGGTACTAGTTCTGATTACAACTCCTACCGTAAACTGGTGTCATATATCCTAATCCGACAGTTCCTACATCTTCTGACTTTGATGAAAACACTTTTCGCCTCTTGATATCCTTTCTTAATATTCCTATCCAGGTATCGATACTGACTTTCAGTATCGATACCAGTACTCATACTTGAATCCTTGGTATCGATACCAAAATACCCGGTATCGAAATGAAACTATCTATACTTTACTCATATCGATCGGTATCGTACGTCCCTAGGTACGCCCTTGCTGTGATTATGTATGTATGAAAATATGCATTTTAGTGCATAGATATAAAAGTTAAATGAAGCGTTTCTAAAACATTTATAGCACTAGAAATTTTTAATTCCAAGTTTTTAACAATAAACTATTACAAACTATTAACAATACTTAGCAAACCAATAACAATAAGCTTACAGTAAAGTAGTTGTTGGTAATTTTTATTTCCAATTAAGCTTTTTATATAAATTTTGCTGTTCAAACAATACAAGAAATATCAGAAAATTATAATTGACATTGGCTTTGAGTAAAAAATATTTGTTTGTTGTGGTTAACAATGGTTGTTATTCATAGGTATTAATAGATACAACAATGATCAAAACAAGAAATTCCTAGAAACAAAGCATCGTTTGCTACGTACCCTAACGCTCATGAAATTTCATTAACATGTTTCAGGTAGTTAATTAAATTTACTACATTTATTACACTATTTTTATAATTTACGTTTTAGCAACAATAATATACATTTTAGGCACACATCTTGCTAACCTAGTAAATTTAATTCATTATTACCTTGGTCTGACGTCACAACAGTCAGCTGTCAATTGTTTCATGATTCACTTTCCCTCCATTTTGAATTTGATTTCGGCATCTGTTTTCATCTTGAATATTTTAATAATGGTATTCATACGTGCTTCTTCGTGTGTCTATAATGTGCACGTTGTTAAAATTACAAGAAAATCGGACAAATTTCAGGCAAGTAATTAGTGATAAATGCATTGAGAAGGATACTTTAAATAGACATTATCTGTATTCGTTATTTAAAGAGAATCATCCCCACCTTACCAACTCACCCCACCAAATGTGAGGCACTTAAATATACTTATTATTTTCACAATAATTCAGAATCTTTTTCATAAATATCTTCAAATTTATTTATTAACTACTTTTAGAAACTCTCCACCAAAATGGTTTATACAAATGAGGACGTGGTGAATGTAATAAAGAAAAATAATGCAGAAACTTCGGGTATTAAAAATAATCTTGACCAAATCTCAACATTGCTTCAAACTGTAATGATGCAGCAAGAAGAGCTATTAAATAAATGTAGGCAACTCGAAATTAAGAACGAAAGTCTTACAAAAGAAGTAAATGTACTATAAAAACAAATGCGCAAAAATAACTTATTGCTCTTTAATATACCAACTACAGAAAATGAAAACTTAGTAACAAAAGTTCAAGAGCTCGCCTGTAGATATTCAGATTTAGAAAATAGTATTAATGACTGCTATAGAATCGGTAGGAAACAAGAACCAAGGCCTATTCTCATTTCTCTAAACAGCTCTCTCTTGAAGAAAACCCTATTTGAAAAACGTTCTGCATTAACAAAATAATTCGTTTTGCCTAAACCGCCTAAGCCATGATAAAACATTTGAAGAGCGCGAAGAGGGGCGGAGAATTTATCGATGCCTTACGTTATTAAAAAATATAGACCCAAGTGTTGTATATAGAAATAAAAAAGTTAAGCTGAGAGGTAATTATTATACTCTTGATGAAGCTGAGGAGATCGCAGGAAGTGATAAAACAGATAAATCTATGGAAGCTGGTGATACAAGTGAACAAGCAAACAAAAAAAGAAGATTAGAAGAAGTTCAGCAGCAGATGAGTAAATATCGCTTTCGTCCCAAAAGTGATTCAATGTCGACTTCAACCTAAAGTTAATTATAATCATAATAAGATAAAAAGCAAAATAAATAAAAATATAACAAAAGGTTGTACATACACTCAAATCAGCGACATTAAAATTTTAAGCTACAATATAGAGGGACGAAATTAAAAATTAAGGATTCAAATTTTCTTAAATTCACTAGACGGTACGACATATTTTTCCTTTTTTAAACATTTGTTGAGTTAAAAGATACAAGCAAATTTTAAGCATACTTTACAGATTATGTATTAAAATGGATACCAGCAACACGTTATAAAAACTAAGTAGACCCAGTGGAGGAACAATATTTGCTCATTTTTTTTTATTACCGGAATGTTTGGTCGTAAATATTGCAATAAAGGATTAACCTGTCTAAACTTTACCAACTGGGAATCAGATTTTAATAAACTGTTTCGGGTATGTAACGAACATTCAGACTATTATTTATCTTAATCGGTGATTTGAACGGTAGAGTAGCTCAATTGCAGGTTTTATCAAACGAAATGAATTTAGTAAATTCTAATGTAAGGGGAGCCAGACAATCGAAAGATCCCGTAGTGAATTCTAATGGTAAACAATTATTAGACCTTTTTGATTCCTTTGATTTGATTCTATTTAATGGCATGGGCGGATCCAGCCGATCGTAAAGGGGGGCTGCAGTCCTAAAGGGGGGGGGGCTGCAGTCCTAAAGGGGGGGGGCTGCAGTCCTAAAGGGGGGGGGCTGCAGCCCCACATCCCTTCATTTGGATCTGCTAATCAGCTTTTTTACCTTTATATTCCCTTCCTACAACTAAAATACTACTTGTTCTGCACATTATTTGTTTTTTAACTTGCTTCCTTACATTAAGGAACGTCAAATTCTATCTTTAAATGACGAAAAAATTTTCAAAGGGAGGGGCTGCAGCCCCCGCAGCCCCCCCCCCCCAGGATCCGCCAATGTTTAATGGAAGAACAAAAAATGATTACAAAGGCGAATTCACCTATATAAGGAAAGATGCATGCTCTGTCATTGATTTATGTTGTGTCTCTAGCGAATTACTGAAACAGGTGACATCATTCGAGGTAGAAACTGAGATATACTCCTTACATATGCCTATTGTGTTAACGTATTATCTAGGAAAAATTGTAGATAAAAACAATTTTATATCTTTATTACCTAAATTAAACTGGAAAGCCCAGGATAAAAACATTAGTCAAGTAGAAATTATTAAAAATTATATCGATATTTTAAACAGTGAATAATTACTAAACATTATAAGTACATCTGTTAATAAACCAAATTTTAATCAAAAGGTAAAACACAATCAAAAATGGTTTTCCAAGGAATGCCCCAAAGCTAGAATTCAATCGTATAAATATTTAAACATTTATAGAAAGACTAACTGCTTTAAGATAAGCAAATGTATTTAAAAATGAATTCAATTTATAAAGCGATATGTAACGAGGCACATAGGGTTTATTCCGCATCTTAAATAGAAATAAGCAAATAATAGAGATTCAAAAAAATTTTGGTGTGCAGTTAGGAGCCTTAGGGGAAACCAAATATGGGCGTGCGATCCGGGAATAAATATGAAGGCATGGCTAATCCACTTTAAACAAATGTATAATCCACCGCTTATTGCTCATATAATACAGTATGCAGAACCATTTATCAGCGACGAATCACTTGATAACCACTTCACTCTAGAGGAATTAAATTTAATTCTTACCAAAGCAAAGGACAATAAAGCGCCTGGCATGGATTGTATTCCTTACGATTTTTTTTAAAATGCCTCAAAAAATTTTCAGGAAATTTTATTAAAACACTGTAATCATATTTATTCATCGGGTATCATACCTCTAAATATGATCATACCAATCGATTATATTTCCTCTATAAAAAAGGTGAAAGGTCATCAGTAGTCAACTACAGAATTTGAAAATACTATTTCTAAAATATTCAATGGTTTACTACTAAAAAACAGATTATCAGGATGGGTAGAGGAAAAAAGTATACTGAAGGAATTCCAAGCCGAATTTAGGAAAGGGTACTCTACCGTCCATAATTAATATAAAACTATCCTATAATAGATAAAACTATAATTAATTAATATAAAACTATCCAAAAAAAAAAAAAAAAAAAAAAGAGGTAAAGTCTACGCTTTCTTTGTCGACCTATCGGAAGCGTTTGACAAAATTGACAGATACTCCTTAATATATAAACACAAATTGTTGTGTCAACGAAATTTATAAAAACGATAAGAGGCCCACATGGAAATATGGAAGGCTACGTTTAGGGTAGAGAAGGTCCCTCAGAAATGTTTGAAATAAATATGGGAGGCCTTCTATCGCCTTTGCTCTTTTCGGACTTTTTTAAATGATTTAGAGGAAATGGTGGTGTGCAAATGGTGGATACCAAAATAAAATGACTCGCGTTCGCTGATGATACAGTTTTATTAGCTTCCGACCCGGTAACACTGCAGTTAATGATTAATCAAACAGAAAAATATTTAATTAAATGGAACCTTGAAGTGAACTTAATGTAATCCCAAATAATGGTTTTTCGAAAAGGCGTAAGATGCGCGAAAAATGAGAAATGGCACTTTGCACAGTCTTCAATTAAAGTTACTAATAAATATCTTGGATATTTTACTTTCCTCCGGTTTTTCTTATGAAGAACATTTCACAGAAAGACTACAAAAAGCAAAAAACGGTCTAAACTCATTTTGGCACAACTTTATTAAAAATAATAATATTTCATATACAGCCAAAATCCGGTTATTTAATACTGTGTCAAGAGCCATGGGCGTACCCAGCGGGGGGCAGGGGGGGGTCAGCTGCCCCCCCTGGAAGGCTGGAAGCAATAATTTTTTAGGCTTTTAAGACTGGAAGCAATAATAGAATACATTTTTTTCAAGCAAATAATTGTAATAACTTAGTTGATAAAGCACTGCTATAATTATACATAATTTTGGTTTCATTCAACTTCCGCGGTAAGGTGTTACAACCTGAACGACAATAGCTTGCCCCCCCTAGTTTTGATCCTGGGTACGCCCTTTTACGTTAATATAGGTTATGTTCAGAATATTTTTAATTTAACTTACATATTACCTTTAGTTATGCCTAAAGTGGCCTGTGTCTGACATGTGTGGCCTGAAATTTAGGCATAACTAAAGGTAATATGTAAGTTAAATTAAAAATATTCTGAACATAACCTATATTATTGCTGCGGTGCGGATCCGGTGGGGACATGTGTGGCCAGACCTTAATAGACATACGGTCGAAGCATTCTATTTAGAGTGGGGATGGTTTCAAGTCGGTGACGTCATTGCAGACCTCTACTATAGAAGCTGTACTTTCATTAGTTGCAAAATATATTGTCTCTTGATTACTAAATTGTTATGTTTCATTAAGAATAAAAAAAATACAGCTTTTTGTAATAAAGTCTGATACTTTATTGTTCTACGTGAAGAAATTAGACTAACATGTTTTACAGGTCTACTGTGACGTCACAGGTCAAAGCTTGGTTTTGATTGGCTAGCACTGTTATGCTTCTACCGCGTGGGGGAATAGGGGAAGTAGTACCAAAGATTGTCATTGTGGAAAAAAAGTTTTATGTGTCATCCCGATGGAACATTGGTCTTTACAAAAAATTAAAGTAGGCAGGGTGTTGAAAGGTGTGTACTGCACCTACCGGAAACGATTTTCAATTTTCTGTGCATATTCATAAAATTGATAATGTGACTATTATAATACAAAGTTGATTAAAACTGATATAATTATAACATAAAGACCCGGGATAGATGGGTGGGCTGTCTTTTATTTCGCGAGGGACCCACGGAATAGATCTCGTCCTTCCCATCATGGATAGAACAACCAAATAATGAATCAATCTCACTTGTAGTATCTAAAGAGGGGTACCAAATAAAAAAATAAAATAAAAAAAAAAGACTTCGAAAACCCGAAATCAGTTCAAAGTGCACTTAACATCTATATTAAAAAAAGCATACCGAAATTGTTTTAGAAACGTATTGCTTCCTTCCGCCTTATATTAGAAATTATCTTCCCCCACTAAAAAGTATGAAATAAAAAAAATTAAACCGACTTCGAAACTAGGATCGACTTGGAACCAGTAAAAATAAATGCACTGAAAAGTATGAAATAATTACCTTCTGATTTCTATGAATACGCAGCAAAATTGAAAATCGTATGAAAAGCGGAAAAATGCATTAAAACGGATAATTTTATTTTGATTAGTACGAATACATACTAACTGTTAATAAAAATTATTAATTTAAAATATTAAATGCCATGTTCAATAATTAACAATCTTTTCAGAGGCGGCGCAAAATGTATAATTGTTAACACTAAAAATCTGGTGCGTGCGCGCAACAACTTTCACTTACCAACTTACTTAGATTAGAAATTAATGCGTTTTGTTAATTGCCACTTCTCAAATGAACAGAACGGCTTTAATTATGAACAATGGTCTGTCATTAAAGGCGGACTCCGCATGCGTCGGCTCAACGAGTTCTATGAGTTGACTGAATATTTTTCTTTTTTTCTCCTCTTTATGTTTTCTTTATTTTTATCATATCTTATATTTAGCCATTTCTTATTTTTAGGCGTAACGAGAGACAGTTAATTTCCCCATATAAACAAAAACAAAGGTACTTTATTGAAAACAAACAAACAAAAAAGGCACAAACCCCACCCCCCCCCCCAAAAAAAAAGCCCCCTCAGAACATTTTAATAATGATAACGCTTACCTGATATTAAATAACACTCAATTTTCATTAAACATGACGAATATGAAGAAAATCGTTAAAGCCGTTTTTGAGATAATCTAAAAATTAGGAAAAAAGTTATTGAATAAAGTGTCCCCTTCGGTTGATCAATCTTGATGAAATGTTGGCTATCACATCTTTGGCATATTCATACATAAATACCCAGTTTGATCAAAATCGTGAAAGCCGTTTTTGAGTAAATTAAAAAAACACGTGAAATTGATACAAAATTTATTAAGTAAAGTCCCCCCTCCGGTTGATCAATTTTGATGAAATGTTGGCTATCACATCTTTGGCATATACATACATCAAATACCCAGTTTGATCAAAATCGTGAAAACCGTTTTTGAGTAAATAAAAAAGACACGTGAAAATGATACAAAATTTATTAAGTAAAGTCCCCCCTCCGGTTGATCAATTTTGATGAAATGTTGGCTATCAAATCTTAGGCATATACATACATCAAATACCCAGTTTGATCAAAATCGTGAAAACCGTTTTTGAGTAAATAAAAAAAAACACGTGAAAATAATACAAAATTTATTAAGTAAAGTCCCCCCTTCGGTTGATCAATTTTGATGAAATGTTGGCTATCACATGTTTGGCATATACATACATCAAATACCCAGTTTGATCAAATTCGTGAAAGCCGTTTTTGAGTAAATAAAAAAAAAACTCTTGAAAATCATACAAAATTTATTAAGTAAAGTCCCCCCTCCGGTTAATCAATTTTGATGAAATTTTTACAGTCATATCTCGGGCATATAAATAGATCAAATACTCAGTTTAATAAAAATCGTTAGAGCCGTTTTTGAGAAAATCGAAAAAAACTTAAAAAGTTATTAAACAAAGTACCCCCTCCCTTTGAGCAATTTTGATGAAATTTTTGCAGTCACATCACGGGCATATACATATATTAAATACCCAATCTCAGGTTCACACGGTTTATAGTTCTTGAGCTAGTCTGTTCACACACACACACACACACACACACACACACACACACACAGACACACACACACACACACACACACACACAGACACACACACACAGACACACACACACACACACACACACACACACACACACACACACACACACACACACACACACACACAGACCATTTCGCGGGACTTGGTTAATTGGACTCAGGGGACCCCAAAACGTGTATTTCCGTTGAAAACCGGAAGTCGAAATTTTTCACGATCGCAATACTTCCACTTACTATATATTTCATATATAGGTAAGTGAAAGTAAAAAAGAAAGGGGAAAAGAAAGAAGTCGTCTACATCACCCCATAATAATTACATCACCCCATAAACCAACTTACTTAGATTAGAAATTAATGCGTTTTGTTAATTGCCACTTCTCAAATGAACAGAACAGTTTAATTATAACGCATTGGTTTGTCATTAAAGGCGTATGGCGCAAGCGTGAGCTCAAGGTGTTTTATGAGTTGACGGAATATTTTTCTTTTTTTCTCCTGTATATGTTTACTTGATTTTCTTCATATATCATACTTAGCCGTTTCTTATTTTTAAGCATGATGAGAGACAGATAATTTCCCAATATAAACTAAAACAAAGGTACTTTATTGAAAAACAAAAAAAGCCCCTTCCCCATTTAAGCCCCCTCAGAACATTTTAATAATAATAAAGCTTACCTGATATTAAATAACAACTAATTTTCATTAAACATAACGAATTTGATAAAAATCGTTAAAGCCGTTTTTGAGATAATCGATCAAAAAGGTAAAAAATCTGGTGCGTGCGCGCAACACACAACTTTCACTTACCAACTTACTTAGATTAGAAATTGACGTGTTTTGCTAAATATCATTTCCCAAATTCACACATTTTTCTGCATTCATATCTTATTTTTGTTAATCGTTAAAGCCGTTAATGAGTAAATAAAAAAACCCGTGAAAATGATACAAAATTTATTAAGTAAAGTCCCCCCTCCGGTTAATCAATTTTGATGAAATTTTAACAATCATATCTCGGGCATATAAATACATCAAATACCCAGTTTGATCAAAATCTTTAAAGCCGTTTTTGAGT